>CM039125.1:32212404-32253939 GCA_022036555.1 Microstegium vimineum | reverse complement strand
CTATGCGTAGCTTAGCCATAGTGATCAAGGAGAGTGGGCTCTAATGGTCATCACTTAGCCCCCAAGATGGATATCGTTTCGGTTTTTAAGGAGACATGATGAAGACCCTAGAATGATAGGCTAAGTGCCATAAGGAGATGAAGGGCACTTAGAATTAGATAGGGCTTCTCTTTTTACCTTTGACCGTACTATTAAGAGGGGTTGAGATTAGTAGCTTGACTTAGGAAAGCTTCATGATTTAGGTGTGGTGCACACTTGACTTCCTTAGCTCTAAGCAAGCCTATGGTGACCGTAAGATAGTCTAGAACAACTTCCATATTCATCACGACGAAAAACGGAGTTGTCAAAATCGTTTTCTGGGCATCGGACGCTCCTGGCAGGGGCGCCGAACGTTGTCCGTCGCGTCGGACAAAGGCGCCGAACGCTGGGTGATTGAGTCCACAGCGTCTGTCGGCCTTCCAGAGGGGTTGTTTTCTGGCTAAGTTTTTCAGGGTCCGTCGGACGCTGTCCGTCGGCCAGGCGTCGGACGCTGGGAAGAGCGTCCGTCGACCTTCCAGAGAGGGTGTTTTTCAACCCTAGCCAGAACTCAGCGTCGGACGCTGTAGTTGAGCGTCCGTCGCTGGGAACAGTGTGTCAAAACTAGCCGTTAGACAGGGCATCGGACCGTCCGTCGCCTAGGCGCCGGAGCGTCCGTCGCCTCAACTATGAACAGAAACTAGCCGTTGGGCATGCGACGGACCGTCCGTCGCCTAGTCAACGGAGCGTCCGTCGCCAACTTAAATTGCCAGCCCGAGGCAGTTTTCAGAGGGTCTATTTATAGCCCCTCCCACTTCTCTCCCACCTTGCCTTTGCTCATTTGAGTTGCTGAGTTTGTTGAGAAGGTTGGGAAGAGAGCAAGAGCCTTAGAGAGAGAGAGTGATTCGCGAATCCATCCATCCTCTCTCTAGTTCATCCAAGAGTTCAAGTGTGCATCCTCTAGTTGTGAAGCTTGAGTGAGTCAAGCGAAGATCGAGGCTTGTTACTCTTGGTGATCGACATCACCTAGATGGTCCGGTGGTGCTCGGAGGAAGGTGATCGCCGAAGGATTGTCGGCGGCCCTTCTCCATCGACGTTTGTGATCGGTTGTGGGCGATTCACCGAGCCGGAGTGGCGAAGAATCAGCCCGTAGAGAGCACTCATCCCTTGCGCGGGATTGAGGGGGAGCTATACCTTGCGAGGTGCTCCAACAAGGACTAGGGGGGAGTGTCGATTCCTCGATACCTCGGCAAAACATCGCCGTGTCAAGCATCTCTTTCCCTAGCTCTTTATTACCGCATTACTTTCCGCACTTGTCTTTCACTCATACTAGAATTGTGTAGGAAGTTTTCGCTTTCCATTGACTTGCTACCGCTTTCTAGCTAGGACACACAAGCGGCAGACACTAGGGGGTTAATTGGCTCTTTATAGGTTTAATTCTTGTTTAGAAATTAAAAAGAACTCAATTCAACCCCCTCTTGGGCATCTTGATCCTTTCACCTTTATTATCATATTATTTATCTTGACATGACTTACCCCTGCTAAAGCATTAGATAGATTGGTTTATCATAGGTTTGCACATTATAGTTGAAGCCATATACATATATATTCCTTTTCTATCCATGTTTATTTAATTCCTACAATATGTTGAAAGTTTTCCTTTTGGCATAAACAAATCAACGATACTCTGAAATCTCACCAGGTGAAATGCTATAATAGGAGAATTATTTGTGCGCTTGTGGATATATTCTATAGAAATATTTTAAAAACTATCAAGTGTAGATTATTTCAACATTTCTGACATCATGCTAAGGATGACAACATAGTGTATAGTGACGTTAAGAGGTGTCAACAACATTTCTAGCGTCTTTGCTAAGGATGGGGATTTATATCTATTTTTAGTGCGACGCTAAGAAATGTCAACAAGCATTTCTAACGCCGTTGCCGGGAATGGGGATTTATCTCTACTAGAACATCAGGCGCCCGAAGGGCACCCTGGCATGACTTCTCATCCACAACTTTGAATTTTAGCAGGTTTATCAGAGAATTGCTTGATTCATCAACAAAAATCATAATAGCTAATTTTCTAAAAAAGCATAAATGGTTTATATCTTGACAGGTCAAATACTACAGAGGACATAAATGAGTAAGGAAAACATATGAGATCACAAAGCTACTTCCAAAGAGAGACAAGATCAAAAGAACTAAAGAATTCACTCGTTCACAACAGTTTTACCAAAAAAAAGACCAAAGATAAAATCCATTATCTATTATGCATATAATGGATTTATGGTACATCTAAATCGATAATCCTCAGCCTCCTGTATCAATGGCCACTGTCGTCATGATAAAACAAATCACGAGTATCATCATCATAACAAAGTACTCAAAGCTGTCAAAACAAAGTACTCAAAAGCTCTAGCAGCAATAAATGACCTGCAATTTGGCACACCCAACACATCAGAGCATGGTAAGAAAATTGGCATAGAAAATAGATGCAAGCAAAAAAAAAAATATAGCTTACAATAATTTGCGAATGACCATTGAAGCAGTAGCCATATATACAAATAAATGTTAAATGATATTTCTTAATGCACAACATAATATTCAATTAATTACTGGTCCGTAAGACATTCTATTTGTCATCCTTTTCCAAAATCAATTGTCAACTTTTAACATATTGTGTCTTTCTTCCAAGAGTAACCCACATGTGCAAAGGAAAAAAAAATAGAATGCCAGTAGCAAAGGTATTACACAAATATTAGTTGCAGTTCACACATGTACAAGAACGTGATGGTTGAATCTCAAGGCCCATAATCAAGGTCACTCTCGTATTGGAAAAAAAATCCAAAATTGGAGTAAAATGGTGACCATAGGTGTTTTCATTCGATATATATCAATTTCCAAGAAACCAAAAGTTATTTGCAATAGGATCATTTCAAAAAAAAATGTATCTATTAGATTATACTCATTTAAGCCTTTATGGCATGGTATACAAGTAACCATTGTCAAGAGTACATAATTTAATGGATGATAAGACATAGAGCTACAAACTAATAGTTCTGACGAGCAGACATTTGTAGGACCATCTCTTCCCTGAGCAGCAAAAAGCACAATATATGGTTTTCAAAATTTATCATGCCAAGTTACGGTCACAAAAAAATCAAATTTTTGAGAACTTCCACAAGGCAAATTCAGTGGCGAGTTGGGGCATGCTAACACACAGCATACTTTCCACCATGAGAAGAGATTTCTAGTTATGTCAAGAAGCCTGAGATATGAAACATGGAAACCATCATTGTGGAAACTATGTTGTGTGTTAGCATACATCTCATCTACTCCAACCATTAGCCTCCGTTATTTCAGTATAATAACCCTGAACTGGGGCATGCTAACAGACAACATGCTTTCCACAGGTATAATGCGTGTTAGCATACGTCTCATCATGAGAAGTGATTTCATGTTATGTCTAGGGTTATTAATTGTGAATACTAAAATTATGCCACTACAAAGTAACAAATGGTGAAAGAACTGCTCCATTCCCTTCCGTACTCTATGGCTTATACGTAATCAACATGGCCACCACAAGACAATATTCACTTATCAACTCATTAGAATAGTTGACCTCACTCCTTTGTATGTAATAGTTGCACTAATCAACTCATTAGAGTTATCAAGCCTCTACTGAACTTTGTGGCATAAATCTCATCTGAATGCACTCTTATTAAATAACCAAAGTATTGTGGCACCCAAATAAATTATGAACTTCATAAAAATTTAAGAAATGGAGCAGTTTTTTCAAATTATGAAGGCACAAATTCATGGAGATTTTAGAACACTGCACTAATCTTGTTACTCGTAAAATCTTGGATGCGGTAGTAGAGGCGGAACTGGAATTACAACAATCTAATCTATAAAGTTGGATGAGAGTAGTCAGAAATCCACAAGAAACGATTTCCTTGCAGTGCAAAAACCTGCAACTCACCTGACAAACGTTGAGATGTAGCTTGTCGTTGTGCTCCTGGCCGCTAGATCTCTTTGTCGGACGGACACCGGAGCAGGTGGCGGGCTGCTGCTGCTGCTGCTTGCTACCTGTCGGGGACCTTGTAGGCATCAGCGGTGATCTCGGTCAGCCACAGCCCGGGGAACAGCGACTGCACGGGACAACAGCCAGAATGAGAACCTGGATCAATCGACAGTGTTGTGTTCTTCCGAACAATAATTGATTGTTTATTCGATGATGAGAGTATACAAAATAATAATATTTCTGCTCACAGGCTAAAAAGTATCGAGCGGATAAAATACGGGGTTTTTTTTCTCTCGATCTTGCAATATGAAGCACGAGGGGATATGGGGAATACATCGAGCTGCCGCTGCATGACGTGAGGACGCTTCTGGGGACGCCGCCACGGCCGGTAGCCAGTTAGCGAGTACACATCCTCCTCCACCTCCTCCGCTGTCAGCGCCACCGCTTCTCATCGCGAGTGGAGAGTCCACCAGATCTGTCTCCCTCCCTCCCTCCCTCCCAGCAGCGGAAAACGATGGGATAGAAACAGAGAGAAGGGAGAAAAGGAGATAGGAGTGAGAGAGAGAGCGGCGGACGGGAGATAAGGCCGAGATCTGGAAGAAGAAGACAAGAAGAGACCTACCCCACCGCCGTGCTCCCCGTAGAGCCGAGCACCGCCATCGCGCTCCTCGGCCGGTGAAGCCGCGCACCCGCCGGAGCCCGTCCGCGAGGTCCGTGTCCACCAGAGCCATGCCCCGTGGTCCGTGGAGGAGGGGGAGGAGCACGACAGAGAGCTAGGATGCGCGCGTGGGAGGTGTGGCGAGCCGCATCGGCGCGTGGGAGGTGCGAGAGGAATGAGGAGGGGACTGGGCCGTTTGGGCCGAGTGTGGGTCTCTTTGCAAAAATGTCTAGGCAGCTATGCAGAAAATGAGACACTTCTCGAATTTTCTCTTCTGCTTATCAGAATAAAATTTACACCCGAGGTTTTTATGGAAAATATTCAAATGTGCATACTGTTTGGGAGCGACAGACTGGACTGTAGGTTGGTAACTACAAACTTCAAGGGGTTTTTTGAAAAATGTATAGTGACGTGTGTCGTCGCGCGGGGGAGCCACCAATGCTCCGAATTCTCTCGTGCGAGCGAAAGCGAGTAAGTTTTAATTTAATAACCCCGATTTTTAGTGTGACGTTAAGAAATGTCAACACTTGTGACTTTTCTTTTCTTTTGATTTCTCTTCCTTCGTGGACTGAAAAGGTCTCCCCTTCCGAGATGCAGGCTCTTAAGCCTTTGATTGATCGCGTCAATTTTCTTAAGAAGTCTGGTTTGATGGGTAACGAGATTGATGCCAGCTTTTTGCGTCATCGAATTTAGCCTCTTATGAAGAGGGAACATTTTGGTTTTGAGTATACTGGCCCTTCCAACTTGTCCAGTCTTATTCTTGAGGCTGAGTTATCGGATGAGGTCGTTCTTGAGACCATGAAGAAGTTGCTTGGCAATTTCGTTGTTCTGCCTGCAGTGATTCCAAAGTATAGTGCTGACAATCCTCCTCCTGTCATTTCGATTTGTTATTCTCATATTCCCAATTCACTTTGTTGTGCTTACTTTACTTTTCTGTTAGGATTATGGTTGTGCTTTTGTCCTTGATGTGTCTGTCATTGCTGATGAGGGTGAGGAAGCTGGTGATGATGATGGTGATGATGATGATGATGATGCTAACATTGCTCTGGGTTATTTCGTTGTGCCCTTTGTGAAGGGTTCGTCTTCCGTAAGGTTCATTCCTGTTTTTCCTGCCTGTCTATTTTTGTTGTGTTCAGTATTCTCTTGATCCAAGAATCGCTCAGTATGAGTTGTTATTTAGGAAGCGGTGATCAGAGGTTACTGATGGACCACCATGACTAAAAAACCAGCGGTCCACTCATCAGAAGACTCCCACAGGTAGTGTCCTTTTAGGTGAGATCTTTGTTTTAATTTTTTCCCCGAGTTGTGTTTCCTTTACTAATCTATTGATCTACTTTATTTTTGTTCTAGATGGTCAGTCTGCACATTTGACTGAGGATGAGTCGGGTGATGGTGATCCTTTGAGTCCTCGCACGTGAGTTCTCTCTATTTTCCTATATCTTGAACTTAGCCTGCCCCTGCTTACTATAATTTTCTTTTTGTCTTGTAGTCGGACATAGTCTGGTACTGCTCTTGGTGTGTCTATTGTGTCTGGTCTTGTTCTTTCTGCTCTCCCGGTTTCGTCATCCTTAGATGATGATTTTAATTTTCTTGATATTCCCGACTTATCTTTCTCTCAGTAGGTGGCCAAATTTAAGAAAGCTCATCGATAATTTTCCTTTCTCTTTCTTCCTTGTCTTTATGAATTTTTGTGATTCTTGTCCTTTTCTTGAATGGTCTGGGTTCTTTTATTGTAGTCCTCCTGCGGATGTTTCTTCTTCCCAGGTTCTGGATGCTGAAAAAATAGTGTGGGCTTCTGTTGACAGTAAATTTCTTTCTTTAGTTCTTTTTGCTTTCTTTCCTTTTATGTTATTTGTCACTGAGTTGGGTTGTTGTTCAATGTTGAAGTTTCTTCGAGTGATATTGAGCCTAAGGCTGAGGAATCGAGTGGTGGAATCTTGGTGTCTTCTTCCCAGGTTTTGGGTGGCTCTATTGGTGCTTTGCAACTCTCTGGGTTGTTTCCGGTGGATGTTCCTAAGGCAATTATGTGGGTGGCCTCCTTGGCCGATCCAGTTGTTTCACCTCGTCCTACTACCCTTTCACTGACTTAGGGAGTGGTTGATGCTTCTCGACTTGGTCGCATTGACTGAGTTGGTAGGTTGCTCGCTTCCTGGGATGATTTTTCCGGAGCGTACGGTGTCGAGCTCAGGGTACCTCTTTTCTTTCTATTTTTGTCTTGTATTTGTGCTTCTTGCTTTTATTTCATGGTGTTTTCTTTGTAGGCTCTCTATTAAGACCATGACATTTTGTTTGGTCCTCAGGAAGAGAGATCCGCTAGTCTTATCAAGGCTAGTCTTGAAAAGGCTAAATCTGAGTTATCTCGAGTACAGGTTGAGTTAGCTCAGGAAAAGGAGCTCCATAAGTCTGCTGAAGCTACTGCTGCTTCTGAAATCACAGAGATCCGCTAGTCTTATCAAGGCTAGTCTTGAAAAGGCTAAATCTGAGTTATCTCGAGTACAGGTTGAGTTAGCTCAGGAAAAGGAGCTCCATAAGTCTGCTGAAGCTACTGCTGCTTCTGAAATCACTGATTTGAAAGCCAAACTTGCTGGTAAGTTTTTAATCTGCTTTGCTCTTGCTTCTTTTATTCATCTGTTCTTCTTCTAAATTTGCTTTTTTCTTGCAGCCGCCGATCGTAAGTGGCAGGTTTGGAGGAAAGATAAGCAGGCGATGACTAAGACTCTTCGGTCGTCTGAAATCAAAGCTGAGACTATAAGTTTATCTCCTGGGGAAACTTTGAAAGAAGCCCAGGATTTGTTTACTCAGGCTCAATTGATTTGGTCTGGTGCTGACCATGATCTTGTTCAAGCGATGAAGTCAGTTCAAGATTTGCAGGGAAAGTTGATAGCTGCTCGTGAACAGTTTAAGACATTGTGTGAGCTTGTTAAGCCTATATTTGTTGTTGTTTGTCGCCCGGGGATGGTGGTGATGGGCTTAAGAGCATAATTCTTGTGTTGTCTACCTGGTTTTATGAATTTGTGAGGGGTGGCTTCCATTGCTGCATTAATAATGTTATCTCTTTTGTCCGAGTTGTTTCCCCTGGAGTTCCTCTTCATCAAATCCTTGATGAGTCTGTGGATGCCGAGCTCTTGGCGAAGTAGGATGAGGCAAAGATTGAGCTTGATGGTCTGTCTGGTCGGATTCTTGACCAGCTGAATGTGTTGCCTCCTTCATCTTGAACTTTTGCTGTGTTAAACCATTTGTGGGCCTATGTTGAGCTTGTAATATATACTTGGTATACTTTATATTTAATGTATAATCAGGCTTCGTCATGAATTTGTCATATCCTCTTGATTGGTGTGATGCCGACTTGATCTGATTTTGTCATATTCTCTTGATTGGCGTGATGCCGACTTGATCTGATTTTGTCATATTCTCTTGATTGACGTGATGCTGAGTTGATCTAACTTTGTCATATTCTCTTGATTGTTGTGATATCGAGTTGATCTTGCTACAGAGTTTGATTTTGTCCACTATGATATTTCTCTTCTAATTGCTTAATTCATACTTGAATGACCGAATTTTTTCTGTTGACTTTGTTGATGATATCGTCAGATTTGATTTCCGAGTTGTTTTCTGAGTTTTGCCGCTCTTGGGGCGTCTTTTTTGGTTTTCCTAGTTCTGCGAGTTGTTTGATGCGTCTTGTTCATCTTGGGGAAATTTTTTCATGATTTTCTTGTTCTTCTGATATGTTTGTTGAATACTCTTGGGGCTTAGCCGGTTAGTTTGGTCTTCTACTTTTGATCTTCAAGTTGTAGAATTCATGTCAGGCTATGCCGCTCATGATGCAATGCAGTCGACTTGTAGATATCATGCCAGACTGTGTCGTTCATGGTGCAAAGTAGTCAACTTGTAGAATTTTTGTCAGTCTATACCGCACATGGTGCAATGCAGTCGACTTGTAGTTGTCATGTCAGATTGTGCCGCTCTTGGTGCAATCCACTCGACTTGTATATATATCGTGTCAGACTGTGCCGCTCATGGTACAAAGCAGTCAACTTATAGAATTTTTGTCTGATTGTGCCGCTCATGGTGCAATGCAGTCGACTTATATATATATCGTGTCATACTGTGCCGCTCATGGTGCAAAGTAGTCGACTTGTAGAATTTTTGTCAGACTGTGCCGCTCATGGTACAATGCAGTCGGCCTGTAGATATTGTGCCAAACTGTGGCGCTCATGATGCAAAGTAGTCGGTTTGTATAATTTTTGTCAGACTGTGCCGCTCATGGTGCAATGTAGTCGACTTGTAGGTTTTTCTTCTGAAGAGTTTTTCTCTGCTTCTATCATGAATTATTCTTTGCTTGTGTCTTGAGTATATTGCTAATTGTAGAATTTTTTGAGTTGGCTGATGTGCCAGGTGCTACTTATTTGTACTCCATCTTGTGTCATTAGTTCGCATGATCCGGGATGTGTTGCTCTCTTGATGATGAAAGGGTCCTTCCATAGGCTGAGTAGTTTGTGGCGTCCTTCTTTCTTTTGTATTAGGCGTAATATGGAATCTCTCGGTTGTAGTGTTCTTGGTTGAGTGTTTCTGTCATAATGCCTTCATAGTCCCTATTGATACCTTGCATTTTGGATTATTGAACTGTCTCTTAGTTCCTCAATTGTGTCAATTTCTAATTGTCTTCTTTCATCTGCTTCTCCTTCGTCGTATTGTTCTATTCTTAGTGATTGCTAGATTAAGTCGGCTGGTAGTATGGCTTCTGATCGGTAGACTAAAAAGAACGGTGAATATCATGTGGCCCTGCTAATCTAGGTTCTTAGGCCCCATACAACTTTTGGTAGTTCTTCTATCCATTTTCCTCCATAGTCCTCTAAGTCTTCGTATAGTCTTCGCTTCAATCCTTGTAGTAGAAGTCCATTAGCTCTTTCCACCTGTCCGTTTGCTTGAGGATGTGCTACTGATGCATAGTCGATTTCTATCCCGCAATCTCTTGCCCAATATTGGAATTCTTTTGTTGTGAATTGTGATCCCAGGTTTGTGATTATTCTGTTAAGTATGCCTAATCTATGTATGATATCTTGTATAAATTCTACTGCTTTTCACGCGTTGTATTTGACTAGTGGTTTGTATTCGATCCACTTGGTGAACTTGTCTATTGCGACAAATATATATTCGAATCTTCCTTTTGCCTTCTTTAGGGGCCCAACCTGATCTAGCCCCCAACATGAGAAAGGCCAAGCCGGTGGTATGCATATCAGGTTATGTGCTAGTATGTGTGATTGTCTTGCAAACACCTAACAAATTTTGCATGTTCTGACTAGTTGTTCTATGTTCTTGAGTGCTGTTGGCCAATAAAATCCACTTTTGAATGCTTTACCGACTAAAGTTCTGGAAGCCGCGTGATTTCCACAGCATCCTGAATGGATTTCTTCTAATATTTTCTTTCCTTCTTCTGTTGATACACATTTTAGCAGTACTCGGAAAGATGCTGCTCTTTTGTATAGCTTTTCCTTTATGAGGACATAAACTTTGCTTTTTCGTATGATTTTGTTCCTTCTGCTTTGTCTTCGGGTAGTTTCTTTTCACTTATGTAGTTGATTTATACTTGTCTCCAATCGCTTTGGATGACTAAGATTTGTCTTGATGGGTTAGATTCTTCTGGTTTATCTATGTTCTTTGGGTCCACTTGTGTGATATTTGTGTTGCCGAGTTGTTGTATTGATGGAGTTGCAAGCTCTTCTACAAATATTCCGGGTGATACTTTTGCTTTGTCTAAACCTAGTTTTGATAATACATCTGTTGCAACATTGGAGTTCCCTCAAGACATGATGGATTTCTAGTCCTTCGAAATTTTTCTCGAACTTTCTGATTTCTGCACAATATGCATCCATGTTGTTTTTTGTACAATCCTACTCCTTGTTTACTTGATTAATAACTACTGATGAATCTCCGTATGCGAGTAATCTTTTGATTCCGAGTGTGATTGTCACTTTTAACCAATGTAGGAGTGCTTCATATTCTGCTTCATTGTTTGTTGCTTGCCATAATATTTGTAGTACATATTTGAGTTGTTTTCCCTCTGGTGAAATGAGTGAGACCCCAGCTCCTGCTCCTCCTAGCTTTAGGGATCCATCAAAATAGATTTTCTAGTGGTCCTGAATTGGCTCGGATTCTTTTGATTGATTTCCATCCATTTCGAGATGAAGTTAGGTAGTACTTGTGATTTAACCGTTGTTCTTGATTTGAAATTCAAATTGAGCGTGCCAAGCTCCACTGCTATTGGTATTTCTAAACGTCACCACTCAAGAACAGAGCTAGACCCCAATTCTGAGCAATGGCGCCAGAAATGACTGTAGGGGTATTTCTTATGTTTGTTGGATAATTCTGCAAGCGCACAGAATATACCGATGTAGCACTTCACCCAGGAGTATTCCAAGGTATCATAATTTATATTTAGCCCAAGGGAAAGCGATAACTAGGAAAGTTTAATAGAGAAGAGATCTTTATAGTTACCCCAACTTAGCTATCTACTAGCGATAGGGGGGTAAACGATATATATAAAGGAAGGTGATGAAGAATAGATCAAGCAAGATAAATAAAAGATAAATTGTAGGTATAGCTAGGTGGGAGGACAACGAGTGAGTATAGGGCTCCTATGATCCATACTTTACTCCTATGACTTAACTTAGACACAAAGATGTTATACTATAGATTGCATCCACACATCCTGAAAGTACTAGGCAGCAGACAAACAATAGGAGGACAAAACCATATCTGAAGTGGCCACTATTTTATGGGAGCCTTACCTTTTAAGAACATGCCTACAACACGTGACGGGGATCAAAGGCACACACATGGTTGTCACTTCCTGCTGGCATCCGCTCGAACCGTGCGACACACGGAAACCAAATGTAATCTAGTGTATAAGCACCACGCTTACACCCTATATTACTACTCTAATTGAGAGCTCAAATGGCAACTAGAGCACCCTATAACAGGCGTTGATCATACCCAAGTGTGGAATCACAGGATAACAATCCACACTATAACAACTCTATAGACTAAGACAAGACACAACAATACTATACCAAGCATACTATTGCACAAGATAAGTAAAGTAAAGAAAGGATATATTGATAAATGAATAAATTCTTACTATAAAGGGAAAGGTACAAGAGCTATACCAGACTCTCCAGAAGACGACTCCAGAGACCCCGAGGCAAGCTCGACTCGACTCTAACTCTCACACTAGACTATACTACTATAGAGTGGAACTACACTAATCTTGAGCCTTGAATCTTCTTCATCATCATCATATGAGAGGGGGATGTGACCCTCTATTTATAGTGGAGGTGGAGTGGGGGCTACTCCATCGCCACGTGAGCGATCCGCGTGAGCTTCATTGTCCTCCCTTGGATCAAACCATCCTTGTAACCGCCATAGAGCAAGGGTGGAGATCAATTCTCTGCATGGAGGCATGCAGGAAGGCGGTGGAGAACTTGAGGAGGTTCATGGGCACCTAGGCCAGGTCGGCCGACTCCCCCATGTCAGGTGGGGACCTCCCCCTTCTTCTTGAAGGTGGCCCCACTGGTCAGGGGGGCTCTAGGTGGCTCCTGGGCCCACATGCCAGGTTGGCCGACCTAGGGTTAAGCCCTCCAGGCTTCTCCTTTCTCTTAGAGCATGGGCCACATGTCATAGACATCCTCTGGAAGTTTCACGGTAAATTAGTTCCTTGTAGGCCCATGGATCCATGTGCTTTGATCTTGAAGCATTCAGAGAAAGCACAGAGTGGATCCAAGGGTGGATCTTCACTCTGGGAGGTGTCACATGGATCCTGGGTGCATGGGAGCCCCTGGTGGCCCCTTAGTGGGGTCGGCCGACCCCCTAAGTGTGCCCCACTGAAAGTGCATCTAGCCCTTTAGTGAGTTTTGGTGAATTGAGTGACAACACAATTAAAGGTCGAACAAGTTTGCTAAGTGTATCAAAGGTTCAACAAGAAAAGCAAACTTGATGATATTCCACACAATGTTGAGATGAAGGTCAAATTGTGTATTGTTGCATTGGAAAACTATGGAAACAATCTAGTTCAAGCAAAAGACAAAAATGCAAATCGAATCAATGAAATGGCTTCTATGTTGTGGGATATCATAGTATCATATGAAAGCAAGCATGTTTGGAAAATGGCAAATGAGACATGAGTTGATAGTTATGGATTAGTCTCTATATTGGTTTGCTTTGCATGAACAAGAAGAGTAGGATAGTGGACTAGTATTGATCAAGGATTGAATAATGAATCAATAGTGCATTAGTGAGAAAACACCAAGCAAAGGTCAAATGACAAAGGAGACAATGTATATTGGATATAATATGGTCTCTACTTTGGTTTGCTTGTATGGACAAAGATTTGGAAAATCACTTTGCATTAATATGATCAAACTAGAAGTATGAAGATAGAGATTGTAGTGAGTGATAAGAGTGTCAAGCCAAAATAAGGAAGATCTAAGGAATTGTGAATTGGCTTGATCATATTGATGTGGAGTCTCATATATCAAAGCTTGATTGATCTAAACATTCATATCAACAAGATATCAAGCAAGGATCACAATATTGAAGAAATGGTTTTCAATCGATGCTTAATATGATGTGACTTGAGTATGGCTTGATAGGGTGAAGATAGCAAGGAAAGGACTTCGAGGTACTAAGCAAAGGTGAAGGTCAAGGAGACCGAGGTACTATGGCTAAGGTGAAGAAGAGAGTACTTGCATTGAGTCGAAGTACTAATCAAGCTATGAGGAGTCATATTATGTTTGTTGACACAAAAAGCGTCAGGATCTGCGAACACCTCGGGCTATTACCCAAAGCTCGGTATTCCGGAGGCGTGCCAGTCGATTTGACCAGTTAATCGACAAGGACGATAAATAGAACAAAACTGAACGAGACAACGGCGATGCGCCCAGATGTCAAAGCTCAGATTGATCAAGGATAACTAGAACAATAACAGAACGAGACGACAGCGATGCGCCCGGACGTCAAGGCTCTGATTGTTCAAAACACGGAACTTACAAAGGTTTTGACGGAGGTCAATGAGATGCAGCCCGTCGAAAAACTTGAAAGAACTCGTAGGTAAACTACATCTAATATGGTAAGGTAAATTGCTGGAAAGGTAAATAAGATAAAATAGGATTGGTTGATATGCTTGGATATGATCGTTTACAGCACCCCTAGGTACCTATTTATACTCCGGCAGAGAGAGTTGTAGATAGATATGACTCGTACCTTTCCTAAACAAAAACTCCTAATTTTAAGGAAATAACTGACTCGCGCAGGAGTCGGACCCAAATAGAAACAATCTTTTCCTAAACAGATTCTACTATTATTAAGGGAATAAAATGATTCACGCAAGAGTCGGACTCAAACTTCTATAATAATACTGGCATAAAATCACCAGTTTCCTCATGTCTCCTTCTCGATGAAAACTTTCCATCGGCAGATCCCTTCAATCCGCGGCTTCCTTTTCTGGCCATCGGTAATCCTCTGCTGACATCAAATGCCAAGTCACCCTGTGCTCATCGGCACCCCATGCCCATCGGCATCGGCAATACTTCCGATCGGCAACCTTGTACTGGTAACTTGTCTTCACCAATCGATCCCTATCAGCAATCGGCATCGGCAATCGGCAATATCTCCTCATCGGCAATCGGCAATATCTCCTCATCGGCAATCACCAACCACGTCGTTCTACTTCCATCGGCAACATCTACCACTCATCGGCAACAACCTTTAGCTTTCATCGGCACTGACTTCTCATCGGTAAACTGACCTCCGCCTTTATCAAGTCTTTCTGCCTCCATCGGCAACAAGTCTGCCTTTATCAGCAACATTCTTGCCTCTATCGGCAGTCTAACCGATAATATCTCGATGCCGACAAGGAACAGCAACCAGCCCCTTGCCGATCGGCACAATCCTTAGATTATATTGACACGTGCCAAAAAATAGTGTCAACAATGTTGAGGATCAAATTATTAGTGGTAGTGACTTGAAGCCATGGGCTGAACTCATATGTGTTGGAAAGATTCAAGTCACAAGCTCTAAGGTGTGTTTTCTCAAAGAGATGAGATAAGGATGAATTCAAACACATGTTCAAGGTATTATAAGAATGAGGACAATACATTCAATGGTGCAGCCCCAATTTGCAAAGGATACAGTCACCGGCTCAAAGGCATCTAAATTATTTGTTGTTTTGAATTTGAGTTTAGGAATGGCCATACTACAAAAGGGGATGCAATGCACATGCTTAAATGTGCAACCAAGTGCTCAAATTCCACCAAACATCCTCTCATACCTTGCCCAGACTCCCTGCAAAATAGTTTTTCATTCGGAGTATTTTTCGGCAGAGCGGCAGTGCAGCTCCTCAGAGCGGCAATGTAGCTCCCCAGAGCGGCAGTGCTGGGGGTCTAGCAGTGCCGGGCCTTAGAGCGGCAGTGCCAGGACTTAAAGTCTTCGTTGGATAGTAGAGGGTATTTCTATCCCCTCCCTGCTGCCCCCAACAGTTATCTCGACCATTCCAACCAGTGTAGCAACATAGAAAGCTCTCTCCCTCTCTCTAACTCCATTGGAGCCCCTCAAGCTTCTCCCTTTGATTCCTCTCCAATCCTTTGAGAGATTGAGCCTCCAAACTCCATTAGAGAGCAGCCCAAACTGTTCTTCATCGTCTAGAGCACTTGGTTCGCGTTCAAGCCGGTGGATTGCATTCGTTACTCTTGGAGCTTTCTCCTAGCTGGCTAGAGCATCGCCCGTGGAGCTTGCCAACTAGTGTGGCAGCCCTAGGAGGTTTATAACCATTCATTGCAGCTAGTAAATCATCCCTCACTTCAAGAGTTCACTCTCTTGATTTGAGAACGAGGGAAAGGCAAGCCTTGTGTGGCGAACCTCAACAACGTGGACTTAGGCAAGCCTTGGTGGCGAGCTGAACCACGGGATAAATCTTGTGTCACTTGTGGTTGTGTTGTTTGCTTTACTTGCATTTGTCCTCAAGGTGATTTCTAGGGTTTGGTCCCGATCTACTTGGTGGTGCAACTCCTATCTATTCTAAGAGGTTCTACAGGTTCTATACTATCCTAGGAAGGTTTCTATTAAAGTAGAATTTCGATTTGTTGGTCAGTTTTTGAACTATATACATATCTGTCTGACTGACTAGCACTGCCGCTCTACAGAGCAGCAGTGCCGGGCAGAGCAGCAGTGTCGGTCTTTAGAGCGGCACTGCCACGCCTGTAACCTAATAAGTTCTGCAGATAATTTTTAAACAGGCCTATTCACACCCCCCCACTAGTCCTGCTAGGCGACATCAAGGTCCTTTCAATTGGTATCAGAGATTGGCTCTCTATTTCGGGCTTAACCACCTTGAGAGAATGATGTCGACAAGTGGGGAGGTATCTCTAGAAATTCTACTTTTAGATGGCTCAAATGATGTCGACAAGTGGGGAGGTATCTCTAGAAGTTCCCTATTTATTAATTCTTTGGTTTGTGAGTTTACTTTATTCTCTTCGCATAGAGAGTAGGGTAATCGTCTCTAGCTGAAGGACCGAGAACGACGAACAGAGGGGGGGGGTGAATGGGAGCCAAATAAAAATTCATTTCGGAAACTTCTATTGCTTGACCCTTGTCCCAAAATCACACCCAAAATGCAACTTCGAAAACTTCGACTCGCACACGACCTAACGGGTAGGTGGACACCTTAGGAGTGGTCCTAAAGGTGCAGCGGAGCGGTCGGAAAACCTTGACGAACAAGCCCCCAAGCCACACGAACAAAACAGCACCAACAGCCAAAGCCCGGACTGTCCGCACCTCAAGCCTCGGACTGTCTGCAGGTCAAACTGAAAAACCAACAAGTTTCTGGTTGAGCCCCTACTGGGTTCTCGGACTGTCCGGCCTTTGGGCCCGGACTGTCCGCAGTTCAAACAGTGAAAACCCCAAGTTTCTGGACAGCTCCCTGGTCCAGTCGGGACTGTCCGCGCTGGGTTGTCGGACTCTCCGCGCCCGGTAACAGAGGAAGCTCGGACTGTCCGCGGACTACGCTGGACTGTCCGCCGGCAAAAACCCCCAAAACACAAGTTTCTGTGTTGCTGCTGGACGAGCTACACAGGGTTCCCGGATTATCCGATGTAGAAGCTCGGACTGTCCGCGACCGGATCGGCAGAAACACCCAAGAGCCTTTGGCTCAGCCCCGACTGGCGGACTGTCCGCGGTTGGTCGGCGGACTGTCCGTGACCGCGCAGACAGAGAGGAACAGAGGCGATTTCAGTTCGCCTTCCTCCCAAAGTCCATGGATTCGCCACCAAATCTTCACCAATAGCCACAAAAATTTGTGGGCATAATCCCAAGGCTATGGAGGAGCTATCCCTAGAGAATCATCGCTCAATTTGGATCAAATCAATGGACACAAAAGAATTTCGGGAAAAACTCCAAGAACGAAGAACACGAAATAGAAATTGCCTGATCTATGTGCTCAAGATGTTTGGGACGAAGCCCTTCGGTGCAAATCTAGTATTCGTGATCCCGCACAACTTGGTTCAAACGGAATCGCAAAACTCGCTCTCAATCAAGAGAAATCATCGCATGAACAAAGAGGATTAAGAGGAGCAAAAACACGATTAGCGAAAAACACAAGAAAAGGAGACACAATCACAAAATCAAAGCCGCCATGGCTTACGGAGGGTAAGGCCTCTGATTCCCACCAAAAACAAAGTGCAAATCCTTACACTAGGGACCTCATGAGCTAGAGAGATAAACTAGAGAGAGAGAGAGAGGTGGAGCAAATGACTTAGGGTTCAAGAGGTGGGATGACGATACCCCTTCATCCCTATTTAACAGGGCTTTGGCTATTTCCCAAAGACCCCCCTAGATACATGAGTGAACTACCTAGCCTAAGCATTGCAGTCCAAGCTGCGGAAAATATCTCGCTCAATTTGAATGGACGGCCCCGCTTCCTGCCAGGAGTTGCCGTCGCCTCGACGCAACCTCCAGGATTCCACCACGTGCCATCCCCGTTTCCTCGGAAGCTCCGCCCGGGTTTTGAGGCCCAAACCCGCGAAACCCGCCACCGGTAGCTTTCGGCGCAACTACCGAACCCCGAGTTTTGAGGCCCAAACTCAAAAACCGTCCACCGATGGTTTTGAGGCCCAAACCACCAAACCGCTCGACTCGAGCCACCTTGTCCTCGCCCGGTCAGACTCCGAGTCCCCTGAGCCTCCGTTCGACTCGCGTGTCCATCGTCTTGACTCGGTCGACTCGGTCTACCTCTATGTCTTCTCGCACTCGCCGGTGCCAAGTATTAGCCACCACAGCTAGTCCGCCGGCACCCATGGTCCCTTAGTCCGAGCCCCGCTTCCGCCCTTGACCACTCTCAGTCCATCGGCACGGAAAGCCTCTACTCGACCTTCTCCACGCCATTGACCACTGTAACTAGGCATAGTACCTGCACACCACAAGCCGATAGACAGGCACACATTTGCTTTCGCAAGAGTTAGAAGTAAGCCACTCAAACTGAAACACTCAAGTGTTGGGCAATCACTCATCACAAAACTGAACTACATGGGTACTTATCCACCATGTGTTCGCACTAGCGTAAACGTGGTGTTTGGGCTAGGATACTCACAAATATCCCATGTCTAGCTGGATCTGTGGTAGTAGCTCGGAAAGTTACAATTCCGTAGATACCTTTGGAACCCACAATCCCGTTAGAAGGACTGGTAGGGTTTTATAGGCCGCGTGGTAAGCATTCTCTGAGGTGTCTCTTATCACGACGGTTCTCCCCAATAGAATAATAACTCATATCTTATCTAGACTAGAAAGAGACTACAGTCGCGATCTTCTCTAATCGCCCATATCAAGATCACCTTGTTAATAGCCTGAAGGTTAATAGCATAGATTGGTTAGTCAGATGCACCCTTTCTCCCTGTGGAAAAATAAATTACGATACTCTGGATAATCTCCCGGGTGAAGAGCTCACCGGTATCCGTGCGCTTGTGGATTACTTCAAAGTGATTTCTTTGTTTGCGTTAACAAATATCAACAAGCATTTCTGGCGTCGTTGCCGGGGAGAAAGACGGTTTGCTGAGATAACCTTGAATCTTGCTATTTTCTTGTATCTATACTTTTATCTTTTCTTATCTTTTTCATATTCTTTATTTCTTACCTTATCTATCCTTATGGAAAATCTAAATTCCACACCTATCTATCATTTTTCTGCACCCACGGAGACCGACCTATTACCATGGGAGTCATCACAACCTATCCAAACTCCCGAGTTTAGGTTGAGTCCGCGGTTGATTGCAATGATTCAAAGCCTATCCTTTTCAGGAAAGGAAGACGAAAACCCTTACCTTCATATTCGAGATTTTGAGCAAACATGTGATTGTCTTCGCATAGAGGGCATATCTGATAAAACTTTATGTTGGAAGCTTTTTCCTTTTTCTTTAAAAGGAAGAGCTAAACAATGGTATAATCAGAAGGTAAGTCAATAACAAGGAGATTGGGGAGTTTTGCGCTCCAACTTCTGTTTAGACTTTTATCCCATCACTCAAATCATCGACCTTAGAGTCAAGGTTCTAACCTACAAACAAGAAAAGAACGAATCTTTGGCTTATTCCTGGAAACGTTTTCTTGAGCTTTTAGAATCTGGACCACACCTTAGTATCGAAGGCCCTGTTCTTCTTCAACATTTTTATAAAGGTCTTCGTAAAAAGGATAGAGAGTTGCTAAACACCACATCTGGAGGTTCTTTCTTTCATGTGCCATCCATAGAAGCAAAGTTAACCTTAGATAGAATCCTAGATGCTGAGTTGGATAATACCATCCATGAAGAAACTCACGAAGCTGAAGACAATACCTTGCCAGATCCAACATCCACTTCAGCTATCCCAAGTTCTGAGCCTAAAAAGGAAGAAATTCCACCACCTAATTTCATGCTGGATATAGATCCTGATCTTTTCACTGATTTCGGAAACATTTTAAACTATGTTTCTCTTTCAAAACCCCGAAATCATCACCTTAGCATCCATATATACCAAATGCCAGACAGAAGCATTTTGAGAGAGCTTGTATCAATCATAAGTAGTGAATGGTTAGAAGAATCAGAGCTTTCCTCTGATGTGATCCGCTTGGATTCACCTTCTATTCCAATACGTCGTGCTTTCAATTCAGATCAATTTGATGCTCTCTATAATCCTGTTGTGGGGGTCAATATCATGTCTAAATCACTTGCGCATCAATTATTGGGCGAAGTGACTTTAACTCCAACAACAAAGTTCATGAAGAATCTTAACGGACGTATAGTCCCCAGTCTTGGAATTTTACATGTCTTACCCATTATGGTAGATGGTGCCATGGTTCATTTGAACTTTTATATCTTTGATACATGGGACCACGACCTTTTGATAGGACAACCTTTTAGAAGACTTCTGAAGTTCAAAATGGGAAACTAAACATTTCCTTTGGGAAGAGTTTTCAAATCCCAATGACAATCTCTCATTCTTTGAACAACAAAACTGAATCTTATCTTTTGCCTGATCCTATGGAGGAAGTAAAAACTACTTCTCTAGAGCTTTTCAATGAACCAGATTTGGAAGAAGATGTTCCTTTCTTCATAGAAGAAGAAGCTGATCCTTCTGAACCCTTAAATGAGTTTGCAGAAACGCCTAGACCTCCTGTAGAGCTTAAACCTCTACCACCCGGTCTTACGTATGCTTTCCTCCATAATGATCCAGAGTTTCCTATAGTGATAAACTCACTCAGGAGCAAACTCTGCGCTTGATGGCTGTTCTAGAAAGACATCGTTCAGCCTTTGGTTACTCACTCCAAGATCTCACTGGAATCAGCCCTTTAATATGCACTCATTGCATTCCTATAGATCCTTCTGTTTCACCTTCTCGAGAGCCCCAATGAAGACTCAACAACGCGATGAGAGAGGTAGTTAAAAAAGAAGTTTTAAAGTTGCTTCATGCAGGGATTATATATCATGTGCCGCATAGTGAGTGGGTAAGTTCAGTGCAAGTTGTGCCTAAGAAGGGAGGCATGACTGTTGTCATAAATGAGAAGAATGAGCTGATTCCTCAATGCACCGTCACAGGATGGCGGATGTGTATAGATTACAGAAAGCTAAACAAAGCTACAAAAAAGGATCACTTTCCTTTATCTTTTATAGATGAGATGTTAGAGCGGTTAGCCAACCACTCTTTCTTCTGTTTCTTAGATGGATATTCAGGGTATCACCAAATCTCGATCCATCCTGATGACCAAAGCAAAACCACTTTTACATGACCCTATGGAACTTATGCTTATCGTAGAATGTCTTTTCGGCTATGTAATGCTCTAGCTTCTTTTCAAAGATGCATGGTGTCTATATTTTCTGATATGATTGAAGATATTATGGAAGTTTTCATGGATGATTTCTCTGTTTATGGAAAAACTTTCGATAGTTGTCTTGAAAATTTAGACATGGTTTTGCAAAGATGTGAAGAAAAACATTTAGTCCTTAATTGGGAAAAATGTCATTTTATGGTCAAAGAAGGAATAGTGCTAGGACATCTAATATCTGAAAGAGGCATTGAGGTAGACAAAGCTAAAATTGAAGTAATTGAACGGTTACCTCCGCCTATAAATGTGAAAGGAATAAGAAGCTTTCTTGGACATGCTGGTTTTTATCGAAGATTCATAAAAGATTTCTCATTTTTTGCTAGACCGCTAACCCTTTTGCTTGCCAAGGATGCTCCTTTCATATTTGATGATGCTTGTTTAAAAGCTTTTGAATTATTGAAAACAGCGCTCATCTCTGCACCAATCATTCAACCCCCTGATTGGTCTTTACCTTTTGAAATTATGTGTGATGCTAGTGATTATGCTCTGGGGGCAGTTTTGGGACAAACTAAGGATAAGAAGCATCATGCAATAGCTTATGCTAGTAAAACTTTGACATGACCTCAACTTAATTATGCAACCACTGAAAAAGAGCTCCTGGCTGTTGTTTTCGCTATAGACAAATTTAGATCTTATTTAGTAGGAGCCAAAGTAATTGTTTATTCTGATCATGCTGCTTTAAAATATCTGCTCACTAAAAAAGATGCTAAACCTCGTTTAATAAGATGGATCCTGTTGCTTCAAGAGTTTGACTTAGAAATTAAAGATAAAAGGGGAGTAGATAACCCTGTTGCAGATCACTTGTCTAGAATGTATTTTGAGAATCCGCAGGAACTACCCATTGATGATTCACTCCAGGACGACATGCTCTACGGGATCAACAGATCCGACCCCTGGTACGCAGATATTGTTAATTTTATGGTTTCAGGATATGTACCACCAGGAGGAAACAAAAGAAAGATTATTCAAGAGAGTAGTTCACACATATGGGATGAGCCATACCTCTTCCGAGTATGCTCTGATGGCTTACTCAGGAGATGTGTGACCATTGAAGAAGGAATGAAGATCACTGAAAGATGCCACGCATCAGCATATGGAGGTCATTATGGAGCTTTCCGCACACATGCAAATATTTGGCAATGTGGATTCTATTGGCCAGCAATGTATGAAGACACTAGAGAATTTATCAGAAGATGCGGGCCATGTCAAAGACACGGCAACATAAACTCAAGGGATGCCATGCCACTCACCAGCAATTTGCAGATAGAGCTCTTTGATGTTTGGGGAATCGACTATATGGGACCATTCCCCCCATCAAAGAAATGTGAGTATATCTTGGTGGCAGTTGACTACGTCTCCAACTGGGTGGAAGCATTACCTTGCAAACATGCCGACAACGTGAACTCAAAGAGGATGTTTGAAGAAACTATCATTCCAAGATTTGGAGTCCCCAGAATAGTGATAAGTGATGGAGGATCACATTTCATCGACAAACGATTTGAATAGTATCTAGTGAGGCATGGGATCCGCCACAACGTCGCTACACCTTATCATCCTCAGACAAGTGGCCAAGCACAAACCTCAAACAAACAGATTAAGAATATTCTTCAGAAAACAGTGAATGAAATGGGAACAGCATGGAAGGACAAGTTACCCGATGCACTCTGGGCATATCGGACTGCATACAAATGCCCAATTGGAATGTCTCCATATCAACTCGTATATGGGAAGACTTGTCACCTACCTGTTGAACTAGAGTTCAAAGCACACTGGGCTATAAAAAGATGGAATATGGACTTTGATGCCGCTAGAGAGAATCGACAAATGCAATTATCAGAGTTGGAGGAGTGGAGAGAAAAAGCATATCACAATTCGAAGATCTACAAAGAAAGAGTCAAATGATGGCATGACAAGAAGATCAAGAAGAAGGAGTTCACATCCGGAGATAAGGTATTACTTTTTAATTCCAGGGTGAAGCTCTTCGGACACGGAAAGCTACGAAGCAAATGGGAAGGACCATATCAGGTAATCAATTCATCATCCCACGGAGCAATCACACTTCAAAATGACGAAGGTACGTTATTCAAGGTAAATGGTCAACGTCTTAAAATATTTCTAGAGCCTAATGAAGAATTAGAAGAAATAGACGTAATTAATTTTTACCTTTTAAGTGAATTTTAAGGCCCAATCACTTTATCTTTACATTTCTGGGCCATGCTTATGTTTTTCGGTATAGAGAACCTTCTAGAAACGAGTGAGCAGAAGAGGCCCGGCAGCAGAGCCCAAGCCAGGGCGGGCGCCCTAGGGTGTAGGGCAGGCGCCCCACCCCTGTCACCTCTCGTCGCCGCCTTTTGCACTCTCGAACCTTCTAAGCTCCCTTATCTGATAAACCTTGTAGAACACTTATCCAACCATTTCTCCGCGAGATTTGCTCCGTAGATGCTTCTAGAGGCTGTTTTCCACCCCTATATAAAGAACCCATGACGTCAGCCATCATCATCATCATCTTTCAATCTTTCCTTTAGCTCTCGCTTGCTAGATCTCCTTGCTCCAATGGCCAGCAACAACAACGCCGATAGGAGGATGGTCCCCTACGGATCCATCCCCGACCAGCTCCCCAAAGAAGATCCTGATTCCAAGGCCTTAGTCTTAGTCCACGATGAGCTCCCGCTAGCCACCATTCCACCAAAGCAGCAGCGCTATAGCAAATCTTTCTACACTCAGCCTGTCCTCGTTGCACCACCGCAACCGCTCTTGCTCAAAGGGCCAAAGGAAGAGCCCATCATCGAGGTACCTGCCGGCACCAAGGTTCTCTCACCAAGACCCAAGGAGAGGGTTGTAGGAGTGAAGACCCATCAAAATGGAGAGCTCAACCACATCAAGTACACCACCGAGGAGGAACGTCCCTACTTCGAGGGAATCCGAGCACCCAAAGTCAAATTCGTGCCGCCAAAGGAAGCCTCGAAGCACTCCCTCAATTCCTTCGAGTCATCTCCCAAACGCCGCAACACCATAGCGGATTTAGAAAAAGACTTCCATGCTAGAGATGACACGATCATCAATCTACAAAGCTCTCTAGACTTCTACACTAGCAGGTCACGAACCTGAACACCACAGTAGGTGGCCTTAGGCGCGATGTAGATGAGCTTAAGAAGAAGATGAAGTTTTTAGAACGTCGCTAGACGCCTTAGCGAGTTAAACAGTCCTTGAGGCATGATTAGATCCATTAGCTAGAAGTTAGCTTGTTTCCATTTTCCCTTTGTATGCATGCCTCAGAATAAATAATAAATAAAGATCATTTTCTATTATTATTGTACCTTGCTTGTCTCCATTGTGTTGTTATCAAAAGAAAATAGGAAACAAGTATGGGGGAGACCCCCAATGACGAGATGAACAGATTCAACTGCAACGAGCAAACATTTCGGAAACAAACAAAGCAACAACCACACACGCCGAAGTAGAGGCCGAGGGGCAACCCCAGCTGGGCGGCCGCCCGCTACCCAGGGCGCCCGCCCTGAGCATTGCACCCCTGCTCCATCCTTCGACCACGGTCAGGTTTGCACCCTGCACGTTACATTTTTTCATACACATCTCTAAATTTCAATTCGTGCAATGAGTTTCCATAAATAAATGCTTTAAACATGATAAAGTGATAAAATGTTTCCTTAAAACATCTTCATGGAATAGACTCTCTGTATGAAGTTTTCTAGGAGTCAGGTTTGCACCCTGCACGTTACATTTTTTCATACACATCTCTAAATTTCAATTCGTGCAATGAGTTTCCATAAATAAATGCTTTAAACATGATAAAGTGATAAAATGTTTCCTTAAAACATCTTCATGGAATAGACTCTCTGTATGAAGTTTTCTAGGAGTCCTGCTAATGCTGGGAATTAAGTTAGAGTCTCCATGTTGCTTAAGTCGTTGTGGAATATAAGATGGTAGAATATGAGAACTTAATTCTTGATAATCTCTGTCACTTGGAGAATTTCTTTAAAATAAATAACTACCATCTCCTATATGCTTACACTTACCAATCAAAAGCCAAAAGGCTACTTATTTTGTATTGAGTTTGTTTGAATCGTGTGGATCCTTGTTAGAATTTTATCATACTCTGAAGGTCAAGGCTTCATTCATACATTACAAACACAAAAGATTCTCTCTTCAGAAGTAGTGTTGCATTAGAGGCATGGGCTATGCAAAAATAATTAATTCAAGGAAATAAAAATGGGCAAAAAGTCTGACAACCTCATAGTAGAATTAGGGGTACTTCATGCACCCACTCAAAAAAACATATATACAAAGATAGCCCATGGTTCCTCTAATAGCAATGCACCAGCAAGAGATGACATTATAATAAAACTTGACCAACAAGTCTTGATCTAAGAGTATGGCATTATTCTCCTCGGATCCTGATTTGACCAGGCAATACATGCAAGGTAAGTATGCCACATCTACCTACATTTTTTCAAGATTCATAAGTGATCTGAGAGCACCAGTAAGAGGAAAGAAGTAAGATAAACATGCAAAAACTCCAAGTGACAAGATTGATAGATGAAGGGTCTCTTCTTCTAGCTACTTTATTCCTCAATTACTCATAGCTTTATGGTGACTCTGCTGAGAACTCCCGCAATACAGGTAAAAAGGGATCTTTCTACTTTTGATGTCTAAACCTTAAGCTTATGTTTTCACCATCCTTTTCTCGAGGACGAGTAAAAGCCTAAGTATGGGGGAGCTTTTTGACACCTCTTAAGTATCAATTCTAAGTGTCTACTAAGCAGAAGAAAGGATATATTTGCAACACACCACCTAGACATAGGGTTTTAACTGACATAATTCCACAAGTTTTGGTATTTATCTGTTTCTGCAGGGAGAAAACTGCAAAAGAGCAAAAGAGGCCCACAAGTAAGGATTACATAGACACATAACACCTCCGCACAAAAAAGAATACTCTAGAAGGGTCCAAAAGGCTCGGGAAGGAACCAGAGGCCAAGCGGGCCCAGGGGCAGGGCGCCCGCCCTAACCCCTAGGGCGGCTACCCTAGGGCAAGGCCCAATGAGGGTCTGCCTTGTGGATCCTCTCTCCACCGCCTTTGAGATCACATCTACACCATCCATTAAGGTCGGTTTGATCCGACGGCTGACGATCATTTGAGGGGGCTATATAAGGAGGACCCCTACCCCCTGGCAAAGAGCAATCCATTATTCATTTACATATTTTCCAGAGAGGATTCGCCAGAGAGGATCCCTTATGGATCTATTCTCTAGGGCTTAGCATACATGTGTGATTAGATTGAGAGAGTTAGAGTGGAGGTGTGGATTGGAGGAAGCCCGGCCTACCGGTGTCTCTTCTCCAGTTTGTATCGACGAGATCAAGTCTCCTAACCCGAGGCTTGCTCCTAGGATTTCTTCGATAATTCGACTTCTAATTCTAGTAAGTTCCATGTTTATTAATGCTTTGGTTTGTGAGTTTACTTTATTCTCTTCGCGTAGAGAGTAGGGTAATCGTCTCTAGCGTAAACGTGGTGTTTGGGCTAGGATACTCATAAATATCCCTTGTCTAGCCGGATCTGTGATAGTAGCTCGGAAAGTGACAATTCCGTAGATACCTTTGGAACCCACAATCCCGTTAGAAGGACTGGTAGGGTTTTATAGGCCGCGTGGTAAGCATTCTCTGAGGTGTCTCTTATCACGACGGTTCTCCCAATAGAATAATAACTCATATCTTATCTAGACTAGAAAGAGACTACAGTCGTGATCTTCTCTAATCGCCCATATCAAGATCACTTTGTTAATAGCCTGAAGGTTAATAGCATAGATTGGTTAGTCAAATGCACCCTTTCTCCCTATGTAAAAATAAATTACGATACTCTGGATAATCTCCTGGGTGAAGTGCTCACCGGTATCCGTGCGCTTGCGGATTACTTCCAAGTGATTTCTCTGTTTGCGTTAACAAATATCAACATGCAGCAACACAGAAAGCTCTCTCCCTCTCTCTAACTCCATTGGAGCCCCTCAAGCTTCTACTTTTGATTCCTCTCCAATCCTTTGAGAGATTGAGCCTCCAAACTCCATTACAGAGCAGCCCAAATTGTTCTTCATCGTCTAGAGAATGTGGTTCACGTTCAAGCCGGTGGATTGCATTCGTTACTCTTGGAGCTTGCTCCTAGCTGGCTAGAGCATCACCCGTGGAGCTTGCCAACTGGTGTGGTAGCCCCAGGAGGTTTGTAACCATTCATTGTAGCTAGTAAATCACCCCTCACTTCAAGAGTTCACTCTCTTGATTTGAGAACGAGGGAAAGGCAAGCCTTGTGTGGCGAGCCCAAGCCTTGTGTGGCGAACCTCAACAACGTGGACTTAGGAAATCCTTGGTGGCGAGCTGAACCACGGGATAAATCTTGTGCCACTTGTGGTTGTGTTGTTTGCTTTACTTGCATTTGTCCTCAAGGTGATTTCTAGGGTTTGGTCCCGATCTACTTGGTGGTGCAGCTCCTACCTATTCTAAGAGGTTCTACAGGTTCTATACTATCCTAGGAAGGTTTCTATTCAAGTAGAATTTCGATTTGTTGGTCAGTTTTTGAACTATATACATATCTATCTGACTGACCAGCACTGCCGCTCTGCAAAGCAGCAATGCCGGGCTTTAGAGCGGCACTGCCGCGCCTGTAACCTGATAAGTTCTGCAGATAATTTTTAAACAGGCCTATTCACCCCCCCCCCTCTAGTCCTGCTAGGCGACATCAAGGTCCTTTCACCCACATGCTCTCATGTCCCCCATTTATCTTCACCTGCATAAATATACTCAAGGGACATGTGGAACTAGTTATCTAATAAGATTATGTTCATGATTTGTTATTCTTCCTTCCAAACCGAGCCTGTTGATGGTGTTTTGATGGTGTAAAAATGGGTTTTTTGTAGCGTCAACAACTGCCCATTTTGATATTCAGCCTGTTTCGTCTTTATTGTGGAGTATGTCTTGTAGTGGGAAATTGGTTACTATTGTGACCTTGTCCTCATGAAAGTAGTGTCTTAGTTTTCTTGACGATATTAGCACTGCATAGAGTATTTTTTGTACGTGTGGGTATCTGACTTTTAATTCTGTCAACACTTCACTTATGTAGTATACTGGTCTTTGCACTTTGTATGTGTGTCCGAGTTCTTCTCTTTCTACTATCATTGCTATGCTGACCACATTTTTGGTTGTTGTGATGTATAGCATCATGTCTTCCTTGCTTCTTAGGGGTGTCATCACTAGTGATGAGGATAGGTATTCTTTTAATTTTTGAAATGCTTAGTCGGCTTCTTCCATCCATTCGAAGTTTTCTATCTTTTTTAGCAATTTGAAGAAAGGTAGGCCTTTATCTCCTAGTCGAGAGATGAATTTGTTCAATGCTACCATGCATCCTGTGAGTTACTATATATCTTTGACCTTTCTGGGAGGTATCATATCCATGATGGCCTTGACTTGTTTTGTGCTTGGTTCGATTCCTTTATTACTAACCAAGAAACCAAGTAGTTGTCTTGAAGGCACCCCGAAGACACACTTGGTGGGGTTTAGCTTCCACTGCCATGCTTTCAAATTCTTGAATGACTCTTCAGATCTTCTATTAGTGATTCGGGTTCTTTTGTTTTGATCACGACATCATTGATGTAGGCTTCTTTGTTTCTTCCGATTTGGTCTCCTAAATAGGTCTGGATTGCTCTTTGGTATGTTGCTCCCGCGTTTTATAGACCAAAAGGCATTGATTTGTAGCAATATCCTCCAAAAGGTGTGATGAAAGATGTCTTGCTTTGGTCTTCTTTTCTTAATGATATTTGATGACATCCCTAATAATAGTCAAGAAAAGATAGTAGTGACGATCCTGCTATTGAATCTATAACTTGATCTATTCTTGGTGGTCCATACGGGTCCTTTGAGCAATGTTGGTTGAGGTCCATCTAGTCGACGCACATGCGTCATTCTTTCGAGTTCTTTTTCTCTACTAAGACTAGGTTAGCTAACCAATCCGAGTTGATTATTTCTCTGATGAACCCTGCTACCATGAGTTTGGTGATTTCTTTCTTGATTGCTGCTTTTCTATCTGGAGCAAATCTGCGTAACTTTTGTTTCACGGGTTTCGAACCTTTATTTGTATCAATTTTGTGCTCAGCCAACTCCTTTGGGACCCCTGGCATGTCTGTTGGTTTCCATGCAAATATGTCCTTGTTGTCTCGTAGAAAGTTGGTGAGCGTGAGTTCCTATTTGGGATCCAAATTTGCGCTAATAATAGCCGTCTTTCCCGGGTCACCAGTCAGCAAGTCAATCGTTTTGGTATTGGCTTCTTTTGGAGGTGTAAAGTTGTTTGGCTTCTTTGCAGGTATTTGGATTTCGTCCGAGTTCATTTCATTGGCCAATGTTGCAATTTCCTCTTTCTCTTTATAACCTTGCAGTCTCTCTGATATTTGTACGGCTTGTACGTCACAATCATAGGCCTTCTTCAAGTCTCCTCTTAGTGATAGCACTCCCTTCGTTGTTGGCATTTTGAGCAGCAGGTATGGGTAGTGTGGCACCGCCATGTATTTTGTCAGTGCTGGTTGAGGTAGCATGACTCAAAGTCAGCTACTTCAAATTTGATGAATTATGTTCGATACTTGTCGGGTGTTCCAAAGGTTACCCATAGAGTTATTTGTCCAAGAGGCATGGATGCTCTCCTTGGTACTATCCCATAAAAGGGTATGCTTGTTGGTGTTATCATGCCTTCACAGTCTAGATTCATCCTCCTAAGGGTGTCTACAAAGATGATATTAAGCCATGCGCCTCCGTCGATGAGTACCTTAGATACTGCTACTCCTGTGATTGTTGGTCCCATTATTAGGGGATACTAGCCTGTGTTTGCTGTGCTGGTCCATTGATCTTCTCTAGAGAATTGTATTGGGTTTTATTGACCAATCCAGATACCTAGGGGTAGCTGGCTCAGCTGCCATGATGGTTCTGTGAGCTAGTTTCTCCTGTCTTTTGCTTCTCATATTGGGTATTCCTGAGAAAATCATAGCTAATTGTTGCTGAGGTTCTTGGTAATTTCCTTCAGCTTTCTTTTCTTCCTTCTTGAGTTCTTCCCTTCTCTTATCTGAGTTGTTGTCATATGTGTTCTCCTTCTTCATGAATCATCGTAAGAATATGTTGCATTCGACTAGTTTGTGTTTTGAATTGGGATGTATATGGTGGGGTAAGTTTTCTATTCTTTCAGGTATCCTCCTTGGATAACTGTTTCCATTATAGTTGTTGTTGTTAGAGTACCCATTATTCTGACTGGTATCTCGACTGTTGTTGTAGTAGTTGTTATTGTATTCTCCTTTCTCATTTCCATTATCGTTGTATCTCCTTTTATTGTCTGTAACTACCACCATGTTATCCTGTCTTGGCCTCTTGTCTTGTGGCAGGTAGTCGAGTCTTCTGCCTTCATGGTTATCTCAAGTGAACCTATGTCGAGTTCTTTCTTCTTATGATATCATCTTTTCAATGGCCCTTTTGAAGTCTTCATTTGATCTTGGATTTTCGTTGAAGTAATCTTTGAACTGCTAGTTGGCTAGGATTCTGTTGGCGAAGGTTTCTATTACCTCTCTGTCTGTAATATCATGAATACAGGCTCTGAGCTCTCCAAATCTTCAGTAATATTCCCTTAGGGTTTCCCCTCTCCTTTGCTTCACATTCTTTAACTCGACGGTCGTCATTGGGTGGGTTATTATCCTAGCAAAGTTGTTACAGAACGCTTCTTGCAAGTCTTCCCAGTACTTGATTGATCGAGGTTTCAATTTGTCAAACCATTATAGAGGCATGGCTTCGAGTGCCATTGGAAAGTATAAGGCTTTGATATCATTGTCCCCCCCCCCCCCGCGTGAGTTTTATGGACTGAGAATGAACTCTTATCCACTGTTAAGGTTCTACTTTGTCATTGTACTTGAAGTGATTTGTCGGCGTGAAGTTATGTGGTAGCTTTAGTGTCTACAATCTTCTTGCGAAGCAGGGGAATCGGTCATATTGTTCTGCTTGTTGAAGTTGGGTGACTAGGCCCTTCTACAGTAGTTCCTGTCGTCTCTAAACTCGGATTCTCCATAATCTTCCATCTCGAGTTTCCTTGACCCTTCCGGATACCATTGGTTCCAGTCCAATCTAGCTAGTTGTTTGAGGTGTCGCTCCTGTTTCTCATGGGGGTGGGTGCCCTCTGTCCTCCCCAATCTATGAAAGATATATTTTCTGGGTATTTGTTCTTCTTGTTGCTCTTGCTGGGCTTCTCCCTCGGGTTGTTTTTCAATCTCTCCGACTTTACCTTTCTGATCGTCTGTTATTCTTTCTTCTTTGGTGAGGACGTTTAGCTCTTTTGTTGGTTCTTCAATTCTTTCCCTCTTTGTATTCTTCGTGGCTTCTCTCTCTGCCTTCTTCCTGTTATATTTGGTTAGCTTTGCCTTGTATCTGTTCTAGACTTGTTTTCTTTATCTAGCTTGGTTCCTTCTTCTAGCCTTTGCTTTGTTCTTTACGTACAGTTGGTGTTTAGCCGAGTCATGTATTATTGCTTGAAGTACAAGATGTTTGTGTATCACTCTGCGTGTTGTGTGTTGTGTTGTTCTAAGCTTGTGTTGGGTCTCAGATCGTCCTTGGGTGGTACCCTTGCCAGCCCTTTATAGTTCAGGAACTGGTCGAGGGTAGGTTCTAGTCCTACTCGGATACAAGTTCAGAGTCCTAAACTATGCTTTAGTCTTCCTTCCTTGTCGTATCTGAGTAGTATTTGATCTTGCACGTTGGTCTTTCTTCGTGGGCAGCGTGACCGAGGCCCATGGCTTAGTAACCAGGTCAATGGGAAGCCCATAGGACATCCCATCGACAGATATTTACCAAAATGTTACCGTAAATCACATAGTAAGGAGTTACTATAAGCTGGTAAATGAGTATAGTAATTTTCGGAAATCAAAGTGGCTATAGAATAAGTTATTTTGTAGCCATCTATATATATAGCAAAAGCTACACCAAAGAACATCATGTCAACCTAAGAAAGTCATCTACATCACAAGATAATTCTGAAAGAAGCAGCACAACATATTTGACTAGGATGGAAACATGATAATGTTTCCACATCCTTAGGATTCAAGACATACCTATCAAATAATTTCAAAGATGCAAGGAAAATGCACCAAGGAGTTTGGAGCAATGACTTAATTACGTTGACAACATCACTCTATCGGTTATTGAAAGGATCAGGCAAGGTCTACATAGGATTGAATAGGCCTGTTAAAATACTTGATCAACAGCTAGCAAACTATGGAGGCTCCACAGATTCCTGCGGAATTTCCACGGCTCGGAACTTATAGACAAATTCGTGGATGTTCAATGCTTCCTAAATGACACTAATGTAGCCAAATACTCCCTCCATCTCAAAATATAAGGCATGCACATAGTTCAAAATTCAAACTTCATTATCTTTGACCAATAATTAGTCTAACAATATAAAAAAAAATAGAGTACAATAGTGATAACATTAGATTTATCTTTCCAAATACTATCTAATGACATTTTGTTGTTGCCATAAAATATATACAGTAATATAAATTATAAAGTATGATCTTGAAGACCACACCAAGTCAAATCGCGCCTTATATCTTCAGGCAGAGGGAGTATACATAGTCTACATCACAAATCAAGTCGAATACTGATCTTATCTTCCCATAGCACTAAGTCCCTACAACTAGAACTCAATATAATAGTAGATCAAGTGGAAACTCTAATTTTGCAATTCAGACAAGACATGAGCTCAGATTATAACAACAAAAGGTAATACACAAGATTTACCCCGAGGTTAAGTGAAGCCACAAAGGCTCGCCTATGTGACCATTGTTGAAGGAGCCATAAAGGCTTGGAGTCTCTTCTAATTCCCGCCTCTTCTTAAGTGAACCATAAAGATCAAGTTTAACGGTTTCTAGTAGCTGCACAAAGGCAATATAACTTTCTGGTGCTCAACACCAACCTATTAGGAGCTCCCAAGCAACGTACCTATAGCTGTCAAGGAATCCAAGATCCAAGAGTAACAAACTCAAACCACTAGTTAGAAGGAGAACCAGGTGCTCTAGATGTGAAGCTTTTGCTCTTTGGCTCTCTAATTCACTCCTTAACCCAATCTCACAAGGAGAAATCACTTAGAACTCAAGGTGGAGGTCGAGTGGCCATCAATGGAGGAGAGAGCATGTCCATGAGTTGGTGAGTGTCTAAATGGAGCAAGCGATTGTTGGAGAAGAAGAGAAAGAGGTATAAATACGTTGCCCCTACTTTCCAAATGGTACAGTTTAAGTGCGGAGATTCTGCATAAAAACACACTGCATATATCCGCGAAACTTCTGCAGGGACCGAAAAGAATAGGAATTGGCCTTTTTCTGGCTTTGGTTTATCTTGGAGCTTTTGATAGTTTGCAAGGGTTTAGATATTGATAGAGTAAGCCTTCAGACATCCATACGTCGCTAAGATTCAAATGTCCCATTATGTTGTCATACTCCTTTGGACGATTGCAACCTGTTCACACCTTATAGATCTCAATGGACCCTTAATTGTATCATTATCAATGCGCCAAAACCCACTTAGGGGTCAAGATGCACTTTCAGTTATCAACCACGTACGCAACGACTTATCTCTCCATGAAGGTTTATCACTAGATGCAAACTAAGAACACAAGCAAGACACATAAAAGATGAAATCTAAAATATGCCTAATATAGATAAGCTCATAAGATGGGGTTCCACAAACCAACACACGACAAAATTGTTCGACGACAGGTTAATTTAAACAAAACTCAAATCTAAAAGTGACTACAATGAAGCATACAATAGTGTGGCGATGTTGGCAGCGAAGCTGCATGAGGTGGCCAAGGGGGAGGATGTCCTAGGGCACCCTTGGTGGTGCTCCAACTGGTTTTGGCATGCTCCCACTTAGAGCAGGATCCTAAGGATGATTATAAGGCTCAAGGCCCGATAAATGGTGACATAGCACCCAACATAACACAACAGTAACATGTCATGATGATTTCGATACATTGCCAACAGGATAATGAGGTGGGACTAGATCTATTGGAAAGCTTATCAATCCATCAAGTACAATTGGGCCTCAATTAACTCTTGTTGGAAGCGTTATGGCTTTCATAATATAGTTGGACTGCCGGCCAGCTAAATGTTAGACTTTGGCATTCTATATAGACCTTGAGCATGGTGAATCCACACCATATATGGTGTACATAATATTTTTTTTCACTAATCTTTGCTTAGTTTGCTTAGTTGGTTGAGGTTGATATTCCTTTGCCTTGTTTATATATAAAAAGTAAAATTTCTTAATGAAATACGCACTTTTATGGAGCCTGACTTCTGTAGATTCAGGTACTAAACAGTCTAGCAATCTACTAATTTTCAACCAATCCTTTCTGAATGTAGATTTATTGATTCCTGCAGGCAGAAAATAAGGATCCCTGTAGAACTAGAGGCCAGTTCAGACGCACCTAGAAGATGAGAAGGAGAATATTACAAGAATCATTAAACAGAATGTCATGTGGGGCCAAGAATCATTAAACAGAATGTCATGTGGAGCCAGGCCTATAGTAGGAGGCGTGCGCGAGATGTCCGCAGGGCGCGGAGGGCAAGCCAGGAAAGGCCGCAGCAGCGTCCGAGGGCCACGCTGATCAAGGAGCTGGCCGATAATAGATTAGATTAGGGACATGTTTAGGACTGCTCCGTTTTATATTTTTCAGCTCTGCTTCACGTTTTTTTAGCCAAACGGTTTCAGCTCCACGCACACAACTCTAATGAGAGCACCTAAAGAGGTACTCCACAAACTCCAGTTTTTTTTGGAACTGCTTCATAGTAAGGTTTGCATAGCAGAGTTTGTGGAGCTGTCTCAAACAAGCCCTAAAGGATTCATATTAGTCAGAGGACTCCTGTTAATAGATTAGATCAAGAATTCATGTTAGTTAGGACTCTTGTTAATATATTAGATCAAAGACTCTTGTTAGTTATAACTTATTCTGTAGCTATTTTGATTTACTATAATTATTATACTTATTTACGAGATTATAGTAACTCATTACTATGTGGTTTATGATAGCATTATGGTAAACAATCCCTTGTGTTATCGTAACCCAACTATCGTAAATATGTATTCACTCTATCGTAATAGGTAATAGATCGATGGGAATTAAGCAAGAATTATGTTATATTCATCTACTCTCCTTCTCCTCAACATAACGGGCGTTGAGGGGCAAAACCTGATCACGGCTACGAACTACGTAGTCGAATCCTGCTACCCTAACCCCTGGAGCCGTTGACAACCTAGTATCTCGTTCCAGGCTTTCATCTTCATCTTCCACCGCGCCTCCCAGCCAGCTCAGCACTGCAGCAATGGGGGACGTCAGCGACAAGGATGCTGCCCTCTAGAAGGTGGCTGCTTGCAATCTGCTCTGATGTAATGTTCTCTTGTCTTCGGTTTAGAAGGTGGATGCATGCAATGTTCCCAAGTTGGCTGCTCGCTGTTGCTTCCCCCGTGGCTTGCAATGTTCCTGGGCTCGAAGCCCCGAACAAACATTAAATTTCAAACAGAACAGAGGCCCTAAAGGAGCGGAAAATTGCCGCATTACCAACCCTAAAGCATGTGCGAAGTCATCCTTCGGTCACACAGGAAGGAATTTTTCTTGTGAAAACTCAGGAAGGACAAAAAAAAATCTAAGCAGTTAGATAAGGAATAAAGAAAATTAACATAAGGCATAGCAAAGTCTGCAAGGCATTCAAGATGTATCAACAATCCCCAAATATGAACCTTTGTATTTATTTTCAGCATTGTTGGAGAAGTTTGTAGCCATTGAGTTTTCTTACTGTATGCTGCAACAATATGTACTCTGAATCTCCTATTGATGATGACAACTTTGTATGGATTTTGAGTTATAGGTTCTTATCCCTCAAATCTGTACATCTTAACAAGCACATGTGTAACTTTTTATTCAAACTATCCAGCGTAATTTGATCATGTGAATTACACTAGAAAAGTTCCATAAAAAAGTACACTCATGATTGTTAAAATGCACAGCAGCAATTGTAATAATACTGGTAAATATTGCAACATACTATTACAAAAATGCATTTCTTTCTCAGAAATCAAAAACATCCGAGAAACCTGACTAAATTTGCAATTGAGTCATTTCTTTTGTGTATCAATAAAGACAATACCATCCTAGGAGCTGTCCATCATGCTATCACTCCCAGATGAGTTTATCACACTGAAATTGTTGCTATCTGGAAGTTTCGCCTCATTAGTTTTTTCAGCTCCGAATGTGAAATTACTAGGGAAGCTGTTCGGGGTAACACGCTCAAAGATAGATGCTGGAGCCTGCTGGTTAAAGGTAGGCACATTGATGTCACCTGCTGGTTTTGGAAAACCAAATCCAAGAGAAGGGAACGAATCCACTGGAGCAAAAGGTTGAGCTGGTATGCTGACATTATTAGAACCAAAAAGCTTCGTTTCATAATCAATCAGCTGTTGCTGTGCTGCTGCAGAAAGCAAGTTCGTCACTAATGTAAGCACTTGGTAAATGCACTATTATTTGTGTGGCTAGAAGGTCCAAATTTAAGTGTGAGAACTTGTATTAGCTAGACTAATGAGTTCATTTCAGATAGTAATTCAACTCAGTAGCTGTAGCCTCTCCATGCTTTCAGTAGCTAGTAGACTCAAACAAGTCGTAAGGATTACTTGCTATACATTAATAAACTAAACAAATATGAACTAGTTTCACCTTACTTTGCACTTGTCATGATTAGTTTTATGCTATTTATTACTGTGGCACCATAAATTGACATTTCTCATCAGGGCTGGGTTCCACAAGTTTTTTCCCCCTCAAACACCCACATGTCAGTTTTCACCAAGTGCAGAAACAGAATTAACATGAGATGAGTCACTACAATAAATTCTGTGTTGCAACAAATGATGGTGTATCATTTCACTTTGATATGCATACATGTGTGCATGTTAAGGGAAGGCCCAATCTTATTGTGAAATTCATGTGCTCATGTAGCTAAGCATAACTATTTTTGTAATAAGAGCCTACTTGAGCATCAATCTTCCTATTTTTCTTCAAGGTATCTTAGAACAAAAATGACAGAAAAGGTATCTGCAATTCATGAAGTTACCATCAGACAGTTGCACTTGTGGTCTCCGCTCTTTCACCCACTGAAAGGATTGCGCCAATCTCCAACCTCTCGACTTCATCAAGAAGGCTATTACAAAAGCTGCCGATCTGATAAAAGTGTTTTGATAACATCAGTCAAATCAGTGCCAGTAATATGAAAGATTATAGCTCCCAGATGGAAAAATATATATAATGTACCATACACACCTACTTTTCCCTGACATGCAATGGACTAGGACGCGTGCTTTCTCCCTCTCACATTGCTCTGAAGTTCAAAGGATCATTCGATTAGGAGTAGAATGAACTTATCAAGAAATGGTTAGCCTACAATCAATAGGTACAGACAAAAAAAGAATAATGTGCGTACCTAGAAAATGGTTTGCATCATCAAACTGCAGAGTCTTGTCCTCTTGGAGGCAGTGATAAGTGAATGAATTCCGGTAAAGGTTTTGGCATAAAGGTACAGTCTGCAAGTAAAGGGACATCAATGTCATTTCACATTCAGACAAGAACAAGCATGATGTAAAGTTTCATATGAAATGTCTAGACAATAAGGCATCAGTAAACTCTGATATTGGCAATCTAGGCAGTCATGTTGGTTGAGGATGCGGATGTACACGGTATGCCAGAACAATCAGGTTAATTCCTCATCAAGGAAAATTTGGGAGCCTATTTTCTTCTTAATATAAAGCCACCTACTTCCTCCCAGATTGGTCTATTGACACATTGGTTATCTGGTTACTGTGTGCCCAGTTGTCACTGCGACTTGCAACAGCAAGCTCCCTGCCAGAAGATCAGCTTACATCCAAATACACCTTTTGACTCTAGGCACATGTAATGTTGAGTACAGGTATGTTGTGAAAATATTCAACGGAAACCACCCAGTAGAATCATGAAAAACCACACAAAGTCTAAAACATACTTAGAAGTTTTCAAGTATTCAAAACTTGGCATTATCCATAGTGGCATCCTAACTTCTGTGACATGTCAGCATCTATGGATGCACTTTGGATGTGCCAAGCTTCGTTTTATTTTAAAACTTGTAAGTATGTTTTTAAGGGGTTTTCACAGTTCCCCTGAATATTTTCCAGGTACTTTAGAGTAACAGACCATCAGAACCATCAATTGGTGAATGGTATCAAGTATGATCAATGGAGTATTTAGTAGGTCACTTCAAAGTCAAAATTTGGCACAGCCATAGCGCACCCATAGATGACACATGTTGCAAAAGTTGGGATGCAAACTTGTTTGGAAAAAATCAGAAAATGACATTTCAGGTGCATATGCAACTAAGAATTTTGTCCACTAGTGCACATGCACCTGAAATTGGTCACCTTTTGTGTGAATTTTTCGAAAATGGTTTTGCATCCTAACTTTTGGGACAGTGCCATCTGTGGATGGCCCAAGTTTTTTTTTTTTACTTTTAAGTATGTTTTTTTAGAGCCTTTCACTATCATGTTTTTTTAGAGGCTTTCACGATTCCACGACCAAGGTGGTTTCCACCAAAAATTTCCTAGGTACTTTCACGGACGTTAGACCACTTCTCTATTGCTTCAGTGCAAGTTAATGCTACTCAGTGACCTATTATAGAGGATGAAATAGTGTAGTTGCGACCATAGGTGGAAGGGATAGTTTCTAGTACGCCATCTTCCAATTGCTTTTTCCTATGTTTGCATATGATTTCAAAAGGAACCTGATTCCCAGCTGTAAGATTCGGTTCAATAACAAAGTTTGCTTTTACCACATAATTAGTTAGTATGCTAGAATGCCTTGGAGATTATTTTGATTTGTAATTTCCTTTATTTTGTTCAAACTTAGCATATTGAATGCTACATTTTTATTCAACATGAGATATTCACAAAAAAATGATCTAAGTCGGTCTGTAACCAATATTGTTGCTGACCCACCAATTTCTTAATAAACTCTTCTTTAGTTTAGGTATTACTGTAAACAATACTGAATAACTGAAATGGTATACATTACATGGTTAGTATCTGTGATGGTATATAAATATGCAAATAGTGAATGAAGTTGAGAATTTAAAGTGCAACATTACTGAAGTAGATGAAATGGATGCATAGCTGATTAGCAGTATAACACCAGCTTAGGATTCCTGAAATCAAAGCTTGATTGCAAACAAAGTCATCAAAGAATGGAATGATCATTAACTGAGGCAACATCCGAATGTGGTGAGATAATTATAGATTCATTATCTATGTTGTGGTAATCAGCTCCACATTGTATCTATTAAAAATTTCATCGATAGAGCACAGCAGATGCTCTAAAAAGAGCAGCCAGTTGGTCATCCATGTAACTTCCACTATGTTTTGACTTCTATTCATTAGGGTCATCTCAAACTTTTCTATGGCTGAATGTCGATTCTTCAAACAAGTATGTGCACACAATGAAACTATGAAAGTGATTCAGAGGCATGACTGCGGCACCAATATGGCAATACCTGAATATTCACTGCAGTGGGGATCCAGTAAAAGAGAAACATGTAAAAAATCAGAATGAAACAGTACCCCAAGGACAATGTTAGTTCCATAAATACTTGAAAAGCTCCAACGCGAAGACTCGCAATCTCAAGCAACATAAGATGTACAAGTCATCCAGGCATCCATCCAAAAATTAAATGTTGCCGACGCTTGCGTTTCATTTCAATATTTTACACTCATAACATCAGCCTTAACTATCAGTACAAAAAAAGATGGCAACCCAATGGGTAGTAACACAAAAATGCATCACATACTACCACTATCACCATGTTTGCTATGTGCCAATAGAATCATTTTCGGATCAAGCAATCCACCATCTTTGCCTCACCCAATCGTACCATCAAAGCCCTCTATTCCATTTTATCTCCATATCCCTAACCCACTGAACATTTAGACGGTACTCTACTAGTTATAAACATAGCCGAACTAAGCTTCAGCCCATTCACAACAAAACCAGGCAACCTTCCATTTCTGCACATGCATACTAATTAGCCCCTTTCATTGATCTGCTTACCAAAGAAAGCAACGAGCAAGGGCTAGCATTCAATTCAACTCAGCTTCAAACCCTAGCACTAATCAGTCCTCACCGAATGAAGCACTAGTGCATAAAGAAAACAAGAAGGCTACCCATCCATGCAGGTAACGGTAAGTTGCGGTGTGAATAAGCATACATTGAGGATGTGCGAGACGCCGATGGTCTTGAGGAGCTCCGAGCGGGAGGCGTTGTCGTAGCTGCCGAGGAAGAGGAACTCCTTGAGGATCTCGGACGGGAACGCCGAGTCCTGCTGCCTCGCCACCGCTGGCGACGCTGCAGGTGGGCGGTGACCGCAGACGCCGCACACCTCCCCCTCCTCGTACTTGTGGTAGTGGCCGCAGATCCCGCACGGGTTCTCTCGCTCACGCTTCCTCATCTCTCTCCGCCGCCTCCGATCGAATCAAAGCAGGAGATTGCGAAACGCCGTCGATTGAATCAGGAGCTCGCAAGGAGGAGTAATGGAGGGAAGATCGATTGAATCGAGGTGGTGCCTTCTCCTTTTCCTGAATAGGGAGGGAGAGATTTTGTTAATGGAAGTTGAAACGGATCGGATCGGTTGGGGCGGGCGCCCACGGGGACGGCGGTGGAGTGCCGGGACGAGGGAGACGTGACGCACGCAGACGCAAGAGGCGGGTCAAAGCAGAGAAATCCGAATCATTGGCAGGGGATGCCGGGATGGGCATGATTACACGAAGGAGATAGGGCCGTGGGCCCGTGGAGCTGGCGTGCAGGGCGGCGCGATTGTTCTAGGCTGATTTATTTGATCATATGAATAAATCATGGCTTTGCGATTGACAAACGGCTCATATGGTAGGTTAATAAATTTAAGTGAATAGAATATTTTTACCTCGTCGAAAAGACCTGCAATTGATTTGATGTAGAGAGGGAGAGAGTGTACCACCTGCAATTGATTTTTGATGTAAAAGAGGGAGAGAGTGTACGAGTAGTTCACGTGGTGAGGCTTATCACGATCGAAGAGGCCATTTTTATCTCGGCAAGGTCGATCCTGGCAAACGCAGCTTAAAGACACCATGATGATTAAGAGTATTTCTGGGAGTTTTCTTTAAAAAAAATAGTCTCTAAATTATCATTTATAGATAGTCAGTTACATAAAAATCGGTTTTTATGTCTCTTCACTCTTAGTCATTTTCGTTTTTTATCTAAAATATATATATATTAATAACCAATTTAAAAGTTGTTGGAAAGTGTTTTTGACTAAAATATTTA
>CM039125.1:31559911-31570602 GCA_022036555.1 Microstegium vimineum | reverse complement strand
TCAAGCACTGGGGGGGCACCATAGGTATGTCTAAAAATAGCACGACACTATTAGGGGTAGACACTCGTTAAATTACTCTCGCTTATTTCATTTATTCCCTCTCATACAACAATATCCAATCAATTAATTCTCTCACACGTAATCAGCCGATTTTTCTCCTAGCCGAACACACGCAAATTAGACTAGAACGATGTGGTTAGATCAAGAAAACAGATATATAAACAAACCTACCATCGGTCCCGCCCGTCAATTTTCTCTCTCATGACCCGCGAACAGGAGTTAGAGGTGTTGGCTAGTTGGGAGGTGCGCGCGGCCAGATGTGCTTCTCCGCGGCGGTAGTGAGGCACACGGCCAGGCGTTGTGTCCTCGCGGCGGCATTGCGTCCTTTGGGCAAATGCGGGCATATGCGGTCAGGAGCACATTTGCGCGCCCGAAAACACTCTCGCAGCTGAGGGCACATGCTCACAGCGACGGCGTAGGCGCACCGTCTGCGCAGCCTGCAGTACAACACTGGTAATGTAGGCGTGGCGGAAAACGTGCAGCTGGGGCCGTCTAGGACGGCAACAGAGCCCGGTGTCCAATAATGTCATGCCTTTGCCGCAACCTGAGCATGGTGACCCGATACGACATGCTATGACAGTGCCATCATCCTGCCACATCTCGTGCCTGAGCGACCCATTTAGCCATGTATAGAGATGTCCTTCCTTTTCTTACTGTGCTCTCTCCTTTTCTGAAAGAATAGATTTATGAAATTGTCCTAACTTAAACTTTTTAAATTTAACCAAATTTATAAAAAAAATATTAAAAATTATAATATCAAATTAGTATCATTAGATTTATTGTAGAACATATTTTCACATGATGTTAATTTTAAGTCTAGATGTTATTATATTTTTATATAAAGTTAGTTAAAGTTAAAAAAATTTGATTAACACATATTATAAGAATTGATTTTTTTCATAGATATAGGAGTATTTGATAAAAACATCTCTAAAAATGATTTTAGAGACAAACCACCCCTATCACTTACCATCTATATCTTTCATCTTTATCTTTAGATGTGGCTAGTACTGTCACTGATTTGCCTAGAAATAATACATTTCTAGGAGACGTACACCAATCATGACTAAAGAATTCAGCAAAAATTGGAAACCTGACTTGGATCTCACACACTTAAAATAAATGTTATTATTATCTCGTAAGGAATCAAATATTTTCTACTTTTAGTGGACATATATTAGAAAAGGTTAATGTTTATTATATATAATAAGTATTACTAAATTAATTATTATTATATCTTTTATGAAAATCTTGTTTAAGATATAAATGTTACTAATATTTTATAATAAAATTTGTTGACAATATTTTAATGATCACTTAGGAAATAATATCAAGGATGTCTTTTCACCCTTTCTTTTTTTTTGACGATAAAAGAATGTGGGGGAGATTCCTACAGTACACGATTTTTTCATTGATAGATAAACAAAAGATGTTCTTACATATAGAAATTAACTGAAGACATCAAGCCAGGCAAAAAAAAAATTTCTAACATCATCTCTAAAACGAATAGACCGAAGGACTTTTCACCTTTCTTTCGTTTCGCACTTATAACATGGGCATTATATTTTCAATGCAATATCTAGACATCATTTGTGTCATTCACTTTTGTCTCTCGCTCTCCAAACGTAACAAAATTTAAGACTACTATCTTATAGTGTAAAAACAATATATTTTTTTATTTTAGGACGTTTTATTACCCTCTAAAGTGGACTACCACGTGTCAGGGCATGCAGGATATCAATTGGACACGCGTAGCCTGCAGGCTGCAACGTGTGCAAGCGGGATGCTGCCGTGTGCCTTGTGATAAGCTTCTACATCCATTTATCTATCTCGGTGTTTATATACCACCTATATGATATGCGAAAATTACTCGCGCGTACTGATAAGTGATAAGTAGCTACCCCATTACCCACCCATTTCTACAACGCGCATCAGGAGCCATGTCCGCCATCAAAGCGATGGCCGAGGGCGCCGCTTCGTCCGCCAAGGCCAGCGTCGCCAAGGCCAAGGCCACCGCTGACGAGAAGGTCGTCATCCGTCGCCGCTCGCCGCAGCATGCTGCGCAAGAGCACTTGTTGGGCACAGCGTAGTACACGTCTGATCGATGATTTGTGGGGCGCGCAGGTTGAGAAGGCCAAGACGAGAGATCCGTCGAAGAAGCGGAAGCCGAGGAAGAGAAGGAGGAGCGTAAGCTGCAGATCGAGTCCGACGAGCGAGTCGAGAAGGCCGGCCAAGGCCCCGAGAGGTCCGTCACGCACACGGCCGGTGAGCGCTGATGGATCGGCCGGACCTCTAGCTGCCAACGTGTGCCAAAGCAGCAGCAGCTCAGAGAATGCGCAGCGTGTACTTTTTTTTTAGTCATTTTTATTATGTTTCGTCCATCTTTTATATAACACTTGTTTTCATATATAAGCTGTAAGGTACTTTTTTTTGTGAAACTGTGAGGTATCTTTTAACTACTACTTCGCTCAAAAAAAGAGTGTCGTTTTGCTTCGCTTCCAAAAAAGAGAAGAGTGTTGTTTGGGGTGTTTGCATAACAAGTTTGATTCGATTAAAATATATACAATATTTGGATTTCTAAATAAATTTATTAAAAACTATATTTAAATATTTTTTAATAATATTAATTATATGTTATAAATATTAATAGTTTTTAGTTATAATTAGTTTTGCCAAGCGAAAACGATAGTCTTTTTACAACGGAGCGACTTAGAAGCAGAAACAATAGTCTAACGGAGGGGCCTTAATTAGAAGAAAAAACGATAGTCTTTTTATAACGGAGCGACTTAGAAGCGAAAACGATAGTCTTTTTACAACGGAGGGACTTAAAATGACAGTCTTTCTGGACGGAGACTTTCAAGACCGGGGACCGAGGGAATATCTTTATATAGTTGGCAGGGTTCAGGCGCGATCGACCAGGCTGTCGCCCTATTGAGGGCAAGCGCGCGACCTAGACAACACTCACTTTTGGGAGACAACACTCACTTTTGGGGAATGATACCGGAATTATATGCCGAATATTTACATTTAGTATTAATTCAAATTTATTCTAAATATATGAAAATAGATATTCAAATCATCCGAATTATATAATATATATGGAAATATATATTCGAATTATCTTTACAATATATACGATAATAGATATTCAAATTATCCAAATTATATAATATATATGAAAATAGATATTTGAATTATCTATGTAATATATATGAAAATATATATTTGAATTATCCGGATTTGTTTCGTTATGATTGTCTATATATTCGAATTGTATATATTGATACAAAAATATGGATATTCTTATTTATATTTGTTTTAAATAGAAGCCAAAGTAAATATATACAAACTTGTTTTTACGGATTATATAATATATATGAAAAATAAATATTTGAATTAACCGTATTCGTAGCATTGGAACGAATTGTATATATGCATACCAACATATGAACGAATTTTATAATTCGAAAGAATTATATATATGATACAGACAAATGTATTTGTATCCGTTTTAAAATAGAAGCTAAAATAAATATATATAAACTTATTCTATTATATTAATTTTAAATCTAAGCTAAAATAAATATATATGAATTTACTTTTTAGTTTTTTTCTATCCGATTCGAACACTATCTATATGTGTAAATAAAAATAGATATTATCCGTAAAAATAGATATTATGAAGCTATCTAAAAGTTTTTTTCCATAACAAATGAATAATTATTTAATTGTATTATTACTAATAATGCATGAACCTATGTAATATTATATCTATACATAAATTTAGTTTAATATTAAATTGTTAATAATTCATAAAGATTAAATTAGTTTTAGTACATTTTTAGTTTTGTTTAATATTAATTTATTTGCCTTTTTAAGTTACTTTAATACTTTAGTTTATTTATTTGATGTCAATTATTTTATATAAATGTATAATTTCAGAATAATTATTTATATAAATATAATATTGATTGATTAATTGATATATTTAACTATTATTTTTATGTAGTATCCATTTTTATGTTATATTTATAAATGCTTTATTTCTATAGTTTAATAATTTCAATACTAGTACTAATAATAAAGTAAAATGAATATTTGTTTTCTATCATTTTATTTCAATTTCTTCATTTGATCTATTATTTTATTCAATATTATTCATTATAATTTAGTTTACTTTGCTATTAGAGATTATTAAAAGTGTAGTTTCATTAATTTTACTTTGTTATCGATGTACTTGCTCTATTCTATATTATAAAATGTTTGACTTTTTTTACTCTAAGTTTGGCTATTCGTCTTATTCAAAATAAATTATGTAAATATAGTCAAATTAAATTATTTTTAAAAAAAGTTTTATTAATAAAGCATACCACAACAAAAGAAGTTATAGTTTACACAAAATTTTGAATAATGTGATGGTTAAATTTGGGGTAGAAAAAATTAAACGTCTTATTTTTTTGATTGGAAGAAGTACTTAATTGTATTCATGTATGTTAAAATTTAACTATATTCATTTTGAGTTAACTTGAGTAACGAATAGAAATGCAAAGACGTTTGTTTTGTTTTCGTATTCGAATTAAAATATAGTAAAAGGTAACATACTCATATATATCTGATCCGTTCTTATCATTACTTCCACATACAAGCTATCCTATGTGCACCCAACTTCGCAAATCCAAAAAGGGTTGGATGCGTGCCGACAATCCCATCCTAGCAAGTTTTCCCTTTGATAAAAAGTGAAACATTTTATTTAAATTGCTATAACTTTTGAATGATGTATTCGTTTCCAATTCCATTTGCACCGGAATATTCTATGTATCAAGGTGAACTAAACTAGATATTAATTGCCTATGATTCAAAAAAATATTTTAGTAACAATTTATGTGTAAAAACATACTAGAAGATTTATAAATGATGTTGCTACCATATAATACTAAACATGTTAGTTGCAAATATACTCAAAGTTTTTACTTGGTATGCCCATCGATTGCTACCATAGAAACATGATAAAATTGAATTACCAAAATAAGCAATATGTAAGCTGTCAACTAGGGGCAAGTTATTATACAACATATTACAAAAGCCAGGAAACATGACTTACTATCAACTAGGGCATTTATTATTAAAAAAACAAAGGTAACAGCACAAAACAAACACAAGCTGCAATCTAATGGCAAATCATTAAAACAAACATTACATAAACAACCAATTTGAAGGGCAAGTTATTATATAACTCCCTATACGAGTCGAAAAAACATGGCTAGCTGAAAATTGGAGAGACATTTATTGGAGAGACAAGAGCAGTGGCTTAAAATAAGATAAATGGTACTTATGAAAAGCAAATTATTAGAATAAGTATTACATAAGTGCCAACTTATGAGGATAAGCTATAATGTAGAATATATGAAGCCATTCCAATCTGAAAGCAAAAATAAAATAATGAAACTCATAATTCATTTAACTAAAACTATAATAAACTATGAAACAAAGAATGAAATATTTTAAAGCAAGAAATATTGAAGAACAGTTAATATGTGGGATGTAGAAAGGCATTCGAACCTGAAAGAAAAACTAAAAAACTTAAATAGCTATCACAAATTGAAAATAAAATTTACAATCAGAAAATAGAATTGAAATACATATAGAAACGAAAAATAAAACTGAAAATTAAAGTATACAAATGAAAATAATGAAACTAAAACTATTGAGAAATGAAACTAAAACTATTGAAAAATGAAACTGAAATTGACAACAAAAAACATATACTATTAATGATAAATACATATTAAAACTAAAGACGACATAATAAAAAACAAAATACTGAAACGTAGGAATGAAACTAAAATTGACTTGAAAATTAAACTATAATTTACAAATAGAAAATGAAAACTAAATAAAAACAATGAAAACATAAAAAATATAAAAAGTGAAAATAAAATTAAAAACTCCCATAAAACAAAAGCTGAACTATATTAAAAACAATAAGAAAAAACACCTATCGCATGCACATGTTCGCGGAAGGGCCACATGCAAACAGGCCGTGTGCGGCAGGCCGAGGGCCATGGCACGCAAGCCAGGCCAAATGCGGTCGCTAGCTTAACTTAGCATGACCCACGAGCCTTAACTCTATATCTATGTCTATATCTATATCTATATATCTCTATATATATACCTAATAATCAAGAAATAAAATTTTAAGCTCTTTTTTTCGTCATCCATTTTGTGGTATTTCTCTCTGTAGCTACTTGACAATGGAGGGTTTCTTTCGTCCGGACTTATATATAACCCGTGCTCATATTCAAATTAGAATAACTCTTCTCTAGCACGATACGGAGTTCTAATTGTAGTTCAAATAGGTTCCTCAAAATATAAATATAAAAAAGGATAATAAGAGAAATTAATCAATCCCATATCGGTACTAATAGAAACAAAGATAAAACTAGGAGTTCTAATTGTAGTCCAAATACAAATGTAAATCCTATCTCCTCCAAATATTAAAACGGATAATAAGAAGAGAAATTAAGCAATCCGGCATCTGTACTAATATAAAACAAAAGACAAAAGAGATCCAAATCAAAACTAATAGAACATCACGGTTGGCAGCCATGGCTAAGCATATGTAATCAAATAAGTAAGATATTTTCACATGTAAATCTTATCATAGACTGTGCACGGGTCAGCGATAATATCAAAGACATGAAAGAAAAACTAATTCCCATGCAACGCAGGGACATATTTGCTAGTCTAATAATAAAGAAGTAAAATTTCTACTTATTTTTTTAGCATGGTCTTTTCTATCTAACTCTATGAATGCAAATGTCTCTATTCGTTTTGTCTACTACAATCCTTCTATTTTTATATATATAGAGATTGAACTCAAGTATAGTTAAGAATCCTATTTTAATCTAAATAAATATCTTCGAATAAGATGAATAGGGATCCTAGTCTAAATTCAAATAGTCAAAGGCAAGAGCAAAGATCTATTTTCAACTTTATATATAATCTGTGGTCATATAAGTTTGAATAACTCTTATTTAGCATGATAGTGAGTTCAATTCCAAAAGCTATTGGATCATATATGTAACTAGACTCAAAACAACCAACTTTTCATATGAATCCTATTTCGACATCACTTATGATGGAAGATTATATTATACTTTTTCTGGCCAATTCTCTTTAAAAATACAAAATCCAGGTGACCAACAAAATCAAAGATTATATCATATTTCGACATGTCTTATGATGGTAGATATAAAATCAAAACCAGGCAACCAATAAAATCAAAGTTTATAAAACAGAAAAAGAAATATCTGTAAATAAAAAAGAAATAGTTATAGACTCTGTGGTAGGCTCTCCCCGTTTCACTAAGACGTGCACAAAAAAATAGGAAAAAAAGCAATAGGCCATATATGGAAAAAAAAGAATAGCAATGCACTCCGTCACAAACTCCTCTCATTTATACGGAAAAGACAATAACACATATTATAGAGAAAAAAAGTAAAAATAATAAATAGCAATATACACCGTTAGGCACTCCTCTAGTTCATGACTCTAAAAAAACCATGTATTTAGCTTGGAAAATAGCAATGCAATTAGCTGATGATGAAAAATATATTCAAAGATATATATAAAAAGGTAAAATATGAATAAATATGCAATATACCTATTTGCGTTTTTCATTACTATTCGATTTTTTTTCTCACGTTTGCTAGTCTATACCTAATAATAAAGAGGCAAAATTTCTAGCCTTTTTTTTTCGTTCAGCCCATTCTCATTTGGCCCAACTGTCCAGCCCACTCACTCCTTCCGGCCCACTCGCCTTCCGCACTTGGCCGCACGCCTCTCTCGCCTCTCCCCGTCCCGGCTTCTCGCCGCCAGCGTCGCCGCCGTTCCTTGCTCCCTGCGTGCAGGGCCAGTGTCAGAGCCGCTACGCCGCTCCAGCGAGTAGAATCGCGACCACCATTCCGGCGGGCAAAGCACCTGCGCTGCTTTCGTGTGCAGCGCCGACACGCTGTTCAGCAGCCCGTCGCCGCCGTCCCCCGTACGGCACAGTGCGGCACCAAATCGAACAAGAAGGCTCTGCTCTCCTCCGCCACCACCCAGGTCACCTCAGATGATGGTGGCATTCTAGATGATGCGGAGGCACCTAGCACTGGGATGTGCCGCCTCTTCCTGGGGGCCTGCGCCGTCGCTGCGTTGGCCGTCTTACGTGGTTTTCGTACGCTTCATCGACACATCGAGTCGGAATTTGAATCGAAATCGAATCTCAAAGACACCCGTTCAAATTCCATGGTACGTTCTACACGAACTCCTTGAATTATTTTCCTGTTTATTCAGATTTTAGGTTTCAAACTTACATTAAAAGTTGCCATTGGGACATCCTGATCTTGCAAGATTCGTTGGGATATCCTGATTCCTGATCTCGTAGGTGACGTGACCTCACCGAGCTGGAAAACACTCTTGACCTCACCGGACATGATCAAGCAAGGTTGGCTTCTTACGTGTTGTTTGTCCCTCTTCTCTGATTCTTATGTTATTACTCATCATGTAGTTGTAAAAGAAAGAGAGCGAAATTAACTGGGACATGTGATTATGGTTCAAAATCTGCACAGTATGAGTAGAATAAAGTAACTCAGTTGGCAAATCCTAATTTGTAGATGGTGTTACCCTTGATTCTCTTCCAATTTGCAGTTCCAGTGGCCATCCAGTGATATGTCTCTGAAGCACATGTACTTAGATGAAATTTATTTTCTTCCTTGGCTTATAGGATCTGATTTCTTCATGTTTTACCTGGCCAGTTTGGCAAAGACGAGCACCAATCTTGGAGGAGGATAAGCTTGACTTAGGATCAATGAACTTCTGTCCAAGTGTGAGTCCAAGGCAAAAAGATTGATCCTGGTGAGGTTGGCCTCAAGGCAACCGTGGGTCTGTATTCAGAACTTATGGTTTTTTTTGTTGTTGTTTGAGATTTTGCTGCAAGCATCAATTTTGGAAACAAGGCTGATGGTTATCACTTTGGTCTGCTACATAAAAAAAATAGCCTACACAAAAAAGAGTCTGATTTCTACATTTACCATTGTTTAGTATTTGATTATGGAATATACACCTAGACCTTCAATATTGTTTTCCTTATAAGATATATGCTGTGAACTATGTCAGCTTCTTTTGTTCTGAGGAAGAACAAAGCCAATTCATCAATTTGCTCGAATATAATCAATCTGATCCTCTTTGTCAAAAAAGTCATTGCTTCCTCCTTGTTAGAAAAGTCATTGCTTCAGTTGAAACTGTATCCATGGCGTTTATAGCTACAATGTTGGACTGCCTATTGGACCTTTTGTCAGGGTTCATACTTTGGTTCATGGCATATACTGATATACACCATGAAAAAGCTGAACAAGTACAACTATCCAATTGGAAAGAAGCGCATGCAACAAGTGGTAAGGACATTGTTTAATGAACCAAATTACTTTGGTTCATTTTTATTCATATATAAATTAAAGATGATACATTTTCTGTATCACATAAGAAAAGCCTATTCATATGTCAGCTCTGAACTTTTGTGTTCTTGCACATTCTTCAGAATCAATTTACTTTAAAAGGGTAGCTAAAATGAGTTACACACCAGTATATTTCTGAATTCCACAATGCCTAGATCGCTCTGACAGTGTTGGCTTTTGTTTCTAGAATTCCAGTAAACTGGATAGTTTGATATTTGTTGCAGGGAATAATAATTTTTGCATTAGTAATAGGTACACTTGCCTTCCTGGTGCCGATCGAATCAGGGCACCAACCCATAACTCAGGTACATCATCTGCAGTTTAATTTTAGCATAACACCTAATATTAATTCTCATTTGATTGTTAATACTAAACCTGTGCAATGACAGAACAGGAGCACGTGAAAATTTCAAACATCCTTCGTTGCAGCTGTGAAGTTCTTCCTGTACTTTGCTGAATGTTGAAGAACGAGATCGTGAGGGTGTACACTCAAGATCATTTCTTCGGCGTGATCACAAACTCAATCAGCCTCGCCGTCCGATGCTAATTGCATGGTAGGTGGACCGAGTTAGTATCATACTGCCATACTGGTGAGCACAATTGCAATACAATCATCTGAACTTTGTGAACTATATAAGTAGGACAATGTTGTCAGTATATATAACTAAATATAATGAACTGTATAAAATGTACATTGCGCTCTACATGATATTGACGTGGGCACGCTGATCGGCAAGTCTGCGCCAGCGGAGTACATGACCCTGATCTGAAACCGCAATGAGGAGACTCGGCACATGGACACGTTGTGAGCCTACACCTTCGGCATGCATTACATCGTGGAATCCCAGCAATGTGCCATTCAGCCAGGGTGAGTCGCTGCAGGAGAAGTTGGAGCAGCTCCCCAATGTAGGTCCCTCAAAATATTTTTTTTCAGTTTCAATGACATATTAGATATATTACAGTTATGTAGTAACTTTACCTGACTCTAATCCTTGCAATTGCAAACTAATTCCTGTTGTTTTAGGTCGACTGATGTTGAAGTTGTTGCATAGTAGAGGCAAAGATGGCTCGAACATATGAAATCGGGAGCTTGTGAAAATGACAGGTCAAGAGAAGTCATGGGAGGGAGGAGCA
>CM039125.1:31291014-31551861 GCA_022036555.1 Microstegium vimineum | reverse complement strand
CGACCTCATGGTGTCCCTTCGTCTCTTCCCTTATGCTTTGTGTAAGGCATCTCCTAAAGCTAGTGCTCATGGCACCCAAGGGCTTGCCCATGGGGGTTAGCCGACCTCCCTATGGTGCCATCTCCTTACCCTATAAAAGCTCATGCAAGGAGAGCTCAATTCCTCACACCTCAATCAAAATCCAGTTCTAGCTCAAGCCTATCCCCGCAAGGCAAACTAGGAAACTCTCTCTACACAAAGCTTTGTCCTAGTCTTGTCCTTGTGCCTCTCTTCCTCTCTAGAAGATGAAGAACCCTCTAAGATCCGCATTCAAGAAAGCAAAGCAAATCCTGAGTGGGAGCTCATCTCGATGCTCCCACCAAGCCGAGGATACTTCCCAAGGAAGAAGAAGGGGAGGTTCTGCCCGATATACATGGGAGAACATCCAAACCAAAGAACAACCTCAGGAGGAGGAAGAATCACCAATAGAAGTACATCATATTGGGGCATCCATGGTGCCCCCGATGAGGACCTATGATCAACAAAGTGGTCTCTGGTTTGACCAACTAGAGTACAAAAGATATCTCTCTCTTCGGGATCGATCTTTTGAGCATACAAGGATATTGAATCCAATTCTTCTCTCCAATGCAGGTATGAACACCGAATTTGATACTATCTTTTCTACCATTGGTTGGTCTAGTTTTTGGTAAGTAGATGAACTTGGAATTGAATTGCTCACCATAGAGTTCTTGTGCTCTTTACAAGTCTCTAGTGATGGAATATCTTTTCACATGTTTAATCAAAGCTTTAGTCTCACTTGGAGTCATCTAAATGTTGCTCTTGGCTTTGATGATTCAAGCTTGCTTGATTTAGATCTTGCCATGCGTAGATTCAACAAAAGAAAATTTTGGTTGTCTATCTCTGCCTTGAATAATTGCCCAAATCCCAAACCTGAGGAAATTCATAATCCAACCCTTCGCTTTATGCATCTTTGGATGAGCATGACTTTGTTTCCTGGAAGTAATGCTAGCATGTTAAGTACCATAGAATTAAAATTTCTTTATGCCATGGTAAATAAAATTCAAATCTCTCCTGTGAAATGCTTGGTAGGATTTTGGCAAAGTTCGATTGGGAGTAATGAACCTATACAATTCACATCTTTAATCACTCGTCTTGCCGAAACCATGAACTTGCTAGATGGCACGTACCCTTTTGAATACATCTCTTCACCTAGCGCAGTAATTTCGGAAGAATATCTTACAACTATTCAAATGCTAAAAAGATATCCCAAAGGCGAACTCAAAATGATTTATAGTGGCCATATAACTGAGGTGCCTCTTCCAAATAGTCAACATCAGTTGTATAGGACCCATAAACTAACCCTTGATTTAGATCAAAGAATTGAGCAAAGAGGTTTTGCAGGTTTAGACAGGAGAGCTCAGGAGGGGCTATACTTTGTTCCCCTTGAGCAAGGTGGTCCTTCCCGAGAAGCTGTTGGCAAGTAGGAAGACGATGCATCTTCCAAACCCATGTACACTTCTAGTGGCATGCCTCCTCGACCACCACATCCGCAAAGACCACGAGCATCCTTCTTGTCCACACGAGATAGGGAGCATCGTGAACGGCGGCAACAAATGGATCATCTCACCAATGCTTTTGGCGAGCTGCGCATTGAGCATGGTGAGACAACACGCATTGTCCAACAAACTGCCAAACAAATCCAATCACTGCAAGAAGAACAAGACCGGCAGTGGACTTTATGGTGGCAACAACATCCATATCTGCCACCACCATATTGAGCAAAGGATAAGCTTGGGGGAGGTTCCCTCCCCCACTAAGGTAAGTGTTTAATTCTAGCATTTCCATTCATGCACTTTCTTGCTTATCTTTGTTTTGCATCTAAAAAAATCTGAATATGATAAAAAGAATAAAAAGACTTCTCTCTACTCTCACATGTTCCATGAAAATTTATTTCTCCTATGGAAATGATGAATAGTTGCTTTGCTAAATGTTCCTCTTGTACTTAGTTTACAACTTGGTATTTCTCTAAGTATGGATTACTTGGCTTAAAAGAAACCATCATGAACCTAAAACTTTTGTGGGTTGCAAATGCTTAACTAAGTCTAAGTTGTTGTGAGACCTGATATAACAAGACAAAAGCTGCTATAATATTGTTCTAAGCAAGAATGACTATCAAAGTTTTATTTATTAAAATGATAAAAACACTTTTTGTTCCTCAATGGTGAAAATTCATATCAAAGTCATACATGCTCTTTCATGATATAAGCTTTCTACATAAGCTACTTGCTTTGTGTTGAGTTTGGTCAAGTTTTGTGATCCTTGTTGAGATATTTATCATGCTCCAAAGATCATGATCACGTACACACCACATATACATGCTGCTTCTACACTGGAAGTACAAAAAACATGTCTTACATTTTCCACCTAGTTCATACTCCATGCTCTAATAGAAAATCTCTCTCTAGTATGTTGCTAGTAAATGAGACATAGACTGCAAAATTATAGGGGCACATTAAAGTCCCAATTTTAGAAAAATGATGAGCACACCAAAGCTCATGAAAAAAAATGATGAGCATTTCAAACTCATAGAAAATTAAAAAAGATAGCTATGTCTCAAAAATAATAAGTTAGGAAAGAGAGACCAAATAAAGGAGTATTGAGCATTTGCCATGTTTCCACACACTTGCACATCTTGATCTAAGAGTATGACATTTCTCTCCTTGGATCCGGAATTTGACCTTACAATATATGCAAGGTAAGTTTGCTACATCTTTTGTCCCTACCTATAGCTCCACATAAACCTTTAGAGTAGGATGAAAAAGAAGGCAAACTTTGATATGTGCCTTGGTAAGGAATCATACAGCTTATGAGCGACTCGAGAGTACCATTTGAGGAACACTAAGTCTTTCTTTTACAAAACCTTGCAAAAACTCCGATATGAAACTTGTGAAAGAATGTGAAAACTAGTGCTCAAGTCAAGTTGTTCTATGTCTCAACTGCCCAAGACAAAGTATAAAGCCATAAGCCCCATGAAGGACTAAGGTAATATGGGTGAGTCTTTATTGCTAAATTTTCCATTCAAAAGAGAAGTATGATTGTTGTAGATTTAGTACTCTTGAAATATGAAGCATAGTAGAAACTCCTGATCCATCGAGCTAAGTTTGATTGTTTGCTCGGGACGAGCAAAGGTTAAGCTTGGGGGATCTTGTTGGCACCAACAATGATGCACTTTTATATAACTAAAATATTGCCAACAACCTCAGGATCAAGGATAAAACAATCACATCATGAGCATACTTTATCAAATAACAAGTTCCACATGTCCATGGAGTATTAATTGCAGGATTGAAGAAATGGAGCAAAGGAGAGCCAGTGGGACCCACATAGGGGGTTGGCCGACCTCCCTATGGGCCCACCAGCTCTCCTCCCTGGCCATAATCTAGGAGAAGCACCTCAGAGTGAATCCCACCCCTTGGATCACTCTGTGCTTTCTCCCAACGACTCACATGCAAAGCACATGGATCCATGGGCCCACATCAAGGAGATCAACGTGACAATTACATCAGAACAAACAAGCAACATACATGACAAGTGGGACCGACACCTGGAAGGCCAAGGTGGGCTAGAGACCCCAGGAGGGGGTCGACCGACCTCCCAAGTGGCCCTCCTGGCCCCCACTTGGTCCCTGACCAGTGGGGCTGCTTCTAGAAGACCAAAGGATGGCCCACAGGCCATAGGGGGGTCGACCGACCTCCCCCTAGGTCGGTTGAGGACCTGGTAACCGCCATACCTGTTTAACACATGTTGAAGATCACAACCATCCACTCCAAGTCAATTTAGAGGCGGTTGGATCCAAGGGTGGAGATTTGAAGCCTCCTGGATCGATGACATAGCGATGGAGTAGCTCCTACTCCACCTCCCACTATAAATAGAGGCTCATACCCCCCTCTCTACAATGGTGAAGAAGCCTACAAGCTCTATTCCTTAGATTTTTTCTAGTAGTTAGTCTAGAGTGGGAGTTAGAGTTGAGTCGAGCTGCGCTCGAGATTTCCGGAGTTGTCTTCTGGAAAGTATGGTATAGCTCTTGTATCTTTCCTTCTTTGTAAGACTCTATCTTATTCAATATATTACTTTTCCTCTACTTTACTTAGAATTTACTTTGAGCATTACTATAGTATTGTTATATACTTTTGCTTATTACTAGCCTTTACATCAATAGTCTATGATCCTTGTGGCCTTTCCCGTATGCGATCATTGCATGTCATAGGGTGCTTTGATTATAGATCATAGTCAAAGTAGTAAGTTGTGTGTAAGTGTGGTGCTTATACATCATCTTACCCTTGGTTACCACTTTTTGCAAGAGAGTGACAGCCTTGTCTAGTCTTTGTATTCCACCATGTGTTCTTAGGCAAGTTCTTAAAAGGTAAGGCCCCCGTAAGAAGAGGGCGCGGTCCGGTAGGAGTTTTGTCATCTTACTTATCTATCCCCTCGCCTAGCATACTTGTATTGAGGAGACAAACTATAGTGTTTAGACTAATTAATTGGCTAAGTATATTGAAGTAGAGTGAATTACACAGGAGTCCCTTTATACTCTCGTTGTCCTCCCACCTAGCTATACTATCTAGTCCTTTCTAAGTATCATTTACCTTGGCTTATTCATTCATCAACCCTTCCTATCACATATATCGTTTACCCCCTTATACTTGTTGGTACTAAGTTGAGGTGCTCTCTAGGATCTCTCTCTGATTATCATTTCTAGCCCAGCTTTCCCTTGGGAAAATATAAATTACGATACCTTGGAATACTACTAGGTGAAGTGCTACAACGGTATAATCTGTGCGTGTTGACACCCAAGGTGGCAAACGGAAAAAGACCGCAAGCGTACGGTTGTCAAGTGTAGCTTTCACCGGGAGTATTCCAGGTATCGTATTCCCACAGGGAACGAGAAGTGAGTTAACTTGGAATATGGATATGTCCTATGATGGATCAAGGGAGACTATGATAACTGGGTTGAGAGGTTCGATATAACAAAGATGTCTAACAAGGTAAAGCTGGTTATACTGGCTTTATCAGCCCTTCTCTTGCAGGAGGCGATGGGATAGATCAGAAAAAGAGCAAAACTCTAACCGGACCGCGCCATCATGTTGTATTGAGGTCCTACCTTTTAAGAACTTATCTTACACACAGGGTGGAATACGAAGACTAGATAGGGCTGTCACTTCCTACTAGCATCCACTGACTTTCCGTGTGATAAGAGGTTTACAAAGGCAAGATCTAGTCTAGACACCACGTGTACACTATTCCTACTACTTTAACCCTTGCATAAGATTAAAGCACTCTACTTAAAGTAAAGCGATGAACAAGCGCGAAAAGATGTATAATAGCTATGCCAGAAGTAGAGTACTAAATGCTATAAAGAACTCAGAGGAATCACTTACAAGTGCTAAACTTACAAGAGAATCGCATCCGCTGAGGCGCAGCTCGAAGAAGATACCAGACAGGCCCGGCTCTCCTCCAGGCTCTCCTCACTCTCTTTCAGCTAGCATAACACTATAGCAAAGCTACGCTAAGCTAAGTAGTTTCTCCAATGAGGCATGAGTGAGAGTGAAGGCCTAGGGGGTATTTATAGCTAGAGGTGGAGTAGGGGCTACTCCGGTGACACGTGAGCGATCCGCGCCACCTCCATCAGCCACTGTAGGATCAAACCGTCATTGTAACAGCCTTAGATCAACGGCAGGGGTGCTTCTGATGCATGGAGGCATGCAGAGAGGCGGTGGGAGCCTCTGGGATGCTCAGGGGCACCTGTAGGAGGTTGGCCGACCTCCCCTTGATAGGCGGGGCTCCCCTTCCTTCTAGAAGCTGACCCCACAGGTCAGGGGCCTATGGGTGGCCTCTGGGCCCATACATGAGGTCGGCCGACCTCATGTTGTGGCCTTTGGCCTCCATCTTTCATGTGGAGCATGGCCCACATGTCATTGGAACCTTGGCAAAGTTTGTCATTTTTCCGAGATAGTTTGTGGGCCCATGTATCCTCGTGCTTTGATCTAGAGCCGTTGACAAGAAGCACAGAGGAGATCCAAGGGTGAATCTTCACTCTAGGAGGTCTCTTATGCATCATGGACACATGGAAGGCCTTGGTAGCCCCTTAGTTGGGTCGGTCGACCCCCTAGGTGGGCCCACAGGCTCCCAATTGTCACCATTTGTCACTTCCTGCATAAAACATACTCAAGGTACATGTGGAACCAGTTATTGATAAAATATGCTCTAGTTATGTTATTCTACTCTTGAATCTAAGGTTGTTGATGGTATTTTGAGTATGTAACAGTATGTCATTCTTACTGTCAACAAGATCCCCCATACTTACCTCTTTGCTCGTCCTCGAGTAAAGGATAAAAGTAAACATAACTATGATATTCTCAAAGTATAAAGCAAGCATAAAGATTCACTCAAGACATTTTGTCATACAAGTGGGATATGTGGTATTATCTAACATATGTCCTTGAGCGGTTGATAAATGGAATAGTTCTCAAAGCAAAATCTTCTTCCCATATCATATTTTAGTACTTGGAGTTTCTGATAAGTTTTTCAAAAGAAAGCACATAAGTCAACTTACTCCTCATATAGCACTCTAGATCACTCAAAAGGTAAACGACTCCTTACCAAGGCATAACATGAGGTTGCCTTCTTTGTATCTTCCTACTTCTAAATGGCTTATGTGAAGCTTAGGTAGGGATAAACAATGTAGCATACTTGCATTACTTATATTGTAAAGTCAAAACAAGGATCCAAGGAGAAAAATGTCATAATTCTAGATCAAGATATGCATGTGTATGGAATATGATAGTGGACTTTATTGTACTCCTTTACTATGTATGATCTCTCTAACTTAATGATTGTTTGAGATATGGCTATCTTTTTTTTTGCTGAGCTTTTGCTCATCATCATTTTTTATAGCCATATCTCTTTTTGAAGAATTTGAGAGAGATCATAACATATTTCTGGAGTATTTATTAGATGATAATGGAACATGTAAATGAAAGGCATGTTTTACGTACTTCCAGTGTAGAAGCAGCGTTTATATGTGGTGTGTACGTGCTCTTGATCTTTGAACTATGACAAAGAAAAAGAAGACATTGCGAAGAAGGTTGAAGAAATGAACCCGGATGAAATCCAAATACTAGCAAAGAAGCCAAACAACTTTACACCACCAAAAGAAGCTGCTACAAAGACAATTGACTTATTAACCAGGGATGCAGAGAAGACATCAATAATCAGTGCAAACCTAAACCCCGAATAGGAACTCGCGCTCACCAACTTTCTAAGGGACAACAAAGACATATTTGCATGGAAACTTGCAGACATGCCGGGGTCCCAAAGGAGTTGGCTAAGCACAAAATTGACACAAACAAAGGATCAAGACCAGTAAAACAGAAGCTACGCAGATTCACTCCAGACAGGAAAGCAGCAATCAAGAAGGAAATTACAAAGTTATTGGTGGCAGGATTTATCAGAGAAATAATCAACCCGGACTGGTTAGCTAACCCAGTCTTAGTGGAGAAAAGGAACTCGAAATAATGACGCATGTGTGTCGACTACACAGATCTCAACAAGCACTACACAAAAGACCCATATGGACCACCAAGAATTGACCAAGTCATAGATTCAATGGCAGGATCATCACTACTGTGTTTCCTCGATTGCTACTCGGGGTACCATCCAATATCACTAAGAGAAGAAGACCAAAGCAAAACATCCTTTATAACACCTTTTGGAGCATATTGCTACAAGTCAACACCGTTTGGACTAAAAAACGCAGGAGCAACATACCAGAGAGCAATACAAACCTGTCTTGGAGATCAAATCGAAAGAAACGCTGAAGCCTACATTGATGATGTGGTAATGAAGACAAAAGAGCCAGAATCGCTACTAGAAGACCTAGAAGAAACATTCAAAAATCTAAAGACATGGAAGTGGAAGTTAAACCCTACAAAATGAGTCTTTGGCGTACCATCAGGACAACTACTCGGTTTCCTAGTCAGCAACAGAGGGATTGAAGCAAGCACAAAATAAGTCAAAGCAATTATGGAAATGAAGCCACCGAAGAAGATCAAGGACATACAAAAACTGACAGGATGTATGACAGCTCTCAAAAGATTCATCTCAAAACTGGGAGAAAAAGGACTACCCTTCTTCAAACTCTTGAAAAAGAAAGAGAATTTCGAATGGACAAAAGAGGCAAATCAAGCTTTCATCGAGTTAAAAGAATACTTATCATCATCTCCAATAATGACTCCACCAAGAAACAAGGAAGACATGATGTTGTATATCACGGCAACAAAGAATGTGGTAAGCACAACAGTCATAGTAGAAAGAGAAGAACCCGGACATGCCTACAAAGTACAAAGACCAGTATACTACATAAGTGAAGTACTCACGAAATCAAAATCAGATACCCGCACGTACAAAAACTACTCTACGCAGTACTTATATCATCAAGAAAGCTAAGACATTACTTCCATGAGCACAAAGTAAACTACAAGAAACATGACCTTCTACTACATTCCATTTATGTCGCAGAAAGTGAATATTATGTCGCGTTTCCCAATTTACGACGAATGCACGACAAAAATGCATTCATCGCCTATTCCCCGTAGCTAAATGTGTTCTACAACAAAACTAGTCTTATCGTCGTAATTTTGCGACGATCATATTTGCGTCGTTGATCTACGACGTTCAATTTTTGTCGCTACCAAGTAGAGAAAACATCGCAAAAAAATTGACCATTGATGACTATACATATGTCACGTAGCACAAAAAATCGTCATATGATGGGACATGATATGAAATGGAACATTGCAACTTGCAATACACATTCAAGTCCAATGAACAATATACAACCCATTGCTGCATTGAGATAGAAATGATTACATTTGAGTGCTCACACTCATTACATCATAGATCCATTCAGAGTTACATGTTCAAATAATTTAACATGTCAAACTCAACCCAAAATGCATTAAAAAAATGTCATGTTACTACCAAAGATCCCACCAAGTGGAAAAATCAGCATACACATATCAACCGAATTACTGCAAACCATTACCAGGTCCAAGCCATGTACCAAAATAAATAAACAGTCACATATCCAAGCCGGGTTTAGGCCATGCATCATGATGAGTTGGATAAAAGGAAAACAGTAAGGAGTGACCTAGTCCTTGTTCAAGGTGAACAACCGACGAAGAAGAGTGTTGGTTTCCTCTCCTTGTTTCTTCAAATTTCCGATCTCTTCTACCTGCTTCTCCCTTGCTTCCTCTGATTCCTCAACCTTCTTCTTCAGCACTTCCATCTCATCTTGCTGACCATGAAGTTGATCTCTAAGTGCTACATCACCTTGCTTCTCTACCGCAACTTCAACCTCCAACACTTTTACACGTGCAGCAGCGGTAACACTTCTCTTGGTGACTGTTGTCTCGAGGCCAACATTTCGAAGAAATTTACTTGATGGTAAAACATGAGCACAAACTTCAGCAGGAATCTTTGGTTGTACCCCTTCTACTGTAGGCTGAGCCATCATGGCATCCATTTGGTCCTAACATAATATGAAAATTAGTTTGCATTAGTATAAAACTGTGGAAAAATTCACGAAATGACTAACTTAATAGAAAAATCATGCTGCATTTGATGACAAAATAAACTAGAACCAGTATGGATAACTTTTTCTTGCCACTTAGAAGTAGTGAATTTAGATTTCAGACTATGCAACTAAAAGAGTCGTATGTTTCACTTAAGTCATTGCTTCAATGACACATTGACACTAATAGAAATACACCCATATAGCAAACTATCTAATGATCTATTGCTAATACAAACTTGCTGGCTGCTACAAACCTGCTACTGCTATAAGCCTGCGGCCACTTGAATTAAAGTAAATAAATTGTACTCAGGAGGCTACACAAGACTTTTCATTCTGCTCATACCAGTCACCATGCTGACACCACTATGCAGTATTTGGATTGTTGTCCTTCAAATAATTAAACTCACAACACCTAACTTACCAATTTTATCATTGACCAAATTTCTAGAGTAGTGCTCAATTTAGTTTTGGCCATGAGGATGTGAACTTCTAGAAACATTTCCATCCAAATTTTAGTTCTGTGGATATACATGGTTTGCATATAAATCTGGTAGTACTTCCTATCAATGGAACAAATTTTGGCTGCTTGTGACTTTCTTCTTAGTTAAGTGTGATATTGTTTAATCCCTTGAATTTCCAATAGAAGAGTGCTACTATCTTGTCATTAGGATATACTGCAGCCTTATGAGGTCTAGAACAATCCATTTAGAACATGTACTTACAATCTTTTCTTTCACAGGCTCACAAAAACCTGTCTTGCTGCTGCAGTGCAATTGTTAGGAGAGTCAAGGCCCAATAGGCCCTTGGCCCTTGACTCTCCTAACAGCAATTCCTTGAAAAGATCAATTGCAGTGGGTGCCCATACTTCTGCCCCTACTACGCTGTGTAATTAAGGCATCACTTGGTTCACCTGAAAATAATGCGCTATTTACAGTTAGCGCACAACAGATATTTTTATGAAAATAGTCAAACAATATTTCTTGGAGAGAAGCAATGTTTAATTTTCTTGCCTTCAAAGCCCGTGTGAATCTGCTCATCATCTTGTGTAGAACAGTCAACAACAAGTAGTGTGTCTTCTTGTGCATTTGTAGTTATACCATGCATACCTTCCTCAATTGATAGTTCTTTCGTCCTCTGCCTAGTCATTCTAGCTAGTGGCTTGCTCTTGTCCAACAGGTGGCATGAAGAATCTCTTTGAACCTCTTATTCCTCTAGTGTTCCTGATAGTCTTGTTTGGTAAACTGCTCCTCTGCATGGCCTGATAATATGAGGAAAAATATCCAGGTAGAGCATAAGTAAAAGCATATATGAGAAACAGTACTAATTACTTCAAGAAGAAATGGATCCTAATTAATCTGATTGCAAATACCTTATCAAGTACAACATCAGTATCTTCAGGTTCATACAAAGGATCAGATTCTTCTCAAGACATGAGCTTGCTGTTTGTTATAATCGAACTGTTGACAATTTGAGCCAATTTTGTGAGACCAAGGCTCTGCAATACTTGATTGTTCCTCATTATGGTTTGAGCCCTTTCTCTTTCAATATCTGTAATCTCCTCTGTAGGTGAACGTGAACAGAAGAAACCATGAGCTTGTATAGTTGAAATCAAGCAATAGAAGAAAGCCAAATGAATTGAAAGCTATCAAACTATTGTAAGCTTATTTAAAATATAACGCAGGTTGTCTAAAATTAGCACCAAGTAGCTATGCATTCAGTTAAGACAAGCAAATATTGATTTATCTAAGCCAAACTAAAGTCCCTGCAGGAATAATAAGACTAGTTGTTCATGCCTGCATCATAATTAATTTCTTACAGTGTCAGAAGTAGATCAATCTATGACATGCCTGTATTAGATTTTGGTGACATTCAACAGCACGCAGAATATAAACATCCAAATATATTTGACAGGCCAACAGATAGCGAGTTTCTTTCAAACTACATACTAGTGTGATCTACGTACTGCAAATCTGAAACTGCTTGGTGCTGATGTAGGTACCAATTTTAAAGGTCATCATCCATTATATACATATCAAAAAAAAAGTTTATATTTGACAGGCCAACAGAAGTACCGGATGCTAGCAGATAATGAAAAAAATCCACGGCACGCGTACCTGGTGGTTCTTGGTTGCTTCCCCGTACTTTCCAACCTGGAGGCATGATGTGCACGGATGTTTCTGGGCAGGGAGGCTCGCCCACAAGGTACGGTCGTCAGGTAGGGAGGGTGCTGCATGCTCTTCGCTGGGGGAGGGAGCGTCGCCGGAGAGGGAGGGAAGCTGGGGAGTGACTGAGGCAGGGGGTGGGGTGAGGTTTGTGCTGGACAGCGGATTGGACGGCGGTTATTTGGAGGATTGCTCAGTGAGAGCATGCGGCACGGCGATTTTGTTTTCTCGAGCGTGCGTGCGGGAGGGGATGAACTAATTGGAATTTGGAGAATGCGCGCCGTCAGCGGGAGAAGAAAGACTGTGCGCGGCAAAAACAACTTAAATAGTAATTAAAAAATTCACTGATATAAAAAAATCTCAAATGCTGAAATAAAGTGCACCATTGCGTAGAGTTTGTTAAGATAATCAAAATAGATATATTATTTATCTAATTTCGAACTAGTTTGAAAAAATAAAAAAAATGAAATTAAAAAGGCAGTGCTCACGTATGCCAAAAGTCAACTGGCTAGTGCATGCACATCAGACAAGTTAATTAAATCACGAAACACCAGACGAGAGGCAACAGTAGGTCAGCGGCCTGGCGACACACGATAGGCAGCAGCAGCCTGGCGGGCCCCACGGATGGCAGGTGCACCTCCGCAAAGCCACAGACCCACAACAACAGCCAAGAGCACGCGCACAGCATGCAAAGCACGAACCGGGGCGGTTAGCATGGAACCGGCCGGTTCACCGGTTCCACAACAAACCGGCCGGTTTGACCGGTTTTTATCGATTTGATTGCACAGGCAGTCTTTTAAGTGAACCGAGCGGGTTGAGGCTCTGGTTCGGTTCGGTCTTTTAGCGGTCCGACCGCTGGTCCGGTCCGGTCCTAATAACTAGGGGCGGCACACACAAGAGCGGCTGAAAATTTTGGAATCTTGAGAAACAGCGAGCGCGCGACATCGGCGGGAGACCAAAGAGCGAGTCCGGCGGCGGGGAAGAGAAAAAGATGGTGGCGGCTTCAGAAAAATGAGGATGAAGAAAAATGCAATCCTGAGAAAAAAATAGGATGGAAAAGACAAAAAAATTGTAAAAGTGATTTCAATTATATTAATGATATTTTTATATTGATTGCGTAGATATTACCGATCTCATAGAAATGTAGAAATATTGGTTTTGTTCATTTCTCAATTCGTTGTAACTTTAGATAATTAAAAAAAATATATTTCATAACATGATACGTTCAGGTTATCAAATTAAAATATATTGTGATAATTGTCCGTCGTCATGTCATGACCGTGCTAATATGAATTTGCTTCTATATAGGAGGATTGCTATTAGATCTTAGCGACGAACACACAAATTTCGTTATAAAGTTACACTCCCACTAAAATCGTCGTAAAATATAATGACTTAGCGACAAATTTAGTTGTCGTCATGAGAAAATCGTCGTAGAAGGTCATATTTCTCGTACAATTGTGACCAATTTTCCGCTACAGGAAATACTCAGAAACAAAGACGCCACAGACCGAATATCAAAATGGGTAGTGGAACTCGGAGCCCTTAACCTGGACTTCAAACCAAGAACGACAATCAAATCACAAATATTACCCGACTTCATCACAGAATGGACAGAAATCACCCAAAAAAACCCGAACCAATACGAGACCATTGAAAGATGTACTTTAATAGATCTTTGAAACTGAGGGCAAGAGCAAGACTACTATTAATCTCTCCAGAAGGAAGACAATTGAAGTACGTATTTCAAATATCATGGCAAGCAACAAATAATGAAGCAGAATACGAAGCACTCATACATGGACTAAAAGTAGCATCTACACTGAGTATCAAAAGGGTACTCGCCTATGGAGATTCAGCAGTCGTAATTAACCAAGTAAACAAAGAATGAGATTGCACAAAAAACAACATGGATGCATATTGCACAGAAATAAGAAAGCTTGAGAAGAACTTTGAAGGACTAGAAATCCATCATGTACCAAGAGAATCAAATGTGGCAGCAGATGTACTATCAAAATTGGGATCAGATGGAGCAAAAGTACCACCACGAGTATTTATACAAGAACTCACAAAACCATCAATTCAAGAAGCCAGCAAGAAGAAGAAAGACCCAATAGACGTAGACAAAACAGAAGAACTCAGCACTTCAAGACAAATCCTCAACATAGAGAATGATTGGAGACAGACATACATCGATTATAAAAGCGAAAACAAACTACCCGGAGACAAAGCGGAAGAAACAAGAGTTACAAGAAAAAGCAAATCTTACGTCCTTGTAAAAGACAAATTATACAAGAGGGCGACATCTTCTGGAGTATTACTCAAGTGTGTATCAACACAAGAAAGAAAGGAGATATTAGAGGAAATCCACTCGGGATGTTGCGGAAATCATGCCGCATCCAGAACATTAATCAGTAAAGCATTTAGAAGTGGATTCTACTGGCCAACAACACTCAAAGATGCAGAACAACTAGTCAAGACTTGCAAAAACTATCAAATGTTTGTAAGGCAATCATACGTCCCAACACATAATCTAATTTGCATACCACCAGCCTAGCCCTTCTCATATTGGGGGCTAGATCAAGTCAGACCTCTCAAAAAGGAAAAGGATGATTTGAGTATATATTTGTGGCAGTGGATAAGTTCACTAAGTGGATCGAATAGAAACCACTAGTTAAATACAGCGTAGAAAAAATAACAGAATTCATACAAGACATCATGCATAGGTTTGGGATGCCCAACAAAATAATTACAGACCTAGGGTCACCGTTCACAACAAAGGAATTCCAATATTGGGCAAGAGATTGTGAAATAGAAATAGATTATGCATCAGTTGCTCACCCCCCAAGAAAACGGACAAGTCGAAAGAGCCAATGGACTACTACTACAAGGCCTAAAACTAAGACTATATGAGGACTTGAAAGACTACGGAGGGAAATAGATAGAAGAATTACCAAAAGTAGTATGGGGCTTAAGAACCCAGATCAGCAGAGCAACAGGATACTCACCATTCTTTCTGGTATACGGATCAGAAGTTGTACTACCAGTTGACTTAATATGACAATCACTAAGAATTGAAAAATATGATGAGGAAGAAGCCGAATAAACAAAACGGCTAGAAATCGACACAATCGAAGAAATAAGAGACAACTCAGTAATTCAAAATGCAAGATATCTACAAGGCCTACGAAGACACTATGACAGGAATACACATCCAAGGACACTAAAACCAGGAGACTTGGTATTACGACTAATTCAAAAGAAAGACGGAAGACACAAACTACTCATTCCATGGGAGGGTCCTTTTATCATCAAAACAACAATACAACCTGGAACATATGAACTAATGACAGAAGACGCAGTTCAAATAAGTAACACTGGCATATCAGTCAACTCAAAAAATTCTACAATTGATGATACAAACAAGATACAAGACTTCAGAATAAACGGTCTTCAAGTCAACTGCTTCGAGAAGCAGCATGACAAACTAACCGACTGCTTTGCACCATGAGCGGCACAGTCTGGTTCAAATCTACAAGTCAACCATTTTGTGACACGATATGAAAAAATAGCTGATTGCTTTGCACCATGAGCGGCACAGTCTAGCTTGACGACATCTACAAGTCAACTGCTTCATGAAGCAGCATGACGAACCAACCGACTGCTTTGCATCATGAGTGGCACAGTCTCGTTCAAATCTACAAGTCAACTGTTTCGTGAGATGGCAAGACAAAATAGCTGACTGCTTTGCACCATGAGTGGCACAGTCTAGCTCGACAACATCTACAAGTCAACTGCTTCGTGAAGTAGCATGACAAACCAACCAACTGCTTTGTACCATGAGCGGCACTGTCTGGTTTAGATCTACAAGTCAACTGTTTCATGAGACGACATGACAAACAGCCGACTGCTTTGCACCATGAGCGGCACAGTCTGGCATAACGATATCTACAAGTCAACCGCTACACAAAGCGGCATGACACATATAGTTGACTACTCAAAGAGCAGCACAACTCGGCACAACAATGACTACAAACCAACTACTTCTAGACCATAAAGTGACATTTTCTGCTTCAGCATAGCAATGGCTTCACAACTTACAAGTCGACAATACTACTCCAAAACAACTCGGATATTACTCTACAGAAGCCAAACATGAAGAATTACAAAGCCTAATTTATAGGCACAAGGCTGCAAGTATCACATAAACCAGAAGAGCTCTATATGGCTTACAAAAGCTAGAGAACAAAGTCATCGTAAGACTAACAAGAAAACCGATCAGAAAGCAAACTACACGGCTTCTATAGACAAGACAAAGCGCACATCATTTCAGAGTCAAGAAATCACAATGAACATATCAGAACGAAGCCTGATGATATATTAAACAAAAGACCATTCGGAGTATATATTACAAGACCATCCAAAGACAAAAAAAAATGTTCTCTTTCAAAGGGAAGGTGGAAACACTTCCATTTGATCATATATCTTACTACAAAGATCCCTAACTTCAAGTTTGGACTACTCCCACTTGGCCAAGAGCTCGGCCTCCATAGGATCCTCAAGTATTCGATCCATAGGCACCACAGGAGCAAGGGCACGAACAAAAGAAACAACATTATTGATGTAGCGCTCAAAACCACTCTTCACGAACTCACGGAATCGAAGAGGCAGTACTGGAATTATACTATCCAAACCATCACTATCATCCCCAGGGCGGCAGACAACAACAATAATAGGCTTCACTGCCTCAAACAAAGACTTAAGTTGTTCTCGGGCAGAAATCAATTTCCCTTGCAAATTTTGAACGGATTGCAAAGCCTAGACAAGGTCACGATCAACGCCAAATCGAATCAATTGAGCTTCAGCAAGCAAATCTTGGGCCCTTTTCAAAGTTTCGTCAGCAGATTGACTTACATGCTCAGCCTTATTTTCAGAGGACCGAAGAGCCTTGGTCATTACCTCCCGATCTTTCTTCCAAACCTCACATTGATGTTCAGCATCTAAAAAAACGCCAAATATGTAAATAAAGGAATACGACAAAGTCAAAGACAAAAAGCAAAGCAAAAGAAAATAATACCAGCAAGTTTGAACTTCAGATCAGCAATTTCAGCAGAGGCGCTAGCAGCAGCAGACTCCTGAAACACCTTCACCCGAGCTAACTCAGCTTTAACCTGAGACAACTCGGACTCAGTTTTTCTGAGGCTAGCTTGAATAAGGTTAGCAAACCTCTCCTCCTAAGGACCAAATAAAATGTCATGGTCTTGATAAAAGGCCTATAAAAAAAGACAAGTTAAGAGAAAATAAAAGAAAACAGAGACAGGAGACAAGAAATAACTACAAATACCTTGAGCTCTGCACCATACTTTGAGGAAAAAGATTCCCAAGAAGCAAGAAGGCTACCAACTCGTTCAGCTCAAACAGATGTAGAACCCCCAAAGCCTAAGGATAAAGAGGCAATAGAACACACCGGATCTATTACAGAAACCAGACGACAAGAAACAAGGGGCTCACCAACCGACCCCTCAGCTCTCAGCCCAATACCACTCAGAGCTACTATAATATCAAAACAACAATTCAAGACAGAGATAAGAAAGTTATACAATAAGAAAAGTAAGGCAAAAAAGGAAATATAAGCTCACCTCCGATAGAAACCTTCGCTCCAGCATCAATGAAGAAGAAGAGGAAATATTCACAGGCAGACTGCAACGAAAGAACTCAGGTCAATCAAGCAATGGAAATGTTCAAAATTTATGAAAAATAAAAAAGAAAAATGTACCAAGAGGACTTCTTAAGTTGAGCCATAGATTGAGAAAAAGATAGCTTTGGGATAGCAAAATCAAAATCATAATCGAAGGAAGCAGGAGCAGCAGAACTAGAAGCAAAAAGAGCATCAGGCAAAACCCGACTACATAAGCAAGAACAAAATATCGGCACAATAAGAACACTTCACAAAAGAGAATCAACAAAGAAGGAAGAAAGGCATACGCAGAAGGGCTCAAAGGACCGCCTGACTCGTCCTCCGTCGAAAAAGCAGAGTGACCATCTACAGCCAAAAAATAAGTCATAAAATACAAAATCCAAAGGACAAGCACAACAAAAGAGCTCGGGAAGCGCAGAAAACCTGACAAAGAACCCTGACGAGCGGATCGCTGCCTCTTCAGCCGTGGAGGCCAAACAGCTACACTTGAACGCTTGAATTTCATAGGCACAACACCAGAGTCGGGGGCAGTATCAACATCATCATCATAATCATCACCATCATCTTCGTCACCCAAGTTACCCCCATCATCGACATCAGGAACGACAAGGGTAAAGGCACGACTATATTCCTACAAAAAATCATGTCAAGAAAAAACCAACAAGACTGAAGAAAAACTGCCCAAAATAAAGCTTACCGCAGATGGAGGAATAGCAGCGTTATATTCCTGAATAGCCACAGGAAGAGCAACAACATTACCTAACACCTTCTTCATAGTATCCAAAATAACTTCATCAGTCAACTCGGTCTCAGGAATAAGGCGAGACGAGTCAGAAGAACCAGTATATTCAAAACCAAAGTGTTCCCTCTTTATCAGAGGTTGAATCCTTTGACCCAAAAAACTAGCAACAATTTCATTGCCCATTAAACCAGATTGCTTCAAAAAAATAACATGATCAGTCAAAGGCTTAAGAGCCTACTTCTCAGAAGAAGAAATTTTCGCAGTCCAAGAAGGAAGAGAGATCGGGAGAGAAGACAGATCAAAAGACACAGGAGGATTCGGCTGAGATACATAAAACCATTTCTGCGCCCAATCTCGAACAAAATCAGAAAGGGACAAAGAAGGAAAAAGCATCTTTTAGGCCTTGTCGCGATTGAATCAGACAACAACCATAGCAAGGGGTCTTCGATCTGTCAGTCAGATGAACGTGGAAGTAATGATGGAAAAGCAACAGGAGGGGAGGGATACCCAGAAAAACTTCACAAAGATGTGCAAAGTAGGAGAGAAAAAGCATCGCATTAGGAACAAGGTGGTGAAGTTGAATGCCATAGAATTCAAGGAAGTGACATAAGAAATCAGAAGGGGGGAAACAGAGTCCAGATCTAACAAAAGAAACAAAAAGAACAAATTGATTACGAGCCAGATTCGGAGATAATGGATCACCAGGCAGCTCGTAACCAGAAGAAGCTTGACCTTGAATCAAGACCTGTGAAACCAAAAGATCAAGATCAGCCTTTTGTGTAGAAGATTTGGGAAATCTGTTGCCTTTCATCTCAGTTAATCTAGATTTATCGGAACAAGGATGAAAGGAAGACTAATTCAGAAGAGACAACAGAAAACCTCTATTTTGATAAAGAGAAGATCAAGGTAACAGGAGGTTAGTATTTACAAAGAAGAACAAAAGATTCAGTTCCCTTAAAATAACTGTTACCGCAATAAACGGTAATCACAACAGGAAAGAGGTGAAACGGCTACCAAAACTGTCACCCCCTAAATCGGGCGTCAGTTAAGGAAAGGCAATGGTGAAAATAAGTCATCAGCAGACGAGTATCATCAACAGTTACACCTAGCAGCAAACACCGTGATAAAAGAACAGCCGTTCGGAACACAAACAACCCGAGCCAACAAAAGGTACTCGGAGGCAAAAAAAACAAGTTTTTTTTTCAAAGATACTAGCACACAGCTAGATTACATCAGAATACAAAGTTTCAACGGGTATAAGAAGCCCAGTGGAATTTGAGGGTAAACCTCCAGAATAGGTCACCGCTATGCAGGAAAGAACAACTTGGAAGTCCTTGATTTCAGACGAGAAGAAGTGCTTCCTTATTGCCAAAGAGCAGTAGAACCAAGAAGTCATCCAAGACAAGCAACATAAATTGCAGGGAATCCAGAACAACCCAGGAGAAGCGCAAACAAATGACTGAAGGGTCCATGATGGCGCATACCAATACCATCACAAGGCTTACACCATTTGCTTCGATTTCTTCCCTAATATGCTACTACCTGGAAACTAGCCTGCAACTAGTCTCTACCACAAGACTTACACCATCCACCAGATTACAACAAGGAAAAGGAAAAAGATGCCTGGGGGCTCATCAAGCTCACGAACTACAATATCCATGACAGAACAGATCTACAAAAGAAGGCAGAAGACGTGTGACAAAGGAACCAGACTACAACTATTTATAGAAGAATAGTGGGCGCACATACACCAAGTCCATGAAGGAGGGATAACAGCAGTAATAGTACATGAAGAAAGCAGTAAAGGCAAAAGATTCTACAAGAACTACATTGATGATACAAACAACGACAGTAAAGAAAGGACATAATATCCAAAGGAATATTCTAGGACATCTATACAACTCATATCTTCTCATAAACAGCCTGCAACATCTGGTAAACAACTCGACTACAAGATCTACAGATACAAATATTTGAAGGACGCATATACAAGGCTCAAAAAAGCCTCAATTACAATAAAAGACCACAAGTGACAAAATATAAAGGCTAAAAATAAGGCTCATCAGGACTACCGCCAAAAGAAGACCCGACACTAGATCAAAGCCACATTGGCTAAAGCAACTCAGAACTTCTTCAAAGCCTGAAGAAAGTCCTAGTTCGAAGGTAGAAAGTCACCCCCAACAAATGAGATTGGATAGCTCCAACTCTAGTCCTTCCAGCAAGAGTCTGGTGCAAGCATAGACGACCAAGAAGATGGAGCGTACAACTTCAAATAACTCAGGAGCGGCAACAGTGACAGTCCGGAGTTCAGTAAACAGATAGAGAAAGTATGGAAGCCAGATCACAAGACTTCTTCTACCTGTCGTACCAAACTTGTCGACGAAATATGTGTCGCAGTCTACCTAGGGGTACCCTATGGTAGTAGATTGTAGGTGGAGGTGTGGCGATGATGATCAAGCATAACACAGAGAGCGTAGACACGGCGATTTAGACAGGTTCAGGCCGACAAATCACCGTAATACCCTATGTCCTGTGTTTTGGTGGCTGGATTGATCTGAGTATTAGGTTACAAGATCCGTAGATGATCTAAGAGAGAGCCTTTGGAGGGGGTCCCTGCTCGCCTTATATAGCTGGGGAGCAGGGTTACAATTTCCATATCCTAACAGATTACGATCGGATCCTTTAAGGCAAGGGATTTGAGTCTATCTACTAGGATCTTCCTTGGTGAGCAAGACTTCTTTGGAATCCTTAGAGAGCACGACGGGCTAGTCGCGTGCCGCAAGGCCTCGCGGGCTGGGCCATCTTCTGGCCCATAAGGTCCCTGGGGATATGCCGAGGTAATATCCCCAACAAGTCCCCGAGCACGTTGTATTCTTCTGACAAGCCCGCAGCATTGTCCTTGGAGGTGTTCAACTGGTCTCCATCATGCATCGTGGTCGTCATGAAGCCCCGGCCAGGCTGCCTAGTCGAGGTGCTCATCAGAAAAGCCTCCCGACCAGGCAGGCTGGTCGAGAGCGTCGTAGCGTGATGTGCGAGCTGGTCGCCTCGTTGGGTGCTGCGGCTGCTTGTTGGGAGGATGTGACGTGCTGAAGAAGAAAAACTTTTGAAAAGTCCTTTCCTGGTGAAGTGTACCCACTTAGGCTCTGCAACAAACAACACAAAAAATAGCAGAGCTTTGTTGAGAAGATAATCACCGCAAGGTGAAGTGTACCCACTTAGTCCCCGAGCATGGTAGCAGGTGAAGTATGCACGTGGTGCCATGATTTATAAAAAGATGCATAAGGTATATAAATTGAAGCATGAGTTTGGTAAAAACGACTGCGAATACCCGTAGTCCCCGAGCCTGATGTAAGAAACTGGAAGCTTCTTGTATCAGGATCATATATTTGGAAATTGAAATACTGAAAGATGAGTTTAATAAGACACGACTGCAAATACTCGTAGTCCCCGAGCCTGATGGAAGGAGCTTAGGAGGTTCTTGCATCGAGGTCATTTAATTTTTATTCGTAGTCCCCGGGCGTCAGTCCCCGGGTGTCGTCCATCTTCGCACTATCCTTCAGTGCCATGGCCGCAGTCCCCGAGCCGTGCTCGGTATGACTTTGGACGAAGTCCTCGAGTCTGGTCGGGAATGCAACCAGGCAGCTGAGTCATGGTTGCTGTCGACGGAGTCCCGAGTGTGGCTACACAACAAGCTTTATTGGTCTTGCCGACCAGGTTGTTGTAGCCATGTTACTGTAGCTGCACAAAAATAGACTATAACAAGGTTACACGTCCAGTCTCTGGGACTGTAGCGTTGGTGACACTGCAGAGGTCATTAGCCGTAAATTGAGGGAATTATCTAGAAGTGAATATGTAAGGGAGAACAGAAAGGAAGTAAATGGGCCGAATTAACCGCGCAGTTAGCGGCCCAAGTCACGGCGTAGAAGGTGGGCGTGGCGGTTCCTCATTTGATCGTTGCGGTTTCCCAAAAACCCTAGAAGGGGAAGCATCGCGTCGTTTGGTATAAAGGGAAAGCAGCAGCGGCGGCGGTTTCACATCTTCGCATTTGCATTGTAGTGTCTCGCATTCTTCAATCTGCTTTGCTTCCTGCTCCGTGCGCCACCACGAATCTTGGTTCTTTTCTGTCCTAACCTGGCGATGGCTCCTCAGAGGAAACCAAATACTCTTTCGTCAATGAGGAAGGGGGGAAAGTCCTCGTGGATGGTGGATGTTCTTCCAGATTGGACCAAGTATTAGGCCAGATGCACCCTAAAGGAGGAGGATATCCAACTTCTCATTACCGTTGGTATTCATCAGGATAAGTCCCTTGTGGATTGGAGGCCGGCGACCGGAGAGGAGTTCCCGACTCCTAACACCAGTGAGCTCGTCGTCTTTGAGCCTTTCTTCTGGCGTGGATTCGGGGTTCCCGTTCACCCCTTTCTTCGTGGTCTCTTGGAGTTTTATGAGATTGCGTTGTGCAACCTCCACCCCAATTCAGTACCGCACATCACAATTTTTGTACAATTTTGCAAAGCGTATTTGGGGATTGAGCCGCATTTCGAGTTGTTTTGCTATTTCTTCTACCTCAAGCCGAATGGGACCGCCACATCCCGGGTTGTAGGTTCTGTGTATCTTCAGTTCCGGGAGGGTACGGCGGATGTGTATCTTGCTACTCCGCTGCCTTCCAAGGTAGCGGAATACAAATCCCGCTGGTTCTACATTCCTCAGGAGAAGCCGTACGCGCGAGGCTATCCAGCGGAAATTCCAGTGTCGAAGCCTAGCTGGTCGGAGACTCCTTCGTTAGCGACGATGGAGCAAGTGGAGGAGCTGCTCGCGCTTGTGGACCGGTCGTCACTTGATGCGGTTTCGATTGGTTGGAACTTCGTTATGAGGCGTTGTCAGCCTTGTAAGGACAGGGTTCATCCTGCCTTCCTTTATACTGGTCGTCGCGACCCGACCCGGGAGACGCCGCGTGGAATGGAGCCGGAAGAAGGGTTTGATCGACTTGCTGCAATCTTTGATCTTAGTCTACCATATATGGAGCGTCTGGAGATTGATGCTGAACGCGTGGCAGAGATTGTAGCTAAGGATGTTGATCTGTTCGCTGCTGTACATCAGTAGTTTGTATCCCAGATACAAGAATTCGGACGTGTAAGTGTTGACACAAAAAGCGTCAGGATCTACGAACACCTCGGGCTTATACCCGAAATTCGATATCCGGAGGCGTGCCAGTCGATTTGACCAATTAATGGACAAGGACGATAACTAGAACAAGATCCAATCCAGACAACGGCGATGCGCCCGGATGCTGGGATTGAGGCTTGATCAGCATAACTAGAGCAGAGCTGAACGAGGCAACAGCGATGCGCCTGGATGCCAAGGCTCAGAGGTACTCCCACGCGGAACTTGCAAGGATTTGACGGAAATCAGGGTGATGCAGCCCGTCGAAGCTTGAAGAATTCGTTGAAAAACTATAACTAATGCAATAAAGGTAGATTGCGATAAAAAGTAGAATAAGAGTAAAATTGGTTTGTTTTGATTGGATTGATTGTTTTTCCGTAGCCCTCGGGCACGTATTTATACTCCCGCATGGAGAGTTGTACAAAGACACAACACATATCCTTCCTAAAACAAACTCCTAATGTTAAGGAAACTGACTCGCGTAGGAGCCGGATAACAATATTTATTTTCCTAAACAAACACGCCTATTTTAAAGGAAAATAAACGACTCATGCAAGAGTTGGACTCAAACTACTATAATAATAATACTGGTACAAAACACCAGTTTCCTTATACTTCTCTTCGATGGAAACTTTCCATCGGCAGATCCCTTCAATCCGCGCCATCCTTTTTTGACCACCGGTAGCCTTCTGCTGACATCAAACGCTAAGTTATGATGTAATCTTCGGCAACCTATGCTCATCGGCATCGGCAATACTTTCCGATCGGCGACCTTGTACTGGTAACTGTCCACCAATCAGTCCCTATCGGCAATCGGCAATCACTCTTCATCGGTAGCCGGCAATGACCCTTCATCGGCAATCAGCAATGTATCCCCATCGGCAATCGGCAATGTCTCCTCATCGGCAATCAGCATCAGCAAGACTTCACCGATTAACCTTTGTCGGCAAGGATCATCCAGCCTTCATCGGCAGCGCACCTGGTTTTCCCGTAGCACTCTCATCGGCAATGTTGACTCATGATTTCCCAATGCCGATGGAAAGCAGCCGTTGACCAGTCAAGCCTTAGCTCATTTGACACGTGCTGAAAAACGGTGTCAACACATGCCCCCCAGTTTCGAAATGTATAATACTTTACGTGCCGAAATTCTCTCCACTGTAGCCGTTGCCGTAGCCGTTACCTCCGAGATAGATGCACAGTTTCCTCGATCTCCGTGTGTGGAACTGCAATTTAATAATAAAATCCCTCGATTGTAGCGCAAACAGTTGCAAACCACCTCGATCACCGCGCGTATCTACCGCGGACCTCTCCACATTCCTGCACAGTGTGAACCAGAACCCCAAAATGCCCCTGAGTCCATTTTCACTTTCACCTCCCTGCCTTCGTCTTCAACCTCCAGCCGCACCCTCGAAGAGCACCTATTCGAGCCCGAGCAATAGTCATCTCCGTAATCCAAGGATGAACCACAAGCACTCCTTCGACTCCAATGGCGATCCAAGTCGACATTCCCAAGGTGAGACCTATTCTCCTCCTAATCCAACACCCTACTGGTTCTTTTCTCGCATGAATCTGGATTTACCCCCGCTTCTTTTCTGATCATTCCCTTTCTTTTCTTCAAACCCTAGGAACTGTACAACAAAGTAGTCATTCCACTTGCTGGCTCAAACTTCAGTTTCTTAGGCCCCATGGGCAATCCGGACCCCACCTACATAATCAATGCGGAAACCAACCGGATTCCATTCAGATCTGAATGCTTCGGTTTAGGATTGTGGAAAGATGCCTTCCGTTCATGGCCTAAGCCCACCAAAGGGTGGAAGAACTGGTATCTTAAGGTTGCTAGGGGCGCAGCAAGTTTACTGGCAAGAGCGCACCCTGGACCAGTGCATTAGGCTTTCCATTGCCGATATGGAAAAGAACGAGAACATGTTAATGGCAGCTTCATACTTCTGGTCTGACAGCATGAACGCCTTCCTATTTAGGCATGGACCAGCCACCCCAACCCTTGCCGATGTCCACATGTTGACCGGCTTGGACATCTCCTCTCCCGATACCTTCACCCTTTTCAATAGAAAAGCTGAGTACAAGGTGAACACCCGGAACATCGGCGGTTGGACAGGTTACATCAATGAGTACCAGAAAACCGGATCGGTAAACCAACGGGAGCACGCCATTTTCTTGAACATGTGGTTGGAAAAGTTCGTCTTCTGCGGCAAAAACCGTCGGACCGACCACCATGCACCTCCCTGTTGCCGAGCTACTTGCCGATGGAACAAGGCTTCCCCTGGGCAAATACCTTCTTGGAGCAGTATACCGCCTTCTACACCAAGTATCTCAGAAGTTACTGCTAGGTGAACCCATCAGCAACCTTGGGGGTCCCTGGTGGTTTATTAACATGTGGCTGAACGCCCATATGCAGAAAGTGTTTCAGTTTGACCTGTTTGCCCAACAATTCCCGAGGGATATATCGGAAGACCATCAGTATAGGGATGACGAATCGGCAACTCGCCCTCCACTCAATTTTGGAGAGGCTGTCATAGTGCTACCAGGGACCGATGCCGATGTAGAGCAGTTCGACGCATTTTTTCAGAAGTTATATAATGTACCTTCCTCCACGGAACGGCTCTGGTGGCCATATACCGATGAACACAATCAGTTCCCGCTGCTATTTAACCTTATCGATGGGAACGTGCCTGAGAACCAAGCAATTATGAAGGCCAGCATCACTCCCCGAGCTATTCCAGTTAACATCTTTGGATCTAGGAAAAATGCCCCTCCATCTTATGAGTTCTACTACCCATCGGTAGCAGCGAGACAACAAGCATTTGGCCAACTGCCGATCAAACTCTCTACTCCAAAGTAGTAAGGCCCAGGCAGACAATTTCCAGTGCTCTAGACTGGAACAAGGTCATCAATCTTCCTCCTGATGCCGATATAGTAGACATCGACTTATCCTCCTGGTCACCAACCTCCTTTATCACGAACGAGTACAAGTCCTGGTGGCAAGAATGGAGGTGCCAACTATTCGCCAAGTTATCGCACTACTATCGGCATCTGATTGACGCCGATCACATCATCCCCGATGACACAGTAAGTCTTCTATCCGATGCATTCTTTATTACTCTACTTTCGTCATCGGTACTTAACTCTTTAGCGCTTGACAGGTCGATGATCCGATCCCCACAACGAGCAACAATGGCAGGCCCTTCAATCTTCGGATAATGGGTCCCATATCAATCATCGGCAACAAAGCTCCTTCGCTGGCTGCTTTCACGCCTCAATAGGTACCTACGCCAACACCTGCAAAAGTCAAGGCTACATCGGCCACTGTTGTTGCCCTGACGCGGGTTCATGCAGTAAACCCATCTTTACCCGTACCGATTACATATTGTTTCATCGGCAACATTTTATTTTGTATAACTTGTTTTATATTTTCAGGCATTGTGGTCATCGGCAGCTGCTTCCAACAGGCAAGCACCTTTAAGTCCAGCTGCCGATGCCCCCCAGTCCTCATCAAAACGGGTCGGATCTCCTACCGCCGCGCCAAGGAAAAAGAGGCGTCTAAGGCTGGGTTCTCCGTCTTCCCCATCGGTCCTACCTGCACCATGAATTACCGACACGCCACCAGCAGGACTGTCATTGGCTGCAGTTGCTCCATCAACCGCCGACACGTCATCGGCAGAACCTCCATCGGCTCCTGTCTCGGATCAACCGATAGACGACGCCCCCGATCAGGAGACAGCTCTACCCACTACAGCAGCGGAGGCGACATCGGCATCGGCGCCATCAACCGGAGTCCCCGATGAGGAAATGACTCCACCTGCTGTAGTAGCGGAAACAACATCGGCATCGGCGCCGTCGGCCGAAGTTCCCGATGAGGGAGTGACATCGCCACCACAAGCCCCGGCCACCATATCGGAAGCGTCAGCGATGATACCACCAGCACCATCGGGGTCGACTGCTTTTCCAGCAGAAGCCCACTCATCGGCAACTGCCGCCGATGTCCAAGATGAAGCCGGACCATCCAGCATGCCAAGTCCTAGGCAGGAGATCCGATTCAAGACGGTAAGCCAATCACCCTAAAGCTCATAGTATAATTTTACAATCGGCATATTTTAACTCCTCTGTTTCTAGGCCCAGGACTCTCCAGACAGTCTCTTCTCTTCAGGCTGAATCCTCAGAATGAAGATGAACGCCAAAGCCTCATCCAAGCACACAGTCTGTTCTCCTTTGCAGTCGACATCCCCGATGACGATGAGGAGGAAGAGAGCTTTGTCCCAGCTTTATCGGCAGAGATCAAGTCCAAACTTGAAGAATTGCTTTCCTTGCTACTACAAGACACGTCCCAACTCATTCAGGACTCATCGGCAGCGAGAATCGTTTTCAAGGACATCCAAGGCCATCTCCCTGCCGATATGGCAGAAATCCTTCTCTAGGCAACCTTCCTCGACATCAAACAAATCCAGTACCAGAAGCTTTCCCGTCGCATTGCCGATAGGGCCGCTCAATCCAAGAGCGAGGAAGAGAAGCTCAAGTTCAAAAACATTGCCGATGAAAAGCATAAGGGTATCAGCCAAGCAGAAGTCTCCATCAACGGCCTCAATCAAGAAATCGTTCAGTTATCAGCAAAGAAACAGGAACTACTAGCCGAGTTACAAAAGGTTGAGGAGGCTTTGACCGCAGCCAACCAAAAGAAAACCCAGCTGTCCGACACTGTCAGGGTCCTGTGGCAAGAAAGGGACCAAAACGCCCGACAAGCCATCTTGTGGAAAAAGAAGATCAGGCCGGTCGAGGGTTCTGCCGATGCCGATGCTAAGGAGATGGACGAAATAGAGCAAATTCGCCTGCGTGCGATATCAGCTATCCACTCCTTGCTGTAATTTGTTTGTTGTATCGGCAAGAATGTAACTCTGATACTTGATTTTGGGTCTTGTAATATAACGTTTACACGTTTTTACCGATGTATTATAATTTCTCTTTCATCGGCATCCAAACGAGCATGCTATGCGTCCACCCATATGCTGGGGTAATACCTCTTTAAGTATTTGCCGTTGATCGCTCTAGAGAACGAAACTCCTTCGAGAGTTTCCAAAATGTAAGCATTACCAGGAGCAGACTGTTTTACCCGATAAGGACCCTCCCAATTCGGAGACCTTGGTTGCACCATGACAAGCCATCCGATATGACCACAAGGCTTCGTTTAACACCATATGCCACCTTCTAGGGTTTTCTTCAATCTTGCGCTTTATAAGCTTAATGACTCCTTTATTAGTCGCTTCAGCTTGACCATTAGCTTGAGCATAATAAGGAGAAGAGTTTAACACCTTGAAACTCATGCTAGCAGCAAACTCATCAAACTCTCCCGATGTGAACATGGTTCCTTGATCGGTAGTAATAGTTTGAGGAATGCCGAATCTGTAAATAATGTGTTCTTTAACGAAATCCACCATGTTTGCCGATGTCACCTTCTTTAAAGGGATTGCCTCGACCCACTTAGTAAAATAATCGGTAGCAACAAGTATGAACTTATGCCCCTTGCTTGATGGCGGATAAATTTGGCCGATGAGATCAATAGCCCATCCTCTGAACAGCCAAGGCTTAATTATAGGATTCATTGCCGATGCAGGTGCCCTTTGCACATTACCAAACTTCTGACAGTCCTGGCACCCCTTGAAATAATTGAAGCAATCTTCAAGGATTGTCGGCCAATAATATCCATTTCGCCTAATCATCCACTTCATTTTGAATGCCGATTGATGCGCTCCACATACACCTTCATGGATCTCACCCATCAACTCTTTCGATTCCTCTTTGCCGAGACATCTAAGCAAAACTCCATCAATCATCCGATAATACAACTCATCGTCGAGGAGCACATACTTAGTAGCTTGGAACCTTAGATGCCTTTCAACTTTCCTAGATGGATCCCTCAAGTAATCGGCAATCTCCTTTTTCCGGTCATCGGCAAATGTTACCGATGTCGTGACTTCTTGAATCGGTTGATACCCCGAGGCACTCTATGCTAACCGATTGGCCTCTTCATTATGCAACCTTGGAATGTGCTCAAGGCGATACTCCTTGAACTCCCTTAACAACTGCAAACACCGTTCATGGGCAGTAATCAAAACTTCACTTCGGCATTCATATGTCCCGATCAATTGGTTAATCACCAACATAGAATCACCGAAGATTTCAACAGCATCGGCACGCACTTCCCTGAGTAGTTCTAACCCCTTAAGTAAATCTTGGTATTCAGCCTGATTGTTTGTTGAAGTAGCAACAATCGGCAGCAAAATTTCATACTTCTGTCCTCGGGGTGAAATCAAGAGAATACCGATACCTGCTCCATCCTTGCACGTAGACCCATCAAAGAATAAAGTCCAAGGAGCAATTTCAACAGAGCTCACCACATTACAATGCTGAGTAACAAAATCGGCCATTACCTGACCTTTGACAGCCTTAGCCGATTCATACCTTAGGTCAGACTCTGAAAGTGCCAAAATCCACTTACCGATTCGTCCACTCAAAATCGGCATTGACAACATCATCTTTGCAAATAACAGTGCACTCAGCCGACAGTAAATAATGCCTTAGTTTTGTGCAAGAGAAGTATAAACACAAGCATAACCTTTCTATGGTCGAATACCTGGTTTCAGCGTCCACCAGCCTTCTACTCAGGTAATATATTACATGTTACTTCCCTTCAAACTCCTGAATTAAGGCTGATCCGATAACACCGTCATCGGCAGACAAATATAACCTGAAAGGCTTCCCGTGTTGAGGTGGAACCAAGACTGGAGGATTTACCAAGTATTTCTTAATCTCCTCTAAGGCTGACTGCTGCTCTTCTTTCCATATAAACTCTTGATCGACTTCCAACTTTAACAAGGGCCAAAGGATTTAATCTTACTAGATAGATTAGATATAAACCTTCTGATGAAATTAATCTTGCCGATCAAGGACTGCAACTCAGTCTTGTTCATAGGAGCAACTATCTTTTTAATTGCATCAATAGACTTTCTACCGATTTCAATGCCTCTCTGATGCACCATGAAACCCAGAAACTGCCCTGCCGATACGCCAAATGCACACTTGTTAGGATTCATCTTCAACCCATCCTCCCTTGTGCTCTCCAATATTTTCCGCAAATCGGCAAGATGCTTCTTGAAGCCTCCAGACTTAACCACCACGTCATCAATGTAGATTTCAACTATTGTGCTGATATACTTATGGAAGATAAAATTCATTGCTCTCTGATAAGTAGCACCGGCATTCTTCAAGCCAAAAGTCATGACTATCCATTCAAATAAGCCAACGTGATCTGGACATCAGAAAGCAGTCTTGGATATGTCTTCTTCAGCCATGAATATTTGATTATACCCAGCATTACCATCCATGAAGCTAATAATTTGATGTCCAGCAGCAGCATCGATCAGCAGATCAGCAACGGGCATCGGGTAGCCATCCATCGGTGTAGCCTTGTTAAGATTCCTGAAATCAATGCAAACACGAAGTTTTCCATTCTTTTTATGCACAGGAACCACATTAGAAATCCAATCGGCATATCGGGATTGCCGAATAAATCCAGCTTCGATTAACTTTGTAATCTCAGTCTTGATGTCGGGTAAAATAGTAGGATTGCATCGGCATGCAGGTTGCCGATGTGGCTGGAAACCAGACTTGATGGGTAACCGATGTTCAACTATTGATCGGTCTAAACCAGGCATCTCTGTATAATCCCAAGCAAAACAATCTTTATTCTCTTTCAATAAATCGGTTAACTGCTGTTTACATTGGGAATCTAACTTAGCACTAATAAAAGTAGGCCTAGGTTTACTACCATCGCCGATGTCGACCTCAAGCAAGTCATCGGCAGACGTGAAGCCCTGCCCCAGCTTTCCGTCGTCAGCGAACCAATCCATCAAAACTCTTCTTCAGCACCGACTTCTTGGATCGATTTGATGCGGTAATCGACAACTTTGAGGAATTCCTTGTCCCAGGCTTCACCAGATATGCACCTGGTCTGCTCATAAGTTTCCGATTCTGCCGATGCAACAGTAGATGGGGCTTCACTTCGGACAACTTCAATTCTGTCCCCGATCCACTATACTAGGCTCTAATGCATAGTAGAAGGAATACAACAATTGGCATGGATCCAATCCCTTCCAAGGAGCAAGTTGTAAGTGCCTTTGCCACTGATCACAAAGAACGTTGTCGGCAAAGTTTTGTTGCCGATGGTTAAGTCAACACATACGGCTCCCATAGCGGTCGACACATTGCCTTCGAAGTCCTTGAGCTTCATGTCGGTCTTGACTAAATCCTGGTCGCCTTTCCCAAGCTTTCTGAACACGACATATGGCATTATATTGATTGACGCGCCGCCATCTACCAGCATCTTCGTCATCGGCTGCCCATCCACTTTGCCCTTAACGAACAAAGCTCTCAGATGCTGCCTCTCCTCATCGGCAGGCTTTTCAAAGACAGCCGACATCGGATCCAGCACCAATTGTGCCATATCGGTAGTCTCTTCATCATCACGGACAGGTGCCATGAATTCCATCGGTAACATGACGACCATGTTTATGTCTGCCGATGGATCCTTGTCCTTGCGCTTTGGCCTCCATTGCTTCTCCCTTGAGGGTTCTGCATCGTCGTACAGGTCATCACGGCGCTGACGCTGAATTCTTCTCTTCTGGGTCTTGGTCAGACCCTTAGGGCACCACGGGGGAAGCTTAGTTTTCCAGATGGGCTGGTGCTGCTTTCCACCGCTTACATCGGTGCTTCTTCCGATGTTGGGATCTTTGAAGAATATCTCTTCGTCAGATACTCTTGCATTGGCCATCTCCTCCAGCTCCCCTTGATCAACACGTCTGCCAAGCCTGTCATGGGCACTGAGCTTGCTCCCCAGTCATTCATGTGCCGATCTATTTTCTCTGAGTGGCTTGGCGTATCTGGGTGCCTGATCATCAAAACAAGGTCTCTTACCTGACCGATCGGTAGTGCAATACCCGTTGCACTCTGGACAGTTATCGGCAGTGGGCAGCTTGATGCCCTCTTCCCAACAGTGAACGAAGAAGGGACACTTCCAATGGTCTTTATGCTGAAGCCACTCCCGATGCTCTTCTTCTTCTTGCCGATATCGCTCTTCACGTGATTGCCGATGATCTCGCCTTGGCTGCTTGTGAGTGATTACAACTCTAAGAGCCCTGTTGGCACTGCTATCTTCATCGACAACCTTCTTACTCTTCCTGTCATCGGCAAACCTTCTTGCGTCGCACTCAGGTACTTGATGGTTGGGGTCTACCGATGCCCTCTTCCTAGCAGCTTCCGATGTCAGCACTCTGGTTTTTTCACTGATTTCCACCATATTGTTTGGGAACGGGTGCTGATCTATCTTCATCGGTTTCTGGACTTTAGAATTTTCAAACTTAATACGCCCAGATTCAATCTCTGACTGCAACTGCTGCCTAAACACTTTGCAGGTTGCATTATGCCACTTGCAGTACCTAATCTTCTTGAGCTCTTCGGCCGATGGAATTACTTGGTTAGGCGCCAACTTGATTTGCCCTTCTTGCAGCAACAAGTCAAACATCCTATCGGCCTTGGTGATGTCAAAGGTGAACCTTTTAGTCTCTTTTTGGCCGAACGGACAAGACACAGGCTTCTTATCCTTCATCCATTCGGCTGCATCGACATTCAGCTCTTCATCTGATCCAGAGTCTTCTTTCCCGATGAAGGTCACCTTCTTGTTCCAAGTCTTCCTGGGTTCAAAGGTTTTGATATCTTGATCGGCAATCCTCTGCACCAGGTGACTTAGACTTTCAAATTCTTGGGACGCATACATGTCCTTGATGTGCGGCAGTAATCCTTGGAAGGCCAAATCTGCCAGCTGCCGATCATCAAGCACCAGACCATAGCACTTGTTCTTTACATCCCGTAGCCTTTGAACAAAGCTTTCTACCGATTCGTCGTTGCGTTGTCTCATTTTGACCAAATCGGTAAGCTTTTTCTCATGTATGCCAGCGAAGAAGTATTTATGAAATTGCCTCTCTAGATCGGCCCATGTAATTACAGAATTTGGAGGCAACGATATGAACCATGTGAATGCCGATCCAGACAATGACGAAGAGAACAATCTCACCTTTAACTCCTCCCTACTGGCAGCTTCCCCGCACTGGATAATGAAGCGGTTGATGTGCTCCATTGTCGACGTGTCGTCTTGGCCGGAGAACTTGGTGAAATCGGGCACTTTGTACCGATTTGGGAGAGGAATCAAGTCATATGCAGGAGGATACGGAGTCCGATAAGAGTACGTATTGACCTTGGGTTTGATGCAGAATTGTTCTTTCATAACTTCGGCAATCTTACCGACCCAATATGCATCCTGCTCCTGCCGACTCATTGGCTGGTTGTTGACTGGTGGAGCCGGCTGATGCGCCTCTTGAAGATGATGCGGGGTAGTCACGGGCGCAGCACCAGTCATCTGAACACTATGCATCGGTTGACTTACCGATGGATAGTTTTGCACACTTGGCGGATTAGGCTGATTCCCTGTATTCATCGGTTGCTGTACCGATGGTCCGCTCTGAGCATGCACTGGGCCTCCATAATGATACACTGACACGCCAGGCTGTTGAGCTGGCGGCTGGTTGACCCATCCAGGATTATAAAGCATCGGCATCTGGCTTACCGATGGCTGGTAGCTGACTGGAGCATGTGGCTCTTGTATTCTAGAGCAATCAATCACCAGATTACCTTGGGGAACTAACACCCCAGCTTGAGAATTTACCACCAGAGGTTGACTACCAGCTGTCATAATGTGTTGCATCGGCACAGAGCTTGCCGATGGTGGCATCAGAGGTACTTTAGCGATTACTTGAAGATCATCTGATGGCACTTGCATAGTTGGAGAAGGTGCAGAGTTGTGCATCATAGGGGCCATCGGCTGTGACTGCGTTGCCGATGCCATAGAGTTCCTCCAAGCTGAACTGTCTCCTTGCACCAGATTAGAACCAGCATATAGATTCGGAGGCATACCGTATCCCCACCAGTTAGCAAGGGTTGGTCCTGAAGTTGCCGACGCGGCTGGATCTGTGTTGAGCTTGGTGACGCCGCCAGGGTTCAGTCTTGGTGATGTAGCCACATCGGCAGACGGTTCCACAGGGGTGGAAGACGCCATTGGGGCTGCCGATGGGCTCGTAGATGCCAATCCAGGTTGATGGTACGTTGGACCGACATATCATGGTGCATGCCCTTCTTTGAATGATTGTGTGATAGCATTGTAGACAGTATTTGACAGCACGTTGGAGTGGCTAATTAATGCTTGACTTACAACAGCATTAACCATCTCTTGTAGCTTACTAGGATTGGCGTCGTACGTGACCTGTCATGGCAACGACAGATCTTGCTTCTGGATTGCTTCGCCGCTCCTGCTGAGGCTGAAGGATTTGAGATATAACTGCTTGTATTCCTCCATAGCCCGCTCCATGGCCTGCTTCTGATCATCTTTCATATCAGCCTCAGAGACTTCAATGACGTTCCTCTGGTTAACGTCGACGTGATCGCCCATAATAGATGTGTAGATTTGTATAATCGCGTCCCACTGGGCATGCTAAAAGAGGTGTTGACACAAAAAGCGTCAGGATCTGCGAACACCTCGGGCTTATACCCGAAATTCGATATCCGGAGGCGTGCCAATCGATTTGACCAGTTAATCGACAAGGACGATAACTAGAACAAGATCCAATCCAGACAACGGCGACGCGCCCGGACGCTGGGATTGAGGCTTGATCAGGATAACTAGAGCAGAGCTGAACGAGGCAACAGTGATGCGCCCGGATGCCAAGGCTCAGAGGTACTCCCACGCGGAACTTGCAAGGATTTGACGGAGATCAGGGTGATGCAGCCCGTCGAAGCTTGAAGAACTCGTTGAAAAACTATAACTAATGCAATAAAGGTAGATTGCGATAAAAAATAGAATAAGAGTAAAATTGGTTTGTTTTTTATTGGATTGATTATTTTTCCGTAGCCCTCGGGCACGTATTTATACTCCCGCATGGAGAGTTGTACAAAGACACGACACGTATCCTTCCTAAAACAAACTCCTAATGTTAAGGAAACTGACTCGCGCAGGAGCCGAATAACAATATTTATTTTCCTAAACAAACACGCCTATTTTAAAGGAAAATAAACGACTCATGCAAGAGTCGGACTCAAACTACTATAATAATAATACTGGTACAAAACACCAGTTTCCTTATACTTCTCTTCGATGGAAACTTTCCATCGGCAGATCCCTTCAATCCACGCCTTGCTTTTTGACCACTGGTAGCCTTCTGCTGACATCAAACGCTAAGTTATGATGTAATCATCGGCACCCTATGCTCATCGGCATCGGCAATACTTTCCGATCGGCGACCTTGTACTGGTAACTGTCCACCAATCAGTCCCTATCGGCAATCGGCAATCACTCTTCATCGGTAGCCGGCAATGACCCTTCATCGACAATCGGCAATGTATCCCCATCGGCAATCGGCAATGTCTCCTCATCGGCAATCAGCATCAGCAAGACTTCACTGATTAACCTTTGTCGGCAAGGATCATCCAGCCTTCATCGGCAGCGCACCTGATTTTCCCGCAGCACTCTCATCGGCAATGTTGACTCATGATTTCCCAATGCCGATGGAAAGCAGTCGTTGACCAGTCAAGCCTTAGCTCATTTGACACGTGCTGAAAAACGGTGTCAACAGTAAGTGAAAACTACAAAGTTGTATAATATCCGGGCGGTGAGCTTTTGTTTCACTTGTATGTCCTGTCGTGCCTGCTAAGTCGTGAGCCGTAGCGATGAATCGTTCGGCCCTGGGTTCCCTATGGCTGGGATCGTAGAGCCCAGAACTTCTGTACGCGTAGGTGCCATAGGGATTACCAGGGAGGTAGGTTGCTGGCAACCCGCGGCGCAGAGGGAGAATAGCTCATGCACTCTTAGGGAGATGCCAGGGACAGAACCTTTTTCCGACAGGCTCGATCGTGGCATGACTAGGGCCTCTGGAGACCGTTCCTGCAGACGCTGGGCGCAAAGCCATGCTGCTTGTAGAGTCGTCGACCGTATCGTGGTCGTATACAGATTTTGGGCACATAACCTCATGGCTCCCGACCTAAATGATATCGCCCGGCTTCTGGGGAAATACCATTTGGGAGATCTGTCAATGTAGTTGTAGCGCTTAGGGTAGCTACTTCTATTCGCTATGACTCATTGGCAAACCAGCTTTGAGTGCTTTCTGGTTATGGCCAGGCTGTTTGGAGAAACGCCCGATTGCGTTTTGGAGAGGTCGTCGAACACTGTGGGAGTGTTTTGGAGAGGTCTCTGAATGCCGTGAGCCTTCTATGTTGGTCGCCGAATGCCGTGAGCGTTTTGGAGAAGTTGAATTGTATATGAGGTATAAAAAATGTAGCACTTTATTTATTTATTGGAGGTGGATAGTACAAACTTTATTGAGACACTCTAAGCGTTTGAACTATTTGCATCACTGGAGTCGAAGGTCTTTACGCGTAGTTGCGAGGGGGTCGACGTCGATCGTTGCTGCTTGTGTTTCCTTTGGCCTTTTGGCGGTAGACTTGTCGTTAGTGCTGGAGCTGTATATGTCCTGGGAACGGGGTTTCCCGATGTCGTTTATTGTCTACTGCTCACATTCATATGCGACTTTCAAGTCGGTGCGGAGGCTAAGGATGCCTTGTTGCGTCGGGATCTTCAGCACCATGTACGTGTAATGTGGGACCGCCATGATATTAGCGAGTGTCGGGCGGCCTAGGATTGCATGGTAAGCTGTCTTGAAGTCGGCGACGATGAAGTTGATGTTCTCGACCCTGAAGTGGTTTTGGTTGCCGAATTATACGGGGAGTGTAATCTGTCCTATTGGTGTAGATGCCTTGTCTAGGATGATACCCCAGAAGGGAAAGTTCGCCGGTAGGAGTCCTTCGAGTAGTCGAGTTGGCGGAATGCATCGGCGAATATGATATTGAGGGCACTACCGCCGTCGACCAGCACCTTCCTAAAGCGGCACATGGCGATGGTTGGATCAACAATGAGTGGGAAGCGTCCAGGGTATCTGTAATCTGTCCACTCATTTTCTTTGGAGAATCTAATTGGTTGTTCCGACCAGTCGAGGTAGCGAGCGTTGGCTGAATCATCTGTTGTTGCTGCGACCGAGTAGACATCCTTGCGAACCTGGCAACATCTCCTCTCTCCTTCCACAACCATGCTGCCCCCAAAGATGGAGTACGTCATTGAAGCTGGTCGGAACTCCGGGGCCGGTGGTTCTTGGTCTTTGCCCTTGTCGGAGTCATCTTTCTTTGGTCTCTTGTCACTTCTTCCCTTTACCGCTGACTCAAGGAGCTCACAATTGCGCATGGAGTGTTTGGAGTTTTTGTGTATAGGGCATGGACCGTCGAGGATCTTCTCGCAGCTGGCGTTGTAGTTCTTCTATGGTCAGGTGTTTGTGTTGGCGACGTAGCGGTTGTCGCGCATGTAGTCATACCTCTGTGGGTAGCGCTCGGAGTTGCCCGATCGGTAGTCACGGTGGTCGTCAGCCCTTCCTTCGCTATGGTAGTCTGGTCGGTGGTCGTGATCCCTTGTACGTTCCGGAGATCGAGAGTAGCGCCGCCTGTTCTCCCTGCTATGGCTGGCGTCGTCTTGATTGGCGTAAGGATTCACGATCGTCATGAGCTCTTCTATGGTTGTTATGCTCTTCCGCGCCAACTTGTTTCGGAGGTCGTCCGTCCGTAGGCCATTGGAGAATATGGCGATGGCCTCTGGGTCGGAGATCTCTGCGATGTTCAGCCGCTTGTCGGAGAAACGCCTGATGTACTCCCAGAGGCTCTCTTTGCTCCTCTGGCGGACGCTCTCCAAGTTGTACCTCGTCCCAGGCTGGACACACGTGGCCTTGTACGTCTTGATGAAGATTTCCTTGAGTTGCTCCCATGTGTCGATGGTGCCTTCTGGGATCTTCTGGAGCCAGCTGTTGGTGGAGGTTGATAACATCATCGGGGGGTAGTTAGCCATTACGTCTTGATTTCCTCCGGCGGCGTAAATGGAGATCTCGTAGGTGGATGCCCACTGCTCTGGGTTTGCCTTGCCGTCATACTTTTCCACCGACATAACTCTGAAATTCGGGGGCCACTGGATGGTACGCGGACGTGCGGAGAAAGGGCGCAGGCCCCCGATTGCTCTTGGCGCTGGTGGCGGTGATCGGCCACGTCGGAGGTTGCCATCATCGTACAGTGGGGATCTGTGTCGACGTTCCCTCGGAGGGGTTCGGCGCACCAGTGGCGGTGATCTATCATGCTGGGGTCTTTCACGCTCGCCGTCGTTGTGAGGTGGCGATCCTCGCCTTTGCTCCCTCGGAGGGCTTTGGCACGGCGGTGCGGGTGCTTGATCGCACCGGGGCCCGTCGAGTTCTTCGTCGTCGTAGGGTGGGGATCCTCGCCTGGGCTCCCTCGGCGGGCTTCCTAGGTGGTTTCTGTTGTGGGACTGGCCGGAGAATTCGGGCGGAAGACCCACTTTGTTGACCTGGACTACCACCACCATGATGTGGGCTTCTATCTTCCCGATCATGGGAGTGGGAGGGAGTTTGATAGCTCGCAGGCGGCTATCGCTAGATTGGCGCTGGGTGTCGAGTAGATCGGAACGTCACCCATCTTGTCGAAATCTTGCTGGAGGTTGCGTCCTGGCATGCGACCACGATTCCTTTGCTCTTGCTCACGCTGTTCTTGTGCGAGTCGCTCCTGCTCGCGGCGCTCCTCGTCGCACTTTTCTTGCTCGCGGCGCTCCAGTTCGCGCCTCCGCGCACGCTCGGCGTTGTGATGTTCTCTTGCAATGCGGTCGGCATCTGTCTCGTTGTTGGGGGCGACGCTGTCTACGGAGACTTGAAAAATTAATCCTCCGAAGCCCGGAGGGAATTCCGGCAAACTGCTGGTCGATCTGGAGGAATCGGCGATCTCTGTCCCTGCGGCGGTGGCTGAACCCGATGAGATTGTGCCATCGAGGGACATTGCCTGGTCGGAGTCACTGGGGACTGTGGAGATGACGACGGTGTTTACGATTGGGGCTGCCGGGATCTGGTCGGAGACCGATCGGTATGTTTGGCGCTGGAAAGTTGCGTCCTGATTACCGAGCCCATAAGGCATTGTCAGAGGAAGGCAGATGTCCCTGGTTGTCGTAGTCGTCGTCTTGGTCGGGGGTCGGCGATGGAGTGGTCGGCAGCCGTGGTGGCCGGAGAGTCGGCGTCGCGTCGTCTGTACGAGGTCGATGCAGTCCATGATTCCGGCGCTGGAGCGATCGATGGCGCTGACCAGATCGTCGATGTCGATCTTCTTTCGTGGGTAGTACATTGGCGTGGCGGAACAACGTACAGGCGGCGGTGCGTCTGCGCCGCATAGAGTAGATCCGACGGTCCAGGACATAGATCCGATCTGGAGCACAGTGCCGGTCGCCGGGAGGACCATCGAATTCGGGAAAGTAACCGCTTGACGAACCATGAAGTCGATGCACACACCCCCTACCTGGTGTGCCAATTGTCGACGAAACATGCGTCGCAGTCTACCTAGGGGGTACCCTACGGTAGTAGATTGTAGGCGGAGGTGTGGCGACGGCGATCAAGCGTAACACAGAGAGCGTAGACACGGCGATTTAGACAGGTTCGGGCCAGCAAATCACCGTAATACCCTACGTCCTGTATTTTGGTGGCTGGATTGATCTGAGTATTAGGTTACAAGATCCGTAGATGATCTGAGAGAGAGCCTTTGGAGGGGGTCCCTGCTCGCCTTATATAGCCGGGGAGCAGTGTTACAATTTCCATATCCTAACAGATTACGATCGGTCCCTTAAGGCAAGGGATCCGAGTCTATCTACTAGGATCTTCCTTGGCGAGCAAGACTTCTTCGGAATCCTTGGCGAGCACGACTGGCTGGTCACGTGCCGCAAGGCCTCGCGGGCTGGGCCGTCTTCTGGTCGGTAGGCCTATAAGGTCCTTGGGGATATGTCGAGGTAATATCCTCAACAAAAGTTCCCAGGAAAAACTCGCCGAGAAGTTAGTCTACCTCTAACTCCTTTCACATGAATTCTTCTACCCACTCAACTACTAGAAGACAAACAAAAAGCCCGGGGGCTGCTCAGTTTCACTTAGCAGCACGACCATCAAAGAGGAAAAATAGAACTCTCAAGCTCAACTGCTGGTACAATACACAATCAAGCACCACAGAATTTATAGCAAGAAAGGAGCACCAAAAGCCAAAAGTCACGAGAAAGAGAAGCAAGAAAACGACAAAAACACAAAAAGCTGACAAAAGCAAACTGTGAAAGCAAGATTCTGCACACCCATGAAAACACAGTACCCACTCGTGAACAAAAGATGATAAGAGCAAGTATTTCAGATCCTTCTGCCGAGTTCTCTAATCCCAAGAGAACTCGGAGAAGGCTCGGGGGCTGGAAATACCTACCCTATAAAATTTTTCAGATCCTCCGAGTACTTGTGCCATGTAACCAGAGGCTCAGGGGCTACACACAGCGAGTGCACTTCTTGTCCAAAAACAAAAAGTGCAGAAAGACCGCAAGACGAAGACATAGAAGATCATCCCATGATTTTACTTCAAAAAGAACTCGGCTTACTCTCAAACAACCCGACACTTTGAAGAAAAATCATGAGATGCTCGGGGGCTTGTCGATGGGATATCCTATAGGGTACCCATTAACCGGTCTGCCGGAGCTTTGGGCCTCAATCACTCGGCCCACGAAGGAAGGCGAACACGCGAACCCGGATTCTACTCGGTAACGGCGACAAGACCGAAGCATAGCTTAGGACTCTGAGTTTGTAACCGAGTAGGATTAGAAGCAACCCTCGACCAGCTTCTGGACTATAAAGGGCTGGTGAGGGTACCGCCCAAAAAAACACCTGAACATACTGCGTAACACCCGATACATAGAGCGACACGCAACACCTTGTATCACGAGATCAGAGCAATAACAAGCGACCTAACTGGACGTATAGCTGTTACTCGACTTGTCGAGGGCCTGAACCAGTATAAACCGTGTGTTCCTACGTGTCCAACCACCAAGGGTTTCACTATTCGTCGAGACACGAACAACTGTCTCGGGTAACCCCGTGGCAGGCTATCCGTGGTAAAACATCGACAATCATTTTTTCTTGAATGAAGAAATTAGAAACATAAAGATGAATTGCGACCTTGTTGTCATATTCTCCAATATCTGTCGCACAAAATTATTATCATCACTACCACTTGCAAAGTTTATCTCTATATTTTTGTTCTTCTTCTTAAGTGATTTTTTATAGAGCAACAATATATTGGTGTGCAATAGTTGTGTGTCCAATGAGATCTTCCACCACAATAATGAGATGAATTTTTTGTTTCATCACTTTTCCTTTTATCTTTATCTTTATTGAACATTATAATTTCCTCTACCACGACCATGCTTGCGTCCACGTCCGTGGTCATGACCACGTCCATGTCCACTCCCACTATTTTGATTATCATATCTTGTTGCATTTACGTCAGACAGTGGATTTGAACCACTTGGACGTGTCTCATGGTTTTTCATCAAAAACTTATTATTTTGTTCTACCACAAGTAAACAAGAAATAATTTCATAATATTTTTTAAATCCTTTCTCACAGTATTGCTACTGAAGCAGCACCTTGATGTATGGGATATAGAGTGTTTTCTCTAGCATCTATTCATATGTTATTTTTTTCTACACAATAGTAGCAGTGATATGATGTGATTCTAAACATGGCTGAATTGTATTTAGAAACACTTTATAGTCTTGCAACCTTAGGTGCAACCACTCATAACGAGTTTTAGGGAAGATTACTATTTTTTTATGATCAAATCTTTCTTTTGGTTTGTTCCAAAGATCACGAGGATCTTTATCAATTATTCAACCTTTTATGATCATATCCTTATTTTGGCTAGATGAAATTATTTTCTATTTTGATCACATCACCAGGTCTATTGGCATTCAAGTGAGTTTTAGCATCTAACACCCATGACAAATAATTCTTACTCGAAATATCAAAAGCCGTGAAATCATGATCGACAAAATTTGAAATAGTAAACTACAAAATATATAGATTATTGCAAAATTCAAACAATAGTGCAAGAACAAAATATTGAAACAAATACAAACAATAATGTCTTAGCACAAAAATAATATCATGATCAATATAAAGTTTCTTACCTAATTCTTGATAGACTTTAGAGACCGTCGTGCTAAGAATATGTACGTAAGAATATGTAGATAAAATTTAGAGAAGAAAATGAGTTGTTCTCTTTTATCTTATCTACTTTGGATGCCCCTTCCTATATATAGCCATACATGTAAAATGAAATTACAATAATTAATTCTAGGAGAGTTACAGGAGTAATGTTATAGCTTTAATGTTATTGGGCTTATGGATATCCACGTTAACATTTTATAACAGTTGTCTTTCTTTTCCTTTTTCTCTGTCCTTGTGTTCCAATTACAACGTCTGCCATTAATAATTAAATGAAAAGGGTGAAACGGGAACTAATTCTTTCTGAATATTATGCTTCTAGCATTAGACATTAGACATACCAGCACTAGTTTCACACAATGGAGAGACAGCAGCACAACATCCAATTTGATCGAAAAGACATCATCACAAATTTTCACTCTCATCCAATTCACAATGTGTATATGAGGGGGGGTGGGGGGGGGGGATCACAATTGGATATCGTAGGGAGGCCTACACGTTTTGCGCACCACAACGCGAGCGAGAGACCAGGGAGCAGCGAGCTGCCGGAGGAGGCTCTCCATCCATGCCGCGTCCTTAGTGGATTGCAGGAAATTAATAAACTGACGACGGGAGGAAGTTGCTCGTGGGGACGACGTCCAAACCTTCACTGCCGTTGTTGCTATTATATATCTATAATATAATATGCAAATGATCATTCATCATCACGTGTCACGATTGCCGTAGTAGAACGAACGAATGAAGTCTTTCTGGTGACAGCAGTAGATGGGTAGCTAGTAGTAGTGACGAGCCATCGGTTGCACTGGAAGTGGTGCCTGCATATTATCAGCGGCCTCGCTGGGATGCGATGCTGCCGACGACCCATGGCCATGGTTGTGGCGAGGGCTATCAGAGACGACATGGGTACGCTGAGGAGCTTGTTGCGCTGCCGGATGATCCCTACGCTTATTGATAGCTTGCGTTGCTGGAGTGGTGGGCGCCACGATCTTCCCGGCAGCACTGTCTCGACCTCGGACAACGCCACCTCCGTCAGAAGCAGGATGCCCGTTGTTGTCGTCCGAGTTGCCGAAGGGCGCCGTCATGCGCCCTCCTCCGTTCTTGTTCACTACCGGCGCATACCATTGCGCCGGCGCCCCACTGCCAGCTCCTCCAATCATGCCATCGCCGCCGGCAGGCACGCTGGTCACAAAACCTGGAGGAGATTGTTGTGGCCGAGGAGGTTGTTGTGGCTGCCGAAAAGGCTGGTAGTGGCTGCTAGGGTCATGTGACCCATCATCGCCTTTGTCGCCGCCGCCGCCACAGGAGAACGGCAGACACATAACGCCGACGCAGCTAGCAGAGGGTGTATGTAGCAGTGTGTAGCAATTGGACTCGATCAACAATATGCTCGGTAGCTACACCTAGCAGGCTGCAGGCACACTAGAGAGCAACTTGAGTGAAGGACTACTATATAGATCGAGATATGTGGTTGTGCTTGTGCAGGAGAGATAATATCTAGCGCAGATAGCAGGTGCACTAAGCAAGCTGAGTTTCGTACGGTTTAAGCTAACAAGAACCTAGCTCAATGCAAGGACGACAGGTCCATCCACCGGTAGCATCAGAATTAAAGAATAATAATATGCTTGTGCGCAATGATGGAGAATTTATACTATACCACGAGTTTTAACAACGCTACCCCTCGTCACCGCAACATATTAATTTGAACGATCGTCGTGAAGAGTTCTCTACGAATTCTAAAGAACGTGAGTACTAGATAAGAACGTTACATACTACAGATGGACAACAATCAAGTATCCGGAGCTAAATTATCTAAAGCGAATGCTATCAAGTCAGTCAACTCAATCATATTACATTATTGCTCCAGTTTTAGTGGTAAGAGGGGAAAGATGATAGATACACATAGACGATGCATCTGGTGAATTTAAAAAACTAACCACTACCGGGGTAATACTCTCACATAAAACTAACGACAACAGCAAAAAGATAGTCTTCAGGAATCGACTGAGTGGCTTCCTGTATTTATTTCTGATTTTTCAAGCATACACCCATGCTTATTATTAGAGGCAGCAATATGATTTTTAGTTCGTTACCACATAAAGGCTCGGTGCTTCAGAATTTTTGAGGAAAAATGTGTGGAATCATCTGTAGGAGTCTCTCGTTAAGCTGTACCGCTGTAGAAGGCATGCAGGTGGCCGATCGCCCAACTTTGTTACTCTTGTTGATTAAAGAGAAATCAGATCAACTTATTACAGCTCAACCCTTTGAGACACGAGAAACACAAATCTTGAGTACAAGAACAACTCCAAACCAAACAAGATGAAGGTGATGCATGGCTAACATTTTTTTAGATTTTTTTTACATAATGAATATTTCATATCCGGCTTCATCTACCAAAGTAGAATCAGGCCAACCACAACAGAGTTCGGGTCTTAAGTCTTATACATGCAAACGAGTTGTAAAGCACAAACACTAAATGACTAAAGACAATGAAATAAAGTTATAACTATACTAGACCAATCCTAATATGTGATAACCATCGATTCAACGCAAAGAACTTCATGGTAGAACTTTCAAGATGTCGACTAGCTTGAACCAAGGTGTCTTGCTGGTCGTCAAGTGACTGTAACCTGGCCCATTGGCGAAGCCAATGCGTTCCCCTGAATAGAACCTGCAAGAAATATTTTGGTCTGCATTTGTCAAAAACCACTTCATTTCTAGATAGTGGAAAGAGTATTTGGATTCATCCTTCTTGAAGAGGAATCAGACCAACTTATTACAAGTTGCTTAACAACTCTAGGAAAAACAAAGTTTTATAAGAAAAATAACTCAAAACCCAATTCTAAACAAAGAACCTCATCCATCGGGACACAAAGAGACTTATTGCCGCGCTGTCCAAAGACTGACAGGCCTCCACCATGAGCACTTGTTGAACCTCACATTGGGCCTAGAACCAAAGCCAATTGGTCCCTTGGAATAACACCTGCAAAAAGAGAATTGGGTTAACAATTGTCGAAAACAACTTTGTTCCTTGTATACAAATTGACCATTAAATGGCCGATGCACCAATCAGTAAGAGTGATAGAAAACTTATATTTCCAAAAGTACCATCCATTAAATTCTCCATAAAAACATGGTATGTGAGCAATGAAAGAAGAGATGTTGGATGGTTTCAGGTTTGCTACATAAACAGCAGGACCGTCTCCATTCCAAATCCTCTTTGCCAAGCTATCTTTAGTGAGAATAACCCCTTTTATAAAGAACCAAATAAATATTTTAATCTTCAAACGGATCTGAAGACATCAAACTACCTGTGATATTTTTAAGCCGTTACTCATTAGGTAGTTGTACATCGAGTTAATTGTGAATAAACCCATTTTATGTAAACTCAAAACAAAAGTATGAGTACCCTGTTGCAGGTTAATATTAGGCATCTTTGCTACTAGGTGGGGTTCTATTCTAGTAGCTTGTTTCCCACTATTGCCCTCCTAAACTCAACATTAAGTGGAACTGAGCTTAATACATCTGCGACGTTTGCTTATTTTCTACAAACAATGTTGAATAAAGTTGGATATTAGGATTTTAGTGATTGTTCTCTAAACAGGTATTTTTCTAGAACCTGATTTGGTTACCATCCTTTAACCTGAAAGTTCCCAAACTCACAAAAGTTTCCTTTACACTCATGAGACTCACCTAAAATGAGAGTCTCGAGCTTTGTTCTAATCATGTGACAAATTCTTATCTTTAATTTATTTGTTTTTCAATAAGTCCTATCAAATACCATGTTCTTTGCTTAATTTAAAAAGCCAAAGAGACACTTGTTCTGTAAATACAAATTCATAATTCCTAAGTGTCGATGTTTTACCACCGATAGCCTGTCACGGGGTTACCCGAGACAGTAGTTCGTGCCTCGGCGAATAGTGAAACCTTGGTGGTTGGACACGCAGGGACACACGGTTTATACTGGTTCAGGCCCTTGACACGGTCGAGTAATAACTCTACGTCCAGTTGAGTCGTTTGTTATTGTTCTGATCTTGTAGTACAAGGTGCCGTGCGTCGCTCTACGTATCGGGTGTTACGTAGTATGTTCAGATGTTTTTTGGGTGGTGCCCTCACCAACCCTTTATAGTTCAGGGTCTGGCTGAGTATTGCTCTACTCCTACTCGGTTACAAACTTAGAGTCCTAAGCTGTGCTTCGGTCTTGTCGTCTTTACTAAGTAGAATTCGGCTTCGTTTGTCCGTCTTCCTTCGTGGACCGAGAGCAAACAGGCCCAAAGCTCAGGTAAGCCGGTCTATGGGTATCCTATAGGATATCCCATCGACACTAAGCCGGCCCCCATGTTCTTTGGTTTGGCATAATAGAGGCCATCAAACAAATCGAATTTTTTATTGTCATTTTACGGGAAAAAAATCTAGATTTGTAATACTCTATCTTCTTCAAGACACCACTAGGAATTTTAACAAAAAAAATCATAAATATAGGAAGGCTAAACAACACTAGATTGATCAATACCAGTCTTCCTCGAATTGATAAGTGCTTGCCTTCAACTTTTTTCGGGTCTTTATTATTTAGCTTTCAGTAAACCATTGGGAAGCCAAGGTATCAAAAAGGATAAGTGCCTAACTTGCAGCCAAAAAGATGAGAATAAGCTGCTTCGCTAGTTTTTGCCTCTCCAAAACAAAAAAAAATATCGCTCCTGTGGAAATCAATTTAAGACTTGATAATTGTTCAAAAGTGCAAAGAAGTAACTTCATGTTCTTCGCTTGTTCAATATCATGATCTAACAGTAGCACCATGTCATCTGCGTAATGCAAGAAAGACAACCCGCTATCAACCAAATGTGGAACAACCCCTTTTATTTGTCCATCCTCTTTGGCTCTAGCGATAATAATAGCCAACATGTCTACCACCATATTAAATAGTATTAGGGATAGTGGATCACCTTGTCAAAGACCTTTTCGTGTTTGGAAGTAAGGGCCCATTTGGTCATTAACCTTAATTCCCAAATTACCACCTTGTAAAAAAGATTGGATCCAACTATACTATTTTTTTGGGAAAGAACTTTCATTCGAAGGGTCTGATGTAGAAAGGTCCAATTGACCTTGTCTTAGACCTTTTTAAAATAATCTTAAAAATTACCCGCTTAGCTTTTAACTATGTAATTTGCGTAAAGTTTCATGTAGAACTACAACACCTTCCATTATATTTCTCCCTCGAAGGAAAGCGGTTTGTGAAGGACGAATAACTTTTTGGGCTACTCAAGCCATCAGTGACCACTTTGGTGAAAATTTTGAAACTAACATTTAACAAATAGTTCGGTCTATATTGTTGGATTTATTTAGCATCACTAGTTTTAGGTAGTAAGATTACTATACCTAAATTTAATCTTTAAAGTGGAAGGTCACCTTTATGAAATTTCTCAAATAACGCCATCAAATCCGATTTTACGATATTCCATAAAGCCTGATAAAATTCTAGCAGAAAACTATCAGGACCTGGGACTAAATTGTGCTTCATCTAAAAAATGGCATCCTTGACCTCAGGCTTCTAAGAAGCTTTACGTGAGGATTTCATTTTCAGCTTCTATGACTAGAGGGATGTCACCTCTCGTCCATCGTTACAAAAGAGGGTTCAAGAGAACTAAACAGATTCTTATAGTATTTGATGATAAACTTTTTTAGACAAGCATTACTACTGGTAATATACTTACCTCTTGCTCCAATTAGAAAATACAAGATTTCCTATGCATCTCCTTTCAATAGATATTTCACCTTTGTCCTTCAGTACCATTTTCTTTCTTCCTCCTGTATAAGTTGGGCCGGTCTTTCATTTAAATTATGCTTTAGATTTAACTCATCGTCATTAGGCTGCTCAGCTTTTGTATCTAGTTTATCGAGCAGTTGGTTTTTCTCTTTCTTGTAAGCACCGCTAACATTTTTGTCCTAACCTCTACTGCGAAGGCATCTCATCTTAGCATAACAACAATCTAAGGGTGTTTGACCTTCAAATGCATGGCTAACATAAGTCTACGTCAGGCTAATACTGTAGAAATCATTTGTAGAAACGGCTCCTGCCTCCTGGCCATTTTTAGGGGTGGTTTAGCCAACCACCCTCACAAAAGTGTGGCTATATATCGCTGATTTATAGGGAAGACTTATGATTTACAGGGGCGGTTAGGTATAAAGTTGTCCTTACAAATTCATTTTTTCAGAAATCATGAATCCAGGCCAAAAGTTAGCCAAAAAATATCTTGGGATGGCCCCACTGGTCAGCCACACACCCGCTCTATCAAAAGTCGCAAGGCGTACCACTACACCTCACAGTCACTCTTGTCTATAATGGATTTTCTTTCTCCTCGTATTATCCTCAACTAAGTTTAAATTGATTGTTTGAGACCCTAAACGAATTTAAATCCAAAAGTTATCAACTATAAAGTTGTATAACTTTCAAGATCTATAACTTTTGTTTTTGATGTTTGTCTATCTAAGGTTGTTTAAACATTTTGAATTTCAAATATGAGAAATCTAAACATATTTTTTTTGACAAGATGATTTTAAATCAAAAGTTGTCAACTATAAAGTCCTGCAAATCTTTAAGATCAACAATTTTGGATTAGGTTGTTTCTCCATCCGAGGTTTTTTTTTGAAAATTTCAAATTTCAAATTTGAGAAATTCAAATGTATTTCCTTGACAAGATGATTTCAAATGAAAAAATTATCAACTACAAAGTTATATAATTTTTTGAGATCTTCAACTTTTATTTTGATCATTTGTTCATCGAATAAAGTGGCAGTACATATGTACGAATCTCTCTTATAGTTTATGAAACTATATGAGACATATGTAAATTTGTGAGTAATATTTACTACCACTTTGTTGGAAGAAGGGATGATCAAAATAAAAATTATAGATCTTGATTAGTTTTGTAACTTTTATGTTCATGACTTTTTCGAATACAGTCATTTACTGTTTCAAAATATTGTTTGAAGTTGCCATACATTGAAATTCAAATTTTGAATTGATAAAAGAAATATCACATGAAAACATGACCAAAATAATAGTTGTAAAAACACAATACATTGATAAAATACGGTTTTAGAAAATTATAGGGGGATAATTAAATTTGGAGTTACATGATAGAGAAAGACTAGTTATAAGTTTTAGCCAGGGATTAAAAGAGAAATGGGACTTCTTCAACAATTTAAAAATTGAATTTTAACCAGTATTTTGAACTAGTAAATTATTTCAAATGAAAAGATTGTAAACAACAAAGTTCTATAACTTCGCGAGATCTACAACTTTTATTTTGGTCATTTCTTCATCCGAAGTTGTTTGAAAAATCTGAATTTTAGTACTTCATTTTTAATATTTGATGTCGATTTATAGGGGCGACTAATAACATCAGTAGCCCTTACAAATGAATTTATAGAACTGCTTGTTTGAAAACCATTTACAAGAGCGGCTCAATATAAAACCACTCTACAAATAAAAAAAGACATTGATATAAATTGTTCTTTTACGGTGGGCATTTACTATTCTCTTTAGGTAGCCTCTCCAACAGCCCCGTGGTGGCCACTGTGCTGCCGTGTGGAGGCTGGCCAAAGGTTTTGCAACCCCTAGTCATGGTGGGGTGGGATGGGATATATGAAACTGGTGGCTTCGAGGATGAAGGTTTCAGTGCGACGAATAGAGTCTATGATAAGAAAAATTGAGCGGCATGAGCTCGACATTCAAAAATAAATACAAAGAAAATTGAGGGGGCATTGATCATAAGTGTGTTAGATATTCGTGGAAGAAGAAAAGAAAAAGGAAAACACTAGCACCCAGACCTCTAGACGCCCGCCCTTACTACCCACCCATGCGTCTGACGCTCCCATTTGGATGCAGGAAAGAACGCATGTGAAGCACTTTTCTAGATGCATCATGCATGCGGCCACGAGATATGTGCTGCCTCCCCTCCCACTTTACCTGGGTAGGCTCCACAGTGCATGCACCTTCTGTCCGCCCATCGGTACGCTAATGTCACACCTATGTGCACAACTACACGCTGCTACTACTGCAGCTATCACTATGCGCGGTTCCTGCCGTGCCTGCCGTCTCAGCTCCGCCTGCTGCTACAGTATGCATGCAACTGTCAACACATGTGAGGACAGCCACGCTCGCTTCACTTCCTACACACATACGGGGACAGTTGCACCCGAGGGGAGCACCTCCGACTGCACCCACTTCACGTGTCCGGTCATGCAACACTTGCAACATGAAACATTTCTTGCAACATAAGTCCAAAACAAATAAAATATTTACAAACGTACTCTTACAACATATGTGTATGTCTACTACAACATATATCATATCTAGATAAAATACTTGCAACATATATTTGAAACAGTTGAAATATTTGAAACATACACTTGCAACATATATGTATGGCCAGTGCAACATATACAACATCCAGATAAAACACTTGCAATATACATTTGAAACCGCTGAAACATACATTTACAACATACATATATAGTCATTGCAACATATACAACATCCAAGTAAAATATTTGCAACGTAAGTTTGAAGCAGCGAAAACATTAAATATGCACTTGCAACATACGTGTATAGTCATTAAACATATACGATATCTAAATTAAATTGTTGACACAAAAAGCGTCAGGATCTGCGAACACCTCGGGCTTATACCCGAAATTCGATATCCGAGGGTGTGCCGGTCGATTTGACCAGTTAATCGACAAGGTGATGCAGCCCGTCGAAGCTTGAAGAACTCGTAGATAAACTAAGACTAATGCAAATAAAGGGTAAATTGCAGTAAAGGTAAATAAGAGTAAATTGATTTGTTTTGATAGGATTGATTTTTTTACACGCAACCCTTGGGCACATATTTATACTCCCGCATGGAGAGTTGTACAGAGACACGACTCGTACCTTCCCTAAACAAAACTGCTAACTTTAAGGAAATAACAGACTCGCGTAGGAGTCAGACCCAAATAACAATATTATTTTCGGACCCAAATAACAATATTATTTTCCTAAACAGACACCTCTATTTTAAAGGAAATAAACGACTCGTGCAAGAGCCGAACTCAAACTACTATAACAATACTGGTATAAAATCACCAGTTTCCTTATGTCCTTCCTTTGATGAAAACTTTCCATCGGCAGATTCCTTCAATCTGCGACTTCCTTCTTTCACCACCGGCAATCTTCTGCTGACGTCAACCGCCACATCACTCTGTGCCCATCGGCATCATCTCCTCATCGGCAATCAGCATCGGCAACCGATTCCCTGTTTCAGAACGGCTCTGGTGGCCATACATTGATAAGGACAACCGATTCCCCTTGCTATTCAACCTAACCGATGGGAACGTGCCTGAGAACGAAGTGATCATGAAGGCCAGCATTATTCCCCGAGCTATTCCAGTTAACATTTTCGGAACTGGGAAGAATGCTCCTCCATCCTTCGAATTCTATTACCCATCGGTAGCGGCAAGACAACTGGGATTCGACCAACTACCGATTAAGCTCTGCTACGCCAAGGTTGTAAAACCAAGACAAGTCATCTCCAGCGCTATGGACTGGAACAAGGTCATCAATCTACCTCCCGATGCCGATACGTCAGACATTGATCTATCCTCCTGGGCACCAACATCTTTTATCACAGAAGAATACAAGTTTTGGTGGCAAGAATGGAGAAATCAACTGTTTGCCAAGTCATCGCACCATTATCGGCATTTGATTGACCCCGACTACGCCATTCCCGATGATGCGGTAAGTTTTATCCCAATGCATTTCTTATTATTTACTTCTATCATCGGCATCTGACCTTCTCTTATTTAACAGGCTGATGACCCAGTCCCCAAAATAAGCAGGAGCGGCAAGCCTTTCCGCGCTCGAGTGATGAGCCCAATATCAGTCGTCGGCAACAATGCTCCTACACTGGCTGCCTTCACCCCTCAGAGGGTCCCCAAGGTCACTCCGAAGCCAAGGTCGACGCCTGCAACGACCAGTGCCACTCCATCAGCTGCTGCTGCCATTTGGGCGCGGGCCTTTGCAGTAAGTTACACCTTTGCCTATACCGATTACAAACTGCTCATCGGCAATATTTATTCCATGTAACTTGTACCAAACACTTTTAGGCAGCGAGGTCATCGGCAGTTGCTTCAAACGTACCAACTTCCCCAACTTCTGCTGCCGATGCCCCCCAGGCCTCACCAAAATGGGTTGGTTCTCCCACTGCTATACCAAAGAAGAAACGCCTGAGGCGAGCCACTCCAGCCACCGATACACCAACAGTAGAGCCATCATCGGCTCCTATCCCTGATCATCCACTGGACGATGCCCTGGATCAGGAGATAACACCACCCGTTGCAACAGCGGAGGCGACATCGGCATCGGCACCCTCACCGACTGAAATCCCTGATCAGGGAGCGGCATCATCGCCACAGGAGCCAGCCGCCACAGCAGAAGCAGCACCAGCAACAGCACCAACGGCGTCAACCGCTCCTCCAATAGAAGCTTGTTCATTGACAACTGCTGCCGATCTCCAGGATGAGGCTATACCAGCCGACATGCCAAGTCCCAGGCAAGAAATTCGCTTCAAGATGGTAAGTCGGTTACCCAAAAACTTGCAGTATAACCTTATGATCGGCACATCTTAACTTCTTCTTTTTTAGGCCCAAGACTCCCCAGACAGCTTGTTTTCCTTCGGCGTCAACCTCCAGGACGAGGACGAAAACTAAGAAGGCCCTGCTCTAGCAGACAACTTGTTCTCCTTTGCCATTAACATTCCCGATGAGGACGAGGACGAAGAAAGCTCTGCTCCAACTTTATCAGCAGAAGTCAAAGTCAAGCTGGAAACGTTACTATCTCTACTGCAATAAGATACGCCCACTCTCATTCAAGATTCCACCGCAGTGAAGATAGCCTTCAAGGACATCCAAGGCCACTTATCTGCCGATATAGAGGAAATACTCTTCCAGGAGGCATTCCTTGAAAGCAAGCAACTCCAGTATCAAAGACTTTCCCGTCGCATAGCCGATAGGACTGCTCGATCCAAGACTGAGGAAGAGATGCTCAAGTTTAAACAAATTGCCGATGAGAAGCACAAAGACATCGGCTAGGTAGAAGCTTCTCGCACCGATCTTGAGCAGGAGATCATTCAGCTATCGGCAAGAAAGGAAGAGCTGCAAGACGAACTAAGAAGGGTTGAAGAAGCTTTAAACACAGCTAACCAGAAGAAAGCTCAGCTGCCCGATACCGTCAAAGCTCTTCGACAAAAAAGGGACACAAACGCCCGACAAGCCATCACGCTGAAGAAGAAGCTCAAGCCAGTCGAAGGGTCTGCCGACGCTGATGCCAAGGAGATGGAAGACATAGAGCAAATTCGCCTGCGTGCGTATCAGCCATCCAATCCTTGTTGTAATTTATCCATCGTATCGGCAAATGTAACATTGATACTTGATTTTGCTCTGTGATGTAATGTTAGTACAACTTTTACCGATGCTTATATAACTTCTCTTTCCATCGGCACTCAACTGAGCATTTTATGCATCTACCCAAATACTAGGGTAATATGTTTTCAAGTATTTACCGTTGATCGCTCTAGAGAATGCAACTCCTTCGAGAGTTTCCAAAATATAGGCATTACCAGGAGCAGACTGTTTTATCCGATAAGGACCTTCCCAATTAGGAGACCATTTTCCAAACTTAGGACTCTTAATCCCAATCGGTAAAATCAATTTCCACACCAGATCACCATCGGCGAATTGCTTCACTTTTACCTTCTTGTCATACCATCTGGCAACCCTTTTCTTATTTTCTTCAATGCTGATCAAAGCCCTCAACCGATGACTTGCTAAATCTTCTAACCCATCCTTCATAAGAGTATCATACTCATCGGTTGTTAACTGATCTTGAGAAGACAATCGCCTGGAACCAGTTTTAATTTCCCAAGGCAGGACAACATCGTGTCCATAGACTAACTGATACGGCAAAACTTTGGTTGCACCATGACACGCCATTCGATACGACCATAGGGCTTCATTCAACACCACATGCCACCTTCTAGGGTTCTCTTCAATCTTGCGCTTGATAAGTTTACTAACTTCTTTATTAGTCGCTTCAGCCTGACCGTTAGCTTGGGCATAATAAGGAGAAGAATTCAATACCTTGAACCCCATGCTAGCAGCAAATTCATTAAACTCTCCCGATGTGAACATGGTTCCTTGATCGGTAGTAATAGTTTGAGGAATACCGAATCGGTAAACAATGTGTTCTTTTACAAAATCCACCATGTTTGCCGATGTCACCTTCTTCAAAGGAATCGCCTCAACCCATTTTGTAAAGTAATCGGTAGCAACAAGTATAAACTTATGCCCCTTGCTTGACGGTGGATAAATTTGGCCGATGAGATCAATAGTCCATCCTCTGAACGGCCAAGGCTTGATTATAGGATTCATTGCCGATGCAGGTGCCCTCTGGACATGCCAAAACTTCTGACAACCTTAGCACCCTTTAAAATAGTTGAAGCAATCTTCAAAAATTGTCGGCCAATAATATCCATTTCGCCTAATCATCCACTTCATTTTGAATGCCGATTGATGTGCTCCACACACGCCCTCATGGATCTCACCCATCAATTCTTTTGATTCCACTTTACTAAGCCATCTGAGTAAGACTCCATCAATCGTCTGATAATACAATTCATTGTCAAGGAGCACATACTTCATGGCTTGGAACCTTAGACGCCTTTCAACCTTCTTAGATGGATCTCTTAAGTAATCGGCAATTTCCTTTTTCTAGTCATCGGTAACCATTACCGATGTCATGACTTCTTGAATCGGCTGATATCCTGAAGCATTCTGTGCTAACCGATTGGCCTCTTCGTTGTGCAACCTAGGAATATGCTCAAGGCGGTACTCTTTGAATTCCTTCAATAATCGTAAACACCTCTCATGGTGTGCAATCAACACTTCACTTCGGCATTCATATACTCCAGTCAATTGATTGATCACCAACATAGAATCGCCAAAGATTTCAATAGCATCGGCACGCACTTCTCTGAGTAATTCCAACCCTTTTATTAAAGCCTGATATTCAGCCTGATTGTTTGTTGATGTAGCAACAATCGGCAATGAAATTTCATATCTCCGTCCTCGGGGTGAAATTAAGAGAACACCGATGCCTGCTCCTTCTTTGCACGTAGATCCATCAGAGAACAAAGTCCAAGGAGCAATCTCTACAGAGCTTACCATATTGCAATGCTGAGTAACAAAATCGGCCATCACCTGATCCTTAACAGCCTTAGCCGATTCATACCTCAGATCAAACTCTGAAAGTGCCAGAATCCACTTGCCAATTCTTTCACTTAATATCGGCATCGACATCATATATTTAACCACATCATCTTTGCAGATAACAGTGCATTCAGCCGACAATAAATAATGCCTCAATTTTATGCAAGAGAAATACAAACATAAGCATAATCTTTCTATGACCGAATACCTTGTTTCAGCATCCACCAGTCTTCTGCTCAAATAATATATCACACGTTCTTTCCCTTCAAATTCTTGAATTAAGGCTGATCCGATAACACTGTCATCGGCAGACAGATACAATCTAAAAGGTTTCCCGTGTTGAGGTGGAACCAGGACTGGAGGGTTCACCAAATATTTCTTGGTCTCCTCCAAGGCTAACTGTTGTTCTTCTTTCCATGTAAACTCTTGATCGGCTTTCAGTTTTAACAATAGACTAAAAGATTTAATCTTACCAAATAAGTTGGATATAAATCTTCTAATGAAATTAATCTTGCCGATCAAGGATTGCAGTTCAGTCTTGTTTGTAGGAGCAACCACTTTGTTAATTGCATCAATAGATTTTCTGCCGATCTCAATGCCTCTCTCATGCACCATAAAACCCAGAAATTGACCTGCCGATACACCAAATGCACACTTGTTAGGATTCATCTTCAACCCATGCTCCCTTGTGCACTCCAGAATTTTTTGCAAATCGGCAAGATGCTTCCCAAAATCTCCGGACTTAACCACCACATCATCAATGTAGATTTCGACTATCGTGCCGATGTACTTATGAAAGATGAAATTCATTGCTCTCTGATAAGTAGCACCGGCATTCTTCAAGCCAAAAGTCATGACAACCCACTCGAATAAACCGACGTGACCTAGACATCTAAAGGCAGTCTTGGATATGTCTTCTTCAGCCATGAATATCTGATTATATCCAGCATTACCATCCATGAAGCTAATGATTTGATGTCCAGCACGCATCAATCAGCAGATCGGCAACGGGCATCGGGTAGCTATCCATCGGTGTAGCCTTGTTAAGATTCCTGAAATCAATACAAACACGAAGTTTTCCATTTTTCTTATACACAGGAACCACGTTAGAAATCCATTCGGCATATCAGCATTGCCGAATAAATCCAACTTCAATTAACTTTGTAATCTTAGCCTTAATGTCAGGTAGAATAGTAGGATTGCATCGGCGCGCAGGTTGCCGATGTGATTGGAAACCAGACTTAATAGGTAACTGATGTTCGACTATCGATCGGTCTAAACCAGACATTTCTGTATAATCCCAAGCAAAACAATCTTTGTATTCCTTTAATAAATCGGTTAACTATTGTTTACATTGGGAACCTAACTTAGCACTAATAAAAGTAGGCCTATGTTTACTACCATCGCCGATGTCTATCTCGAGTAAATCATCGGAGGATGTGAAGCACTGTCCCAGTTTTCCATCATCAGCGAACCGATCCATTAAAACTCCTGTTCAGGACCGACTGTTTGGATCGGTGTAATGCGGTAATCGGAAACTTTGAGGAACTCAGTGTCCCAAGCTTCACCTGATATGCATCTGGTTTGCTCATAAGTTTCCGATTCTGCCGACGCAACGATCGATGGAGTCTCACTTCGGACAACTTCAATCTTATCTCCAACCCACTGCACAAGGCTCTGATGCATGGTGGAAGGAATACAACAATTGGCATGGATCCAATCCCTTCCTAGGAGCAAGTTGTAGGTACCTTTGTCACTGATTACAAAAAATGTCGTCGGCAAAGTTTTGCTGCCGATGGTTAGTTCAACAGATACGGCTCCCATAGCTGGCGACACATTGCCTTCAAAGTATTTGAACTTCATGTCCGTTTTAACTAAGTCTTGGTCGCCTTTTCCAAGCTTCCTGAACATGACGTATGGCATTATGTTTATTAACGCGCCACCATCTATCAACATCTTTGTTACAGGTTGTCCATCTACTTTGCCCTTAACAAAGAGAGCTCTTAGATGCTGCCTTTCATCATCGGCAGGTTTCTCAAAGACCGCTGACATAGGATCTAACACCAATTGTGCCATTTTAGTAGTTTCTTCATCATCGCTGACAGGCGCCATGAACTCCATCGGCAATATGATGACCATATTGATTTCTGCCGATGGATCCCGATCCTTGCGTTTTGGCCTCCACTGCTTTTCCCTTGAAGGATCTTCATTATCATACAAGTCATTTCGGCGTTCACGCTGGATCCTCCTTTTTTGAGTCTTCGTCAGACCCTTAGGGCACCATTGGGGGAGCTTGGTTTTCCAAACAGGCTGGTGCTACTTGCCATTGCTTACATCGGCTCTTCTCCCGATGTTTGGATCTCTGGAGAGCACTTCTTCATCGGGCACTCTTGCATTGGCCATCTCCTCAAGCTCCTCTTGATCAACACGTCTGCCAAGCCTGCTATGCGCGCTGAGCTTGCCCCCAGTCGGTCATGTGCCGATCTCTTCTCTCTGAGCGGCCTAGCATACCTGGATGTCCGATCATCAAAACAAGGTTTCTTACCTGACCGATCGGCAGTGTAATATCCATTGCATTCAGGGCAATTATCGGCAATAGGTAGCTTGATGCCTTCTTCTCAACAGTGAACGAAGAAGGGACACTTCCAGTGGTCCTTATGCCGAAGCCACTCTTGATGCTCTTCTTCTTCTAGCCGATATCGCTCCTTTTGCGATTGCCGATACTCTTGCCTTGGCTGCTTGTGCGTGATTATAACACCAGGAGCCCTCTTGGCACTGTTACTCGCATCGGCAACTTCCTTGCCCTCTCTGTCATCGGCAAACCTCCTTTCATCACGCTCAGTTACTTGATGGTTAGGATCTACCGATGCATTCTTCCTGGCAGCTTCCGATGTCAGCACTTTAGTTTTTCCACTAGTCTCCACCATATTATTTGGAAATGGGTGCTGATCAATCTTCATCGGTTTCTAGACTTTAGAATTTTCAAATTTGATGCGTCCAGATTCAATCTCTGACTGCAATTGCTGCCTGAATACCTTGCAGTCATTGGTACTATGAGAAGTCGCATTGTGCCACTTGTAGTACCTGATATTCCTGAGCTCTTCGGCCGATGGAATTACTTGGTTAGGCGCCAACTTGATTCGCCCTTCTTGAAGTAACAAGTCAAACATCCTATCGGCCTTAGTGATGTCAAAGGTGAACCTTTCAGCTTCCTTCTGGCCAAACGGACAAGACACATATTTCTTATCCTTCACCCATTCGGCCGCACCGATGCTTAGCTCTTCATCTGACCCAGAATCTTCTTCTTGCCCGATGAAGGTCACCTTCTTATTCCAAGTCTTCCTGGGTTCAAAGGTTTTGACATCTTGATCGGCAATCCTTTGCACCAGATGACTTAGGCTTTCAAATTCTTGAGACGCATACTTATCTTTGATATGCGGCAGTAGTCCTTGGAAAGCCAAATCTGCTAGTTGCCAATCGTCAAGTACCAGGCTGTAGCACTTGTTCTTTATGTCTCGCAGCCTTTGAACAAAGTTTTCCACTGATTCGTCATTACGTTGCCTCAGCTTGACCAAATCGGTAATTTTCTTCTCATGTATGCCAGCGAAGAAGTATTTGTGAAACTGCCTCTCTAGATCGCCCATGTAATTACAGAGTTTGGAGGCAATGATATAAACCATGTGAATGCCGATCCAGACAATGATGAAGAGAATAATCTCACCCTCAATTCCTCTCTGCTGGCTGCTTCTCCGCACTGGATAATGAAGCGATTGATATGCTTCATCGTTGATGTGTCGTCTTGGCCAGAGAACTTGGTAAAATCAGGCACTTTGTACCGATTTGGGAGAGGAATTAAATCATATGCGGGAGGATACGGTGTTCGATAAGAATATGTGTTAACCTTGGGTTTAATGCCGAATTGTTCCTTCATTACTTCGGCGATCTTATCGGTCCAATATGCATCCTGCTCTTGCCGACTCATTGGCTGGTTGTTGACTGGTGGAGCCGGCTGATGCGCCCCTTCAAGTATTGGTAGAAGATGGTTCGGAGTAGTTGGCATGGGCGCAGCACCAGTCATCTGGACACTATACATCGGCTGAATTACCGATGGGTAAGTTTGCACACTTAGCAGATTAGGTTGAGTCATCATATTCATCTGTTGTTGTACCGATGGTCCACTCTGAGTGTTTGCTGGACTTCTATACTGATACATTGATACGCCAGGCTGTTGAACCGGCGGCTGACTAGTCCATCTAGGATTATAAATCATCGGCATGTGACTTACCGATGGCTGATAGCTGTCTGGCACCTACTGCTCCTGCACCTTGGAGTAATCAACAAATTGGTTACCTTGATGTGCTATTACCCCGGCTTGAGGATTCATCAGCATAGGTTGACTCCCAGCTGTTATGTTCTGTTGCATCGGCATAGAGCTTGCCGATGGTGGCATCAGAGGTATTTTAGGGATCATTTGGAAATCTTCTGATGGCACTTGTACAGTTGGAGAGGACGTAGAGTAATGCATCATAGGGGCCACCGGCTGTGATTGCATTGCCGATGTCATGGAGCCCTTCCAAGCTGAGCTATCTCCCTGCACCATATTAGAACCAGCGGATGGATCTGAAGGCATACCGTAACCCCACCAGTTGGCAGGCGCTGGATGACTCTGGATAGCAGGTCCTGACATTGCCGACGCCACTGGATTTGCACTAAGCTTGGTGACGCTTTCAGGACTTGGTCTTGGCGGTGTAGCCACATCGGCAGACGGATCCACGGGAGTGGAAGATGCCATTGGGGCTGCCGATGGGTTTATAGATGCCGATCCAGGTTGGTGATACGCTGGACCAACATATTGAGGTGCATGTCCTTCTTTGAATGATTTCATAACAGCGTTGTACACAGTATTGGACAGCACACTGGAGTGGCTAATTAATGCTTGATTTAAGGCAGAATTAACCATCTCTTGTAACTTACCAGGATTGGCATCATATGTGACCTGCCATGGCAACGGCGGATCTTGCTTCTGGATTGCTTCGCCGCTCCTGCTTAGGCTGAAGGATTTCAGATACAATTACTTGTACTCCTCCATAGTCCGCTCTAGGGCCAGCTTCTGATCATCTTTTAGATCGGCCTCGGAGACTTCAATGACGTTCCTTTGGTTAACGTCGGAGTTATCACCCATGATAGATGTATAATTTGTATAATCGGGTCCCACCAGGTGTGCCAAAAGAGGTGTTGACACAAAAAGCGTCAGGATCTGCGAACACCTCGGGCTTATACCCGAAATTCGATATCCGAGGGTGTGCCAGTCGATTTGACCAGTTAATCGACAAGGACGATAACTAGAACAAAATCTGAACAGGGCAACGGCGATACGCCCGGATGCCAAGACTCAGACTTGATCAGCATAAGTAGAGCAGAGCTGAATGACACAACAGCGATGCGCCCGGATGTCAAAGCTCAGAGGTACTCCCACACGGAACTTACAAGGGTTTGACGGAGATCAAGGTGATGCAGCCCGTCGAAGCTTGAAGAACTCGTAGATAAACTAAGACTAATGCAAATAAAGGGTAAATTGCAGTAAAGGTAAATAAGAGTAAATTGATTTGTTTTGATAGGATTGATTTTTTTTACACGCAGCCCTTGGGCACATATTTATACTCCCGCATGGAGAGTTGTACAGAGACACGACTCGTACCTTCCCTAAACAAAACTCCTAACTTTAAGGAAATAACAGACTCGCGCAGGAGTCGGACCCAAATAACAATACTATTTTCGGACCCAAATAACAATATTATTTTCCTAAACAGACACCTCTATTTTAAAGGAAATAAACGACTCGTGCAAGAGCCGAACTCAAACTACTATAACAATACTGGTATAAAATCACCAGTTTCCTTATGTCCTTCCTTTGATGAAAACTTTCCATCGGCAGATTCCTTCAATCCGCGACTTCCTTCTTTCGCCACCGGCAATCTTCTGCTGACGTCAACCGCCACATCACTCTGTGCCCATCGGCATCATCTCTTCATCGGCAATTAGCATCGGCAACATCTCTTCATCGGCAATCGGCATCGGCATCGGCAACTTTGCAGTCCTGGTGACTTGACTTCAATTAACCCTTATCAGCAAGAATCATCCAGCTTCCATCGGCAACAAACTTACCCTTCTTACAGCGCACTCCCATCGGTACCGATGACTTCCTGATGCCGATAGAAAATGGTCACCGATTCACGCAAGTCTTAGCTCATTTGACACGTGCCGAAAAACGGTGTCAACATAAATATATGCAACATCCCGATGAAAATGTAGATCTGAAATATATGAAATCAAAAAAGGTAGATGTCACGGACTGAGAGAAAATTTTAGGCCAACACTAAATTGTCATGTAGATGTGAGCCCGCAATCCTCTCACAAACAGACAAGCGGTCTGGCCAGCCCTACAACTAGCTAAGGGCAACACCAACGATGGCATACATCAGTATTAGCCTCAAAGAAAAGTAATTTTTGCACCAAGAGTGAAGTAGCAGATTGTCCAACACATCATATAGGAATCTGGTCTTTTCATTGTCACATCATTGTACAAACTACAACTTTTGCACAGTAGGGATTTGGCACCAATCTTGAGAGAGAATGTGGCAGGTAGCACCAATCTCAATCCACAACCCATTTCTGGTTGTTTCTTTGCTTGTTTGTCAGATAGAGTTGTCGCTTCTTCTGCAGGCTGCTCTAACAGCTTGCGTAGCCACCAATCCGCATGACATGGAGGTATGCAGCTAAGATGAACATTGCGGCAGTCTACCACTCAGGAGCATTAAGGAAGGCCTAAGCAGTTAAGCCGATCGGCCAAAGAAGCAACGCATCACGCGAGAGAAAAGAGCAACATGACACGCAGCAGCAATTCTAAGCGCCAGATAGAGGGTAGGTACGCAGGGAGACCTCGGTGCCTATGGCTAGGAGCCTGACCAGCTGGTCTAGCCAGACACAAAAGGTAGTCAATCCTCTCTTTGTGGTCACACACATGCACGGGTCTCACGCGCCGCATGCACCCCAAACTAGTGGCCGTACGTACACTCCCAGGGTGCGGACCCTGCTGTAACTACACGTCCCTTTTTTATTAGGCATAACGTGCATGTTTTGTCCATCCGTCCGGACGACCACAACCACGCATTACCCAAAGAAAAAACATACGGCGACATGGCCATTTTGGTAGTGGAGCGAAATAACAGGAGTTTGGAGCTTCACCATGGACGCGTTACACTTATATAGGTCCGTTTCACTTTTGTACAAACAGGGATACTCCAAAGAAGAAAAGAGAGAAAACAGGGATACTCGATAGAAGAAAAGAGAAAAAAATAAATGCTTCTTGCCACGAGAAATAGGTATAAAGACCGGTGCTATTTTATTTGTCCATTAATATTACCCATTTGTTTATTCAAATGTGGTGGTTTGGTGGCCATGTCAAACGTTCACTTACTCAATAAGGAAGCTTTTGTTTGATGTGATTACACATTATACGCATTTATTTGCTGATATAGATAGACATGCATATAAGCCAAGAAAAGGGGAAAAAAGTGGATGCAAATAGGTGACTAGAAAACTCAGGCGCATTTTGCCCCAATTCCATTCTAGCAATCGTTTACTGGATTTAAATCTAGCGAACGATCTACTGCTCTCGCAACTCTCCTTTTTTAGAAAAAAAAATAGTACTCACAACTTTTTATTTTTGAAAATAACTAAGTTTTACATATAATAGCCGGTACCCCCGAGCTTCACACGGGGCAGGAAGCCACAAATATATGGACACAGAAGATTAAAAAATAGATATAATGATGTTGGAAGTGGACATTGAGACTCCTGCAGATATAGCGTAAAAAGATTCTAATATTTGGCAGTTTTTTTTTGCGACAAATATTTGACAGAGTTGGTCACCTGTAGTGGGACTTTTCATGGCTGTGTGGTCCAGCGGGTTGCCTATGATCGATCGTGATCCATTCATTAGTAGCCACAAAACAGTGAAGGCAAGGAACACAATAAGGTTTTCAAGTTTAAAATACATTCCTTTTCTATTAGGACAGAAAGTTTAATTTTGGTTAGGTAGGCTACTTAAGGTGCATATGTTCCTGAAAGAAGGGGAAATAAGTCTTCAATTGGTGGCGAATAGCAGCACTCTAGGTGCACTACCTGTAGATCTGCAGTATAGAGGGAAGGTAAATGAGTAAGGAATAATTCCAAAGGAATTGAACCAACTACAGGATGTGAAAGAAAATTGTAGGTAACAATCATTCTTTGTGTACATAAGTTCAGGTTCTTAGCTCCTATACATTCAGAACCCTTCACCACTACTATCCATTAATATGGTCCCATACAATGTAATTGGAATGTCAAATGATCATGATTAACGTAGTGTTCTAATCACCTATTATCTCAAATCTGAATAATAGCAATCAAGATGATTCCAAGTCTTGTAGAGAATCCTGAATTCATGGTAAAAGCAAAATATTGATAAAGCATTGTACTATTCCAAAAGGGCAACACAATATTAGAGACTGAATTATCAGCAAAACCAAAGATATATCTTGCCTAGAAGGCAGAACCATTGACCTGCAAACCATGAAGGCAACATCCAGCTATACATCTAAGATTACCAGTTATATGTCTGTGAAACATTCTGAAAATTTCCATATGATCAAATGACAGATTCAATGACCGATTTTCTAGTTGGTTAAATCAGTTTACGAAAAGAAATATGTTTGCACTAAGGACGTATCTTTTTTTCCTGAAATATAGGTGAAAAGGTAGCCAGAAATGTGTTGCACTCAATATATATATATAACATAGAGAATCAATTGATCCAACATAGCGACAATTGGTATTTTTTTTAAAGTGCAGCAGCAATAGGTACTACATACCCATTGACCTGGGCAAAGTGGTCTGTAGCTTTTCGCAGTGAGGAGCGACCTTCCTTTTTTCCAGGCACACAGCTGCTATAAATTGGAATTAGTTAGAACCAATAGCTGAAGGGAGCTTGACTATTTTTTTAAAGAGTTTATGCACACCTATAATATTCATTATAGTGCATGAAGCAAGTTGGAGGCATCTTGATCTGGATACCGTAAATGTTCAGTACCAATTTATAGAATGTAACTGCGCACAACTATTGGTAATGTCATACCTTAATCTCAGGTTTGTCATGAGCCGCTTCGTTAGTGTCGTTAATACTTTCTTCAACAGCAAAGATGCCGTCGAACCAAACAATCAAGATGAAATAGGTACGGCTGCATGTGAGACACGATAACATCACATGATTCAGTAAATTCCTGAAACCTCAAAGTAATTTACCTCGAAAGTTAGGCACTCTAAAAAGGGTAGTGAAAGAACAGAGCATGAAATTGTACAAGAAATATGGAAATATAAGCACCTCATATAAAATTATTAAGTAGTGAGCGGACATGTTGTAATGTTAGGGCCATACCTGCCAAACACTGTTTTGTCTCAATATGAATAGAGAAAAGAGAAGTTGGTGTCCATATATATGAAAGGAAACGATCGTATACAAATCACAGTTACAATCATGAAAAGTTAGCACTGTATAGGCAAGAGGAAAATAACCAAATAGATGAAAACATGGAGAGGACATATTATCTGTAAACTGAGATTGCCCCTTATATGGCAAGCATGCATTGTATACACTTTAACACAATTGGCAGTCTATTGAACCATCACTGACACCTTGGTTGAACATAACAGTCTAAGCAATTGTAATGCAGACAATTTCTCCAAAGAGATGAGCCCTAACGACACATTTAAGGTATAAGGTGGGTATAAGGTGTAGATGTTGTTGAGAGGCATTGGGCACAATAGGCTTTAATTAGATCAAACCAGCAGGCACAAAAGGCTATAATCGCCTCAACTTCTCATACAGATGGATTAAGCTGGGGTTGGGCGATGTAGAATAGCAGTCACGGAAGAGAAGGGGTGGGCGTACCTGTTGGGTGCTGCTGGACCAACAGCCGGTGCTGAGGTTGGGGCCGGTCCCAGGCTGGCCGCAACCGTGACGGTGCACTGATGAAGGGGGTGGGGCCGCGACCGCCACTGCGCCGGCTGATTCGAAGCAAGGAAAATCCCTTTCGTCTGTTGCGTTCGTAGATCCAAAACACGCAGACGATGGAGACGGATGGCGCTGCGCGGCGGCGACAAAGGGCTGAGCAGTACCGGTGCTAGCAGGGTCAGAAAGGGGCCCCGCGCTGCAGGCGAGGCATGTCGCGGCGGCGCTGTCGACGCTACAGGAGAACGGGGCGACGCACGTGGCGGTGGTACCGCCACCTCGGTAGGGGCAGGATGCGGGTGGCACTAAGAGGAGCTGGTCTACACCGCGGCGCGGCCACCGCCGGGGCTTGCTCACACGCCTGCGCCGTGCTGTGCTTGCGGTCCCCGGGCTGCGCCTGGAGGTGGACACCACCGATGCCTAGGCCGCATAGCTGGGATGCCGCCGGCCCGGGCGCGTGCAGCCCGCGAAGGAGGTCGTGCTATGGACGCGTCGTGCGGCATCCGGAGGTGGTAGACGGGGCCGCAGTCGGTGTAGGGCGCAGGGACGATAGAGGTGGCTGAGATCGCAGCCGGCGGGGGGCGCAAGAGAGATGGGGCCTGCCGCTGCGAGGAGCGGCGGAGCCCCTCGTTGTCATCGCCATGTTTTTTTGCTAGCCTCGAAACCAATGGGCACATGCTGAGGCAGGCAATGATGCAGGGTTGTGGGCCCCCCCGCAGGCTGCAGTGCTGGACAGGCATGCGTGGTGGGCATCCGGTGATAGCACTGTAGGATCGGACGGTTAGTGAAAGAACAGAGCATGGAACTATATAAGAAATATGGAAATATAAGCACCTCATGTAAAATTATTAAGTAGTGAGCAGACATGTTGTCATGTTAGGGCCATACCTGCCAAACATTGTTTTGTCTCAATATGAATGGAGAAAAGAGAAGTTGGTGTCCATATATATGAAAGGAAACGATCTTATACCAATCACAGTTACAATCATGAATGGTTAGCACCGTATAGGCAAGAGGAAAACAACCAAATAGATGAAAACATGGAGAGGACATATTATCTGTAAACTGAGATTGCCTCTTGCATGGCAAGCATACATTATATACACTTTAACACAGTTGGTAGTCTATTGAACCATCACTAACAACTTGGTTGAACATAACAGTCTGAGCAATTGTAATGCAGACAATTTCTCCAAAGAGATGAGTCCTAACAACACATTTAAGGTATAAGGTGTAGATGTTGTTGAGAGGCATTGGGCATAATAGGCTGTAATTAGATCAGATCAGCAGGCACAAAAGGCTAATCGTATCAACTTCGCATAAAGATGGATTAAGCTAGGGTTGGGCCGCTCGCTGTGGAATAGCAGTCACGGAAGAGAAGGGGTGGGCGTACCTGCTGGGTGCTGCTGGAGCAAGCCGCAACCGTGCCGGTGCACCGATGAAGGGGATGGGGTCATGACCGCCACTATGCCGGCTGATCCGATGCAAGGAAAATCCCTTTCGTCTGTTGCGTTCGTAGAGAACACGCAGACGATGGGGACAGATGGCGCTGCGTGGCGGCGACGAAGGGCTGAGCGGTAATGGCGCTAGCAGGGTCGGAAAGGGGCCCCGCGCTGCTGGCGAAGCATGCCGCGGCGGCGCTATTGATGCTACGGGAGAATAGGACGACGCACGCGGTGGTGGTACCGCCACCTCGGTAGGGGCAGGATGCGGGCGGTGCTAAGCGGAGCAATCGCATGCGCGGCGACCCGCGGGGCTGGTCTACACCGCGGCGCGGCCACCGCCGGGGCTTGCTCGCACGTCTGTGACATGCAGTGCCTGCGGTCTCCGGGCTGCGTCGGGAGGTGGACACCGTCGATGCCTAGGCCGCATAGCTAGGACGCCGCCGGCCGAGTGCTGCCCGCGGAGGAGGTCGTGCTATGGACGCGTCGTGCGGCATCCGGAGGTGGTAGACGGGGCCACAATCGGTGTAGAGTATAGGGACGAGCTAGCGGGGGCGCAATAGAGACAGGGCCTGCCGCTGCGAGGAGCAACAGAACCCCTTGTTGTCGTCGCCATTTTTTTTGCTGGCTTCGACAACAATGGGCACAAGCTGAGGCAGGCAATGATGGAGGGCTGTGGGCCCCGCAGTCTATAGGGTTGTGGGCCCCCCCGCAGTCTGCAGCGCTGGACAGGCATGCGTGGTGGGCATCCGGTGGTAGCACTATAAGATCGGACGGACAGAAAAGCGGTTACTGTGGATGAACACTAATCTGGGTGAGGGAATCGAAAATGTACCGTAGCTATGTCACCAAAATTAGAGATCTTTATAGATGTTACGAGACATAGCTTTGTCACACCCAATTTTAAGAATAAAATTGAATGCGAATAACTCATGTGTGTCCAGAGATCAATCACATACATAAGCCGACAAATCTTTAAATAGTACCATCACTGAGTGCTTATTACATAACGAATAATATTCTTCATCAAAACAGCGGAAAATAAAGATAACTCTCGCGACGAAGCTCCACTTCACAGGGAATGCCAACTGGTTTACCACTAGCCTAGTACTCCTCACGGTAGTCTTCGAAGCCATCTGAAGGGGTTGAGAAGCAAGAGTGAGCACTTAAAGTACTCAGCAAGAGTAACATAGGGTTATGAAGCTCAAAAGGCCGACACTGTCTGTACTGTGGTTGCTTTTAACTTGGTCAAGTTTTACAAACACTTAGCTTTAATTATGCAAACCCAGTTGATAACCACATGATAAGATTAATAAACAACATTAATAATTAAACAACATGATCACCTACACTGTGAGTTTTCCAGGCCGCTCGTAACCGTGAGCACAGCTATCATGATAGATTTACACTCTGCAGAGGTTATACACTTTACTCACAAGCCATGTTGCCCATATGCCCGGGTTTATAACTCCCATAACACTGCCAAGGTGAGCGGGTAGGGTACACTATAAAGTCTTTCAAAAGTCTTCCCAACATGTTGACATACCCTACGTACCCAAGGGCAAGGGGTATGTAAAGCCCCTACTCGATGGTACCTTTCGAAGCGGTAACCACCCTAGGACATGCCCTACAACCAGCTCGGCAATGGTGCCTTTCACGAACTGCCAACATGCTAGTACGAATCTTCATACTTGACTAAAGCCAGAGCCATTATAGCACTCATGGTTGCATTTAAAGTCCCAGCTTTTGCCCTACAATGGGGTCCTATTCCATGTTGTTATAAAAGCCAATTTTATCTCATTGTTGCATATATCATTAATCAAGATTCATCTCAGATCCATTATTGTAAAGCATAGCAGAGCTACCCATATGCATAAAAACCCATGGTGACAAGGTACAAAGGTAACAAAGCTATGGTATAGATCTAAATAGGAATCAAATTAGACACATGCAATATGACTAGATGAATTAGGGTGAATAGGTAACAAGGATGATCCCATGTTAAACTTGCCTTGATCACAAAGCTCCTGGTGATCCTGATCTGCTGCAAAGAACTCTTGCTCACCAAAGATCTCACCGGCTGTACTCGATCAACATCACCACGCAATCATCCGAACAATCATCCACGAAGCAACAAAGATATGATCAGAACATTACACCATAAACAATAAAGAGATTTTAAAAAGGTTATAAAACAGATCTATACTTTACTACGATCACAAAGACGCGAGAATCACGCTAATCGGATCTAAAACGAATAAACTATAGCTTAAACAAGATTTTGAAAAGGGCAAGATTAAAGCATTAAAGAATTAATTTTCTTTGATTTTCAAAAGTAATTAACATAGATGAAATCTATACTACTGGATAGAGCATAAAATTATGGATCTAACGCAACCTGAACGGATCGATTTGGATTTAAAACGAGCAAATTATAAGCATTTGAAATTCAGTGGCAAAACTGTAATTAGGGTTTTTATTTAAAATCGAATTAAAACAGAGCTGAGAAGGGAATACGCTTTCCAAAGGGGAAAGCGCATTGCTGGAATCCGCTTTAGGACTGCGGGTTGAGGGCCAGAAAACCCAAGGGTCTCTTTAGCAAATATGCCACGCGGAGGGGTACGGGGCAATCTGGTTCGTTGGATCTGAGATGGATGGCTCAGATTAGAACAGGGGAGGGAGAGGGCGGTGCAGAGGCCGGAGTTGGGCGGCGCACGGCAGCGGCCATGACCGGCAGAGGCGAAGCTCGCCGGCGAAGAGCAATCCCGAGCTATGGTGCTCGGTTTTCCAAACCGAAAGCACCGAGAGAGAGAGGAGAGAGAGGCGAACACTACTAGGGCAACAGTAGGGCTCGATCGAGGGCGGAGGATGGCCGTCGACGGTGAACAGCGGCGGCGGCTTCCCTGTGCACGGCGGCGCGGTCTACCAGTGCACAAAAGAGAGGAAAAAGGGAGCGGGGAGGTGTTCCGCACGTACGTGAGGCGAGTGCGAAGCTCGGCAGGATGCTTGCGATGTCCGACGGCGCAAAACGGCGGCGACACTCTGCTCGGCGACGGCGGAACATGGCTGCGGCTTACGAGACGATGGGACGAGGCGGCGGGGGTCGGTGCTATTTAAGGCGGCCAGGCGCGGAGTCCTACGCGGCTACGGGGTGTGGAACGCGTGGAGGAGGCGGTTGCGGGGCGCCCGCGGACGCGACGTCGGCGCGGCCAGAGTCCCGGTCGGACTCGAGGTGGGAGAGGGGACTGACAGGCGGGGTCCGCACGTCAGAGAGAGGGAGGAGGGAGGAGAGGCGGCAGCGGCTTTGCGGCTCTGGGCCGAGGTGAACTGGGCCGGGGCAGGGTCGACGGCCCAAGGGGGAAAGAAAGAAGGGGGAAGGGGAAGCAGGCCGGTTTGGGCCAGCAGGCCGAAAGAGAGAAAGGAGAGGGTTTCGGTTTTCTTTTTATTTTCCTTTTTGCAAACATTTTCCAAATGATTTTCAAATAGGGTTTTGAAATCCTTTTCAAGTTTTGCAAAATCAACCAACACAAGACAAATGCAGAGGCATGCAATGCTCAAAAAAGTTAAACCCTAACATGTGATTTTTAGTTTTAGTTTTATTTATTTAATTCTATGATCACAAAATTACTTGAAATAAATCAAATTAAAGAAAATTCAAATCTAATTTCTATTTTCAAATTTTAGGGTGTTACAAATCTACCCCCCTTAAAAGAATCTCGACCCGAGATTCCCAGATTTTACTTACTTAAAGAGTTGAGGGTAGGTTTTTCTTAGATCTTCCTCTCTTTCCCAAGTGGCCTCTTTCTCGGTATATCGATTCCACTTCACCTTGCACATCTTGATGACCTTACTCCTTGTAATTCTTTCAGCTATTTCCAAAATCTTAACCGGATATTCCTCATAGGTCAAATCTTCCTTAACTGTAAACTCCTCCAATGGTAACTGCTCTTCGGGTATTCGTAAACACTTCTTTAGCTGAGATACGTGAAACACATCATGAACTCCTGACAAACTTTCTGGTAACTCTAACCGATAAGCAACTTCTCCACGTCTCTCAAGAATCTTGAACGAACCAATATATTTGGGTGCTAACTTTCCTTTCATATTGAACCGTTTCACACTTCTCATAGGTGACACTTTTAGGTAAACATAATCACCTACCTCAAAAGACAAATCTCTTCTTCAGTTATCGGCGTAACTCTTCTGTCGGGACTGTGTTATCTTCAGATTATCTCTGATCACTCGGACTTGTTCTTTTGCATCTCTCAGAACATCTGGTCCAAACACTTGGGTTTCTCCCGTTTGATTCCAGAACAACGGAGTTCTACACTTCTGTCCATACAAAGCTTCAAACAGTGCCATCTTAAGACTTTCCTGATAACTGTTGTTATATGAGAATTCAGCATAGGCAAACTCTTGTCCCAACTCGTACCATACTGCAAAGCACAAGCTCTCAACATATCTTCTAGCACTTGGTTTGTTCTTTCTGTTTGTCCATCTGTCTGAGGGTGATAGGTTGAGCTGAAATTCAACACTGTTCCAAGGGACTCATGCACTTTCCTCCAAAAATGCGAAGTGAACTGGGTTCCTCTATCTGACACGATCTTCTTTGGAACTCCATGCTGGCATACTATTCTTTCCATATACAACTCTGCTAAATGTGCTCCCGTATAAGTGGTTCGAACTGGTAAGAAGTGAGCTACCTTAGTCAAGCGATCAACTATGACCCAGATTGAGTCATAACCTTTCCGAGTAAGCAGTAACCCAACTATGAAATCCATACCAACTTCGTCCCACTTCCATTCAGGTATCTTCATCGGTTGCAACAGTCCTGCGGGTCTCTGATGTTCTGCTTTAACCCTCTGACATGTATCACATATTGCTACATACTCTGCCGCGTCACGTTTCAATCCAACCCACCAATATTTCTCTTTAAGATCCAAGTACATCTTGGTGCTTCTAGGATGTATTGAGTAGGTTGACTCATGAGCTTCTCGCAGAATCGTCTGTCGAATAGACTTGATGTCGGGGACACAGATCCTCTTTCCATACCATAATGTACCATTCTCATCTAACCGGAATCCTGGTGACTTTCCTTCCTTCAAGTTCTCAACTATCAATTGCAGATTCTTATCCTGCAACTGACCTTCACGAATCTCCTTCTCTAGTGTAGGCTCCACTACCATCTCCATAGCATTAGCAACAATGCTCAAGTTGAGATGCTCAAGTTCAACACACAACTCTTCAGGCATAGGTATTGTCCGAATCTCATTAGCATAACTCTTCCTACTAAGAGCATCGGCCACAACATTGGCTTTACCAGGATGATAGTGAACATCTAGGTCATAATCCTTAATCAGCTCCAACCAACGACGTTGTCTCAAATTCAGATCTGATTGAGTAAAGATTTACTTTAAGCTCTTATGGTCAGTGTAGATGTCACACTTATGACCAATAAGATAGTGTCTCCATATCTTCAATGCATGAACCACAGCTGATAACTCCAAGTCATGAGTCGGATAATTCAACTCATGCTTCCTCAGTTGTTGCGAAGCATACGCAACAACTCTTCCTTCTTGCATAAGCACGCAACCCAAACCAAGATGAGAGGCATCACAATAGATAGAGAACTTCTGACTCAAGTCTGGCAAGGTCAACACAGGAGCTGTAGTCAATCTCTTTTTCAGTTCTTCAAAGTTAGCCTGACACTTCTCTGACCAAACAAACTTGGCATCCTTCTCAAGCAACGCGGTCATAGGTTGAGCTAGCTTGGAGAATCCTTCAATGAACCTTCTATAATATTCAGCTAAACCAAGAAAACTACGAATCTCACTGACATTGGTTGGGGTTTTCCAATTCAGTACATCTTCCACCTTACTAGGATCAACTGATATACCTCCATTAGACACAACATGGCTAAGAAAAGAAACTTCTTTCAACCAAAATTCACACTTACTTCTTTTAGCATACAACTGGTGCTCTCTAAGCTTCTGTAATACCAATCTCAAGTGTTCAACATGTTCATCATTGTTCTTGGAGTAGATCAGAATATCATCAATAAATACCACCACAAACTTATCTAGATATTCCATAAAGACCTTGTTCATCAAATACATGAAGTATGTCGGTGCATTGGTAAGACCAAATGACATCACCGTATATTCATACAACCCATACCTCGTAGTGAATGTTGTCTTGGGAACATCTGAAGCACGGATCTTCAACTGATGATAACCAGACCGAAGATCAATCTTGGAGAACACACAAGCACCCTTCAACTGATCAAACAAATCATCGATTCTAGGCAAAGGATACTTGTTCTTGATAGTGACCTCATTGAGTGACCGATAATCAACACACATCCTCTGACTGCCATCTTTCTTGTCAACAAAGATAACTGGTGCACCCCAAGGTGAAGAACTGGGACGAATAAAACCTTTATCCGACAACTCTTTAATTTGTTTCTTAAGTTCTTCTAATTCTTTTATTCCCATCCTATATGGTCTTTTAGCTATAGGTGCAGTTCCAGGTATTAACTCAATTATAAACTCAATGTCACGATCGGGAGGCATACCTGGCAAATCTTCCTGGAACACATCTGGAAATTCATCCACAACCCTATCTGTTGGGTTGTCATTCTCCTCAAGCTGGTTGACCGCGGCTGTCGGTGGAGGTTGCATAACCACTTCAACACTGATCTTGTTTCCTGTAGGTGTAGACAATTCAACTATCTTCTTATCACATTTGATCACTGCGCTATATTTCTTCATCCAATCCAATCCCAAAATGACATCAATACCAGCAGTTCTCAACACTGTAAGTCTAGCTTTGAAGTCTATTCCCTTTAGAGCAACAGTAACCGATGGACAATAGCAATCGGTTCTCATAACCCCACCCGGTGAATTTATGATTATAGGACTTTGCATTGCTAACATAGATATTCCATGCATTCTAACAAAAGCTTGCGATATGAAAGAATGCGAAGCTCCGGAATCAAAAAGAATAGAAGCGGGGATGGAGTTGACTTGGAACGTACCCATCATCACTTCTGGCGCTTCCTGAGCTGCTTCCACGGAGACATGGTTCACACTCCTTCCATGTGGTGATGGTTGGTTTCTTCCCCTTTGGTTGTTGCTACCTTGGCTTGGGGGGTTCAACTGATTCTGCTTCTTGGGCAGTTGTAGGAGATGTGTCTGGGTTCACCACAAGTAAAACACTTGATGGGGGTATTGGGAGCATTCGTCTTTGTTGGGGTATTGCTGGATGAGCCTTGACGAGGTCCTGAGTAACCGCCTTGTTGCTGGAATGGTGGACGTTGCTGGTTCGGGTTACGGTTCCCAAAGTTGGATGTGTCTTGGTACCTCTGCTGGTAACCCTGTTGAGGATAGTTGGGGCACTGGCGAGTGTTACTCCCAGAAGCTTGTCCCCTAAGCTTCCTCTTCTTGTCCATCTCCCTATGTTCATTGTCTAGGACAATGGCACGATTCACCAGGGATTGGAAATTCGGGTATGTATTACCCTTCAGCTGCAACCGAAGTTCATAGTAGATCCCCTTCAAGAATAGACGCTGCTTATTAGCATCATCCCTTACTTCATTGGGAGCATAGCGAGCTAGCTGCGAGAACTTGTCATGGTACTCGCTGACTGACATCTGTCCCAACCGAAGGTTCCAGAATTCTTCTTGCTTCAACTCTATGATTCCCTTCGGAATGTGGCACGCCTTGAAATTCCGGGAAAACTCTTCCCAGGTGATAGCGGGAGCATTGCTGAGACGAGCATCTTGATACATCTCCCACCAAGTCTGAGCTGCACCTTGAAGTTGGCCAGAAGCATACAACACTTTCTCCTAGTCATTGCACTATGCGATGTTGAGTTGCTTCTCCACCGCATGCAACCAATCATCTGCCTCCAACGGATCACTGGCATGAGAGAAAACAGGAGGATGTCCTTGCAGAAATTCCCTCCGCTTGCTGACAGGTGGAGCTCCAGCAGGTTGATGGGGTTGGTTCTATATGAACTGCATCATGGCTTGCATTGTCTGCATCATCTGAGCCTGCATCTGCTCTGGAGTCATCGCAGGTGGTGGAGGTAGTGGGTGCTAGTTATTGTCGTTGTTGTTGTCACTGGTGTTGGATCCGGAGTTAGTCCTGGTGCGAGGCATCTGTCATATAGAACATAAGAACAAATTTAAAACCTGACACGGGACGAGTCTGCAACTTTTCTGGATTTCAGCACAATAGCAGTCTAGAAAAACAGTCATATCTGAAGTTTCCGAAATCAAACAGAGGCAAGACTTACATGGTTGGAAATATAAAGAATTTATCTACAACTTTCGTAATTCCGACTTTTTCTGATTCTGACATTAACTTACTCATAAACTACATTTAAACAGATCTATCCAGATTACCAAACTGCGCAGAAACATCAACTTGCAGGAATTGTTTCTCTTAACTCCGAACATATATGAAGGTGCTTCTTGCGGCCATGGAAAGATAAGGAAGTCTACTGTTTTCAGTTAAGCTTTGGTGATTTTAGGTTGTTCAGAATTAATTAAGCAAAATTAACAAGACAGAGAGGTCTGAAAAGACAGATTAAAGCAAACTACAACTTTATTATTATTATCTTTCAGATAACCCAACCTAAGCTATGAGTGTTGTGGACAGGCCCACAACCTCAACAATCATTACAAAGAACCAACTCACACATTAGCAAAAGAACAAGCAACTAAACACTTAGAAGAACACTAGCACACACGACTCACGAACTAGCGAATAAATTATAAAGGGACTCCTAGTCCTAACTCTTCTTGATCTTCTTGAAGTTCTTTGGCAGCCCAAACTCTTCACGAAGCTCATCTTGTTGTTGGTAACTGTGCTTAAGCTCCTTGCACAGCTCCCTTGCTTCTATTAGGAGATGACCATACATGCTCATCATCTCTTGAACGAAGTCGACGAGCTCATTCAGGACGGGACCACCTTCACCGTTAGATTCGGCGATTATGCAACCTTGCTCCGCATCGAAACGAGGGATGAAATGGCGTCGGGTGTTGGCAATCCTTTCTTTGAACTTGTTGTGGATGGCCATGTATGCAGAGAACGCGGTGTCCTTCATACTTGCTTCTATGGTAGGATGAGCAACACAGCTATGGAAGGTATAATCCACACGTTCAGCTGCTTGCCCACCAGCACTTCCACAGATATAGATCTTTGCCTTCCAGTAGGTGTTGGCGAGGGAGTGTTTGTATTCCTTGCAAGTGTACATGGTTGCAATCTCAGGTCCTGGGTGGCATTCTCCCACCAGGTCCACCAGCTAGGAGTGAGCGTAGCTGCTATTCGCTCCTCCACGGATATACTTAGTGCGGATCCACCCTGGCTCTTCTGGCAGATCTTCTTCGATGACATCAGGGGTAGCGGAATTAACGTCAGCACTTGGGGCATGGGGGCTTTCTTCCCCGTGGTATTCTTCGCTACTGGAGATTTCCTGGATCTCCTCCTCTGGTTCTTCCTGAGGTTCCACCACTGGTGATTGAGGTTCAGGAGGGGCACGTCCTCCGGTGCTAATGCGGGCTGACCGACGAAGGTTAGGCATCTTGAACATGATAGAGATAGATTAGAACAACATTTTCACAATAGAATAGGTCAAGTGTAGCATAAGCAGTTTGAGAAATTATATATACAAGGATATATGCATGAAAAGAGAAGGTAAGAAGACCATTCTAACTAGACTTGCATCCTACAGTCAACACTTGCTTTGATACCAATTTGTCACACCCAATTTTAAGAATAAAATTGAATGCGAATAACTCATGTGTGCCCAGAGATCAATCACATACATAAGCCGACAAATCTTTAAATAGTACCATCACTGAGTGCTTATTACATAACGAATAATATTCTTCATCAAAACAGCGGAAAATAAAGATAACTCTCGTGACGAAGCTCCACTTCACAGGGAATGCCAACTGGTTTACCACTAGCCTAGTACTCCTCACGGTAGTCTTCGAAGCCATCTGAAGGGGTTGAGAAGCAAGAGTGAGCACTTAAAGTACTCAGCAAGAGTAACATAGGGTTATGAAGCTCAAAAGGCCGACACTGTCTGTACTGCGGTTGCTTTTAACTTGGTCAAGTTTTACCAACACTTAGCTTTAATTATGCAAACCCAGTTGATAACCACATGATAAGATTAATAAACAACATTAATAATTAAACAGCATGATCACCTACACTGTGAGTTTTCCAGGCCGCTCGTAACCGTGAGCACGGCTATCATGATAGATTTACACTCTGCAGAGGTTATACACTTTACCCACAAGCCGTGTTGCCCATATGCCCGGGTTTATAACTCCCATAACACTGCCAAGGTGAGCGGGCAGGGTACACTATAAAGTCTTTCAAAAGTCTTCCCAACATGTTGACAGACCCTACGGACCCAAGGGCAAGGGGTATGCAAAGCCCATACTCGATGGTACCTTTCGAAGCGGTAACCACCCTAGGACATGCCCTACAACCAGCTCGGCAATGGTGCCTTTCACGAACTGCCAACATGCTAGTACGAATCTTCATACTTGACTAAAGCCAGAGCCATTATAGCACTCATGGTTGCATTTAAAGTCCCAGCTTTTGCCCTACAGTGGGGTCCTATTCCATGTTGCTATAAAAGCCAATTTTATCTCATTGTTGCATATATCATTAATCAAGATTCATCTCAGATCCATTATTGTAAAGCATAGCAGAGCTACCCATATGCATAAAAACCCATGGTGACAAGGTACAAAGGTAACAAAGCTATGGTATAGATCTAAATAGGAATCAAATTAGACACATGCAATATGACTAGACGAATTGGGGTGAATAGGTAACAAGGATGATCCCATGTTAAACTTGCCTTGATCACAAAGCTCCTGGTGATCCTGATCTGCTGCAAAGAACTCTTGCTCACCGAAGATCTCACCGGCTGTACTCGATCAACATCACCACGCAATCATCCGAACAATCATACACGAAGCAACAAAGATATGATCAGAACATTACACCATAAACAATAAAGAGATTTTAAAAAGGTTATAAAAACAGATCTATACTTTACTACGATCACAAAGACGCGAGAATCACGCTAATCGGATCTAAAACGAATAAACTATAGCTTAAACAAGATTTTGAAAAGGGCAAGATTAAAGCATTAAAGAATTAATTTTCTTTGATTTTCAAAAGTAATTAACATAGATGAAATCTATACTACTGGATAGAGCATAAAATTACGGATCTAACGCAACCTGAACGGATCGATTTGGATTTAAAACGAGCAAATTATAAGCATTTGAAATTCAGTGGCAAAACTATAATTAGGGTTTTTATTTAAAATCGAATTAAAACAGAGCTGAGAAGGGAATACGCTTTCCAAAGGGGAAAGCGCATTGCTGGAATCCGCTTTAGGACTGCGGGTTGAGGGCCAGAAAACCCGAGGGTCTCTTTAGCAAATATGCCACGCGGAGGGGTATGGGGCAATCTGGTTCGTTGGATCTGAGATGGATGGCTCAGATTAGAACAGGGGAGGGAGAGGGCGGCGCAAAGGCCGAAGTTGGGCGATGCACGGCGGCGGCCATGACCGGTAGAGGCGACGCTCGCCGGCGAAGAGCAATCCCGAGCTATGGTGCTCGGTTTTCCAAACCGAAAGCACCGGGAGAGAGAGGAGAGAGAGGCGAACACTACTAGGGTAACAGTAGGGCTCGATCGAGGGCGGAGGATGGCCGTCGACGGTGAACAGCGGCAGCGGCTTCCCTGTGCACGGTGGCGCGGTCTACCAGTGCACAAAAGAGAGGAAAAAGGGAGCGGGGAGGTGTTCCGCATGTACGTGAGGCGAGTGCGAAGCTCGGCGGGATGCTTGCGATGTCTGACGGCGCAAAACGGCGGCGACGCTCTGCTCGGCGACGGCGGAACGCGGCTGCAGCTTGTGAGACGATGGGACGAGGCGGCGGGGGTCGGTGCTATTTAAGGCGGCCAGGCGTGGAGTCCTACGCGGCTGCGGGGCGCGGAACGCGCGGAGGAGGCGGTTGCGGGGCGCCCGCGGACGCGACGTCGGCGCGGCCAGAGTCCCAGTCGGACTCGAGGTGGGGAGGGGACTGATAGGCGGGGTCCGCATGTCAAAGAGAGGGAGGAGGGAGGAGAGGCGGCAGCGGCTTTGCGGCTCTGGGCCGAGGTGTACTGGGCTGGGGCGGGGTCAACGGCCCAAGGGGGAAAGAAAGAAGGGGAAGGGGAAGCAGACCGGTTTGGGCCAGCAGGCCGAAAGAGAGAAAGGAGAGGGTTTTGGTTTTCTTTTTGTTTTCCTTTTTGCAAACATTTTCCAAATGATTTTCAAATAGGGTTTTGAAATCCTTTTCAAGTTTTGCAAAATCAACCAACACAAGACAAATGGAGAGGCATGCAATGCTCAAACAAGTTAAACCCTAACATGTGATTTTTAGTTTTAGTTTTATTTATTTAATTCTATGATCACAAAATTACTTGAAATAAATCAAATTAAATCAAATTCAAATCTAATTTCTATTTTCAAATTTTAGGGTGTTACAAGCTTATTTCTATAACTTATACTTGCGACTCATAACATAACTTATCACCATAACTTTTTATAACAACTTTTTTATACAATTTTTATATGTAATTTAATAGAAAAATAAGTTATACTACCACTACGCCACAATGCTTTTTTGTGTCGGTCAAAATCAGTTTATCGCAATGGTCAAAGGCGTCCGCTGTGATGATAAGGCCACGGTTAATCAGGCTTTACCGTGGCGGTCACCAGCGCCCGCTACGGTAAATAGCATTAACCGCAGCGGGCACCCTACAACGCCCGTTGCGGTTAATGCTATTTACCGCAGCGGGCACTTAAGCCGACCGCTATGGTTAATATAATAACCGTAGCGAGCAAGTTACAATGCCCGCCACAATTAAATTTTTTAATTAAAAAAATAAAAATACAGTTTTAGAATCTGGATTCAATATTTACAGATTTCATACAATAACCAAAATTCATAGCATAGATAAAGATCATATATATATACATTGAACATCCATACACAAATTCAAATTCACATACCCAAATATCCATACACAAGCACATATAAGTTGTTGTCATCCACCATAAACACAAAAGAAACCAAGTATTACATATCAAATTCAAAGTTCCACTTGGTGTTTGTAATCCGCGGGACGGAGCATGGTGTCCCACTTCCTGAACTTCTCGAACTCAGGTAGAACCGCCAGGTCACCCTCATCATCGAAGAATTCTTGCCCTTCGAGCACACAGTTCTCTAGTAGAAACTTACAGATGTCCGCCTTGAGTTGCTTGAAAGCAAGTTTGTCTCTCGTAATGCATTCCCAATCGTTGATTCCCTCCTTGAGCTTCTTCCAGCTGCTGATGTACTCCTTGCACTGCCTTAAGTGTGTGTAGATGTACAAGCCACATGCCTTTGATCCATATGGTTGTTTAGTGCACTGCACGATCGAAAAAGAAATGTTAGAACAATACATATAAATGAAAACATGACTGAATATTTGGAATACTTACGGGGAATTCACGTCGGATCTTTAAGTGGTATGAATGCTTCTTCTTGAACTTTTCACTTCTTCGATCCCAGCATTGGGGTTCCTTTAGGTATGTCCTATAAGCACTGTACGAAATGCATTAGTGTTAGTTAGCAACAATTTGAATACGTATGATATAACCGTAAATGATCAATAAGCTTGGTGACTTACATTTTCAAGCAATCTTCGAAGGTCTTGTACCCTTGTCTATTTGGTACCCTCAACGAGTCAAATATGCATGCCCTACCATCTTGAGGATAGATGAGAAATGCAACCTAGTGGCCATCGACTTGGCCCTTGCTACACCATTCAAACAAAATACAGGTTACGACGACGATGTAAGTTTATGATCCTAGCCACTTAGCTCTATGTACAATTTTGACTTACCCAAAGTGGTAAGCCGCCTTGATACAGTGCGGCCCATCCGGGTGAACCTTCTTCATCACTCCATTTATGTACCTTGACAATTTCTTATTCTCCTCTTTCATATTGTCGTCGTATTTCTGTTGCCTCTGCCGCGTGGTCAACTTTGGATCCGTTATCTCATACCCTTTGATGACTCTCTCAGCAATATGCATTGGAGAGAGGTAGATAACATGATGACTCTTTTTGTTGGTTACTATCATTGACGTCCTGCACGGAGAAGTCATCGTGTCATACTAAGTATACAGTTGACCATTTGTATTGCTAAAATCTGTGAAACTGGCAATGAGACTTACAGATTGAATAGGGTGACTTGGACAATGTCAAGGTCTTATTCCCGGAATAGGTGCCACATGTCACGGAAGTCTACAGGAAGAGTAATAGTTTCGGCCAAGTGGAAGTACTTCGGAGGAATCTTGATTGTAAAACCTGACATCCGACTTTTGCCGCTTCCATATACCACCTATGAAATCTCCTTGTTTCCCATAGTTCCTCATCTATGAGCTGTGCCTTAGGAATCAAGAACTTCCCACGCTCATAGATGTCAGGACAATCTTCGTCCTCCCGAAATAGCTATCGGCTAGTATTTGGAGGCCTAGAGAATAGTTAAGAGAGTTTAGTAAAGGTTACTACCATTTTATAGGATACAAAGTTGAACATGATATTATGCATCACGATACTATACCTTTCGAGTGTAGTAGTGTACGGCAGCGATTTGGCGCTCATGCCTGGATCCTTCCTTGGTGGCCTCCTTGGTGCCTCCTTGCCTTGTTGACCCGCTGGCCCTTCCTTGTCCCCATTTGGTGCCTTTGCACTTCCCGGTGGGTCCATAGGTGGGTCCACCATAGGTGCCTCTGTATTTCCCGTTGGGTCCGGAGTTGGGCCCGCAAGTGGGTCCGGAGTTGGGCCCGCAAGTGGGTCCGCAGCTGGACTTCTTGATGGATCTGCATGTGGACTATTTGGAGGAGGGGTTGAGCTTGTGCCCATGTCCATGCCCTTGCCCTTCTCCGCGCCATCTCCTTCTCCCTTCTTCTCCCCGCCCTTGCCCTTGTCCCCGCCATCGTCCTTGTCACCATCTCCGCTGTCATTTGGATCTTCCGGTTCAGGGGGACAAGATCTGGCAACTCATGGTTATGATCCGCCGGTGGTCGGCGTTTGAGTTGGTGCCTCCGGGATGATCTCAACGTCTTCTTGATTCCACAAGATTTGGCATCCAATCACTGTTCCTAGAATTAGGTGTCGTTGTAAGTTAGGATGATCCAATTCATAATCATCCTGATTTGGCGCAATCCAGACGGGGGTCACGACGACATAGTTCTCAGGAATGTCATCTACGTTGATTTCCACAATTTCGTGGACTGGATGTACAATTCCCTCTGTGATAATCATCTTCTTGCCTGATCACCTGAACGGGACCAGGAGCTGGATATGTAGGATTTCCTTGATGTCTTGTAGCCTCTGCACCAATCATCTTTCTGGAACTTGAGTGGGAGGCGCGAACAGACCAGCCTGATGAAACATCTGTGACCTCATTGCCACCATCTCAGGGTCATTGCTAGTGAAGGCCTTCTTTATTCCTTGGCTAATCATTTCGGACATGCCTTCCTCGTATCCTTTCTGAAAGATTTCTTTCTTGTACCTTTCCCTTGACCGGTACTTGGTAGAGTCGGTTTGCCAGGTCTGAACGGACAACCAGCTCATCTTGGACTGCATTCCACGAATGCGACCACAATGCTCAGGGGTTCCAAGGACCTCGGTCAACATGTCGTGTCCTCTGCGGACCTCGATGGTGTCCTTGGATTTGGTGGCCTCGATGATAGCCTGCTCCACCGCCTCGAAATGAGGCTTGTTGAACCTGGTCGCGCCTAGCTTGAGCCTCTTCAGAATACGGGCAAAAATGAAGTCCTTTGCCCTAGGATCAACCCCTTCGTAGGGATCGGGAAGTCCTGCCTCCTGTCTAGCTTGTTCTTGTGCCCACCACCGGGGCCTATGACCAGCAAAGCCAATCATGCCCAAGTGGTGGGGATGCTTGTTCTTCTTCGCCAGCGCCCTAAACTTGGTGCTCTTTTCCTCTGCTTCAGGTGTAGTCCTCAGCCTGACAAATTCATCCCATACGTGCGCCCTCACCACTAGGGTCGACACTTTCGCCGTGCTAAGTTCAGACCGTGTAATTTTCTACGAAACCAAACCGAATCAAATGAGATTGCACCTTGCCATCGTCGGTGAAGGCTGTCAGATTCTTGCAGTGAGAACACGGACACACGATTGCTATCCGCTTCGATCGGTCACGGTGAGCTCTCGCAGCGGCAATAAACTTCCTCACTTCACTGAGATACCGCGGATCAAGTACTCTACTAATCTTGTACATCCATTCTGACATATCTATATTGCCTGCAAACCGTACACATCAACAACAAAAGCTATTAGACATATAATATTATGAAACTAGATAAAAAAGACACAAGCTTTCTCTTTCCTCCCTTAATCTAGATCTAGATGTAGATCTATAGCTAGAGAGCTCAAAAAGCAAAGAAAAGAGAGAAAAGAGCATGGGAACCCTCTAAAAGCTTTTAGTAACCTAATACTATGATTCTAGATAAAAAACACAAGCTTTCTCTCCTTCCTCCATGAAACTAGATCTAGATCCAAAGAGGTCAAAAAGCAAGGAAAAGAGAGAAAATAGACCATGAGAACCTTTTAAATACCTCTTATGATGTCCTCCTCCTCCAAAACAACACTCAAAACCTCAATCTTATGGTTTGGTTAAACAATCGGGCAAAGCCTCTCCCTCACGAGTTTGGAAGAGAGAAGACTTGAGAAAGAAGAATGTCGGACTGTAGCTATATATAAACAACATAACCGCTGCGGACTTTGTAATATGACCGCTGCGGTTAACAGTGATTCACCGCAGCGGTCGCTCTAACGTGACCGCTGCGGTAAACATATTAACCTTGGCGGTCGCATTATGCCGCCGGCTGCGGTTAATCGCTGTTAACCGCAGCGGGCGCTTAGGCTGCCGGCCGAGCAGAGCCGGTGCAGGGAATTACCGTGGCGGGCAGAAAGGGTGTCCGTCACGGAGGCCTTTTTTGCAACGCTGTGCAAAATCGATTTTGACGTAGTGGCCTATACCACACCAAGTACTTTTGCTTTGAGATTCACAAGGCTTTTTAATTAGGGAGTACCGGAGCAGACCTCTTTTTATTTTATCTCAGTCCTCTTTGCGACGTGGTGAGGATTTCTCCAAGATAGATTGACTCCCCTGTCTGACGAAGGTTTCGTCTTAGAATGCTTGGATGCCTGTCATGGTTTGCTACACAATATAGTTATGGCGATGCGTCATAATAAATATAGACATATAATTTATGGTTTTTACTTCAGTTCTCTTTATGACACGGCGAGGATTTCTTAGCGTAGTTTGGCTCCCTTTCTTGACGGTGGTTTCGACTTGGAATGTTTGGACGTCCGTCACGGTTTGCTATATGCTACGTCATAGTTGTGGCAACGCTTCATAAATAAATATAGAAACATGTATGTGTTTGGTTTTGGTTAATGAAAACGTTTAGATCTGTGGAATTGCTTTTCGAGGCGACAGCTGCGCCACCGCCAAAGAGCCTCAGATCTCACTGATTCTCCATCTTGCCAAATGACTGATTCTCTGTCTTGCGGTCTTGCCAAACTCGCACGCACTGCTCATCCTGTGCGCGCAAAGTAGGTTAGATTCGGCCCATGGTTCTGTGTGGGCTTGATGCGAGGATGCACTTTCCGGATGCGGATGGACGGATGGCTAAATGGGCTACATCTACTGCACCTCAGCCATGTCGCTGCTCGCGACGCCTTGGGCCCTAATTAACAGCAGAGTAAAGGGTACCAACGGTCCCTAAACTTACGCTCTTGTATCATCTCGGACTCACAAATCGACCGGTACTCAAACTTGTTCGGTTGTGTCATCCTGATCCCTAAACTTGCAATCGATGGTTGAGATCTTTAAACTTGTTCGTCTGTGTCATCTCGATCCCTAAATTTGTTCGGCTGTGTCATCTAAAAACTAGATATCAAAAAATAATTCGTAATTTTTTATATGAACTCGAATGAAAATAAACTTTACATCAAAATTGTAGCTCTCGACGTGATCTAGAACTTTGTAGTTGAAATTTTTTTTACTTGAAGTCACTTGGTGTCTGAAAACTTATTTTTAAATTTTAAATTTCGAAATCTATAAACATACACTAATATTTTGGGAGTCTAAACAGTTTTATTTTAAAAACTTTACAACTACAAAGTTATACATCACGTAGAGAGCTACAATTTTGATAAAAGTTTGTCTTTATTTGAATTCATATGAAAAAGTTACAAATTACTTTTTGATATTTAGTTTTAGATTGTTCTATTTAGACTAAGCAGCCGAACAAGTTTAGGGATCAGGATGATACAGATGAATAAGTTTAAGGAAAGTTTAGAGATCGAGATGACACAACTGAACAAGTTTAAGAACCGTAATGATATATGAATAAGTTTAAGGAGTTAAATGGTTGATTTACGAGTTTAGTGACCGGAATGATATAAGAGCCGAGTTAAAAAACCGCTAGTGTACTATACTCTTAACAGTAATCGGATACGCGTCGACGATTCGAGAGCAGCACGACACACGTAGTACGGATTTATCCTCACGTCTGGGTCTGGCCACGTTCGTCTTCCGGACGCCCCCACGTGTGTGAGTGTGACTCCGAAGTCCAGTCCGGTGATCCTCGTAAACGTGCCGGTTGGCCACAGATTTGGGCCGAGGTGGATGGATCCAGCCGGCCCGCACCGCTAACCACACCACAAGTCGACGCACGGAGCAGAGCAGCACGGGACGCCTCTCCGCCCCGCCCCGCAAGGCAGCCAAATACGCCGTGTCACGCGTCGCCATGCCGCCCCAGGCACACAGGCTGCTCCCGCTCCTCTCCCCTCTCCCCTCTCCCCTCCGCGTCCCTGGTGTCCCCGACCCCTCGTGCCCTCCGCCTCCCGCCGCCGCTTCTTCACCGAGGCGCGCGCCGCCGCCCGTTGCTGCGCCTGCGCGGCATGGCCTCCGCCGCCGCCGCCCCCGGGTCGCACGCCGCCGCGGAGGCGCCCCCCGTCGCCGTGGCGGAAGAGGGCGCCGGCGCTCCGCAGCGGCTCGCCCTGGAGGAGCTACCCTGGGACCATTCCTTCGTCCGCGAGCTGCCCGGCGACCCGCGATCCGACACCATCCCGCGGGAGGTTCCGGCCTGCCTCCTCCCCTTCCCTTCCGCTCGCTGCTTGCTTCATTCAAACACTACTCCTTCCTTCCTTCCTTCCTTCCTCGTGTTTTGTTTGGCTAGCAGCTACCTCACCTGCCTGCCGTGCTGCTGTTGCAGGTCCTGCACGCCTGTTACTCCAGGGTGTCTCCCTCGGCCAAAGTGGATAACCCCAAGCTGGTGGCGTGGTCGGACACCGTGGCTGATCTACTCGATCTGGATCACAAAGAGTGAGGCCTCAAATCCTTAGTTGTTACGATTCCCATTTCTAGCTGCTTATCTACGGGTGGGTATCCTGCGCCAAGTTGCAGTAAATCTAAGGGGTGGGGATTGCCGAAGCAGGGACATCTATATCACACGTTTCTGGTATGCACTGAAACAAAGTTGCTTAGTGTTGACACTACTAAAACCACTCGAATTTAACACCCCCCCCCCCCCTCCTAATTGTGTCCTTTGCAGCCAACTTGTTCAGTTGTCAGACATTTTAACTCTTCAAATATCACCTATAGCCATTGATCCTTAAGTGAATACTGACTGCTGTCTGCATGCTCTTCCCAGATTCAAAAACCTTCCATCCAAGAATATAAATAGTGGTACTATTTGGATGTGGATTTTGTTCAATTGTGCTCACATTCTTGTTTAAACACTGTAGCCTCATACTTTGGTCTTTCTGAGAGCAATAAAGCTAAGTACGTCTCTTTGTTGAAAGCTAACCAGTTGAGCTCATACTAATGATTAGGTGAGATGTATGGGTATGAAAAAAATGCAAAAAATATCTAAGATACATTGATTTCATCAGAAGTTGGAAGCATATCTATCATAACTAAGGAGCTGACAACAGCTGATGTGTTATGGAATAACCATTTTTTGAGAAACAAAGTGTAGCAAGACACTTAGACCTCTTAGAGCAGCTCCAGTGTATGAATCGATTTTGCATGTTGAAATCCATCGCGTGTCAGAATGCTTTGAGACTCAGTGTAGCATTCGATTTACAAAGAGAAAGCTAATTGAAAAATCTATTCTCTCTCTACGTGTCACTTTTCCTTGCTCGCTCGTGAAGCTCTTGTGTCAGCTAGCCGCACGGTTTGAATTGTTTATTCACCTCGGTTCGACTACTATGCAGAATGTGATTTGAGCTCTGACACGCAGACATCAATTCCCACAGTGTGCAAAGTTTGGTTTTCTACTCTTACGGTTCGATTTTTCTGCACACTGGAGGTGCTCTTAGCATGCAAAAGGGTTGATTGTCTTATTTTGGCAGACATGTTTTGTTCTTGGCCACTTCAGTCACTAAAAGACAAAGTTCAAGTAGGCGCTAGGCGGATTCTAGGCGACGACCCACAGCCTAGAGCCTAGGCGAGCCTAGGCTAGCCTAGGCGTTTCAAGGCGTTTTGCTAGGCGATAGCTCATACATGCACAAATACTTAAAAGAAAAAAAGAAAATAGGAGATTAGGGATTAGTGAGGAAGAGAAGATCAGGGAGAAAGAGAAGAAGGCCCATTTAAGAGCCCAACTATCCCACATACAGGCATACAGCCTCCCGAGCATCTCTCTCGCTCGCATCTTACTCGCCCGCCGCCGCTAGCTCCTCTCCCTCCCGCATCTCTCGCGCGCGCCCGCCGCCTCCTCGCCCGCCGCCGCCAGCTCTTCTCCCTCCCGCATCTCTCGCGCGCGCCCGCAGCCTGCTCGCCCGCCGCCGCCAGCTCCTCTCCTTCCCGCATCTCTCTCAGTCTGCGCCTGCTGCCTCCTGCATACGTCCGCGCCCGCCGCCGACTCCACCCGAGGTTGCTCCTTCCCCATCAGCGACCTCCGCCCGCCTAGGGGTCCGCCTACCCCCATAGGCCAGGCGGGAACCCCTCGACTAGCGATTAGTCACGCCTAGGCGGGGACGAGGCGTCGCCTTTTTGAACATTGCTAAAAGAGCTTCCATAATGCTGAAACTTTTTATGACATGGTCGTTCCATGTGGCAATAGGCCTACATGGTGGTAGTCTAACAGCTAGTCACGTCTCCATGGTCTTTGTTTTTATTTTACCAAAACATTCCAACCAGCAGATTCCATTCAAGAAAATAAGTGATACTCCCTCCGTCCCATTGAGATTGTCGTCGTAGACTTGGGCGTTCATACCAAGGAGAGGAAAGAGAGACCTGCATACTCCTATATGCCTGTGATTGCAAGTTTGGTGCTGCGAGATGCTTTCATTAAATGTTCACACATCATGTCAATGCTACAAATGCATTCACCTTATCAAAACCAGCCACGACACTACTATTCAGCAATTAAACAAATGGACACCAAGTTTTCACATCGGCAAGCAGTGAACATCAGCTTTCCGGCATCCAAATTTTTGCGCCAAAAGAGGAGGCTAGGTCTCAGTTGCTTTGCTTTACTAGGTGTGGGACCCATGCCATACCTAAAACGACACTTTCTGTGGGACAATGGCTGAGCGCTAGAACGACAGCCTTAACGAGACAGAGGGAGTAAGTGTTAGTTGACTTATCACTCTTGAGGTCTGTGATAAGCATGTTTGAAAGATGGCACTTAGCCCTTAGTGGCATTAGGGCAATAAGTGGTGTCCTGCTGCCTTGATTATGGGGCAATCGACGTGCCTAGGCAGACCTGCGTGCTCCATGGTAATCCAAATAACTACTTCTAACATGCCATTACGTGAAAAAGGAAATTTAGAACTGTTACATACAATAGTCCTGTCCTTGCCTCCCTGTGGACATTTGGCTGCCTTGGGGATCTAGGTGCTAGGCAGCAGCTGGTCACACACTTAGCAACTTATCTTTTGCAAGTCCACAAATATTTGGATAACATTAGAATATCTTTGCTGAATTTTCACTCATCTGTTACCGCGAGTGAGATCAACCTGGCGATGTGAGAAGCCTTCCTTTTATCTCTGTTCTGTTTCTTCAATTTCTCTATTTTCTTTCTTGCCCTCGCCGTTAAGACTCTTGGAACTTATACGCATCATCTGGTCTTCCACTTCGGTCCCATGGGTGGTTTCCCACTTGTCAGTTAAAGCACTGTATTTCGAAAAAATGAAGAAACAGAACAGAGATAAAAGGATGGTCTCTTCCTCCTGTTATCGAGATGATCTTGTCATGTACGGGCGCACATATGCCAAGCGGGGACGCGCCCGTGACGTGCGCCGCTCGGCTGAGCGCGCTGATCGCGCGGGGCAGGCGCTGCATGGGTTAGCCTCTAGTGGCTAAAGATAGAAACTTAGATTAGTTAGTTGTTTTGGAAATTCCTAGAATCAGGGAGAGCTTTCTCTATTTCGGTTGGGCCATTAGCCATATAATTGCGTGTAATCGCTTGACAGAGGATTAAGCAAGAATTATATCCCAATCTCTCTCTCTCGTAAGCCTGCGGTTGAGGGGAATAACCTCACCGGAGAAGACGACGGACGGCTACGAACTGCGTAGCCGCGGTTCGGCCAGTCGGGGGTTCGACGCCCTTGACAACCTGGTATCACGGTCACGTCGGTCCTCTTCCACCCGCTTCACCCATTCTTCCACAGCCGCCGCCCACCACCCTAGCCCTCCACCATCACCGCAGTCCTCCTCTGCTTCCGCGCCACAGCCAACAGCCATGAGCGATCCCAGCATCGCTGAGGTGATGGAGATGTTGAAGTCCCTCACCTCCGAGATGACAACCATGAAGGCAGACATGGCGGCTCTGAAGGAGAAGGCGTCCTCGTCGTCCGACAGCGGCGTCGGCGGCCGCCCGGAGGGGCCGCGCGATCTTGAGCGCCCCCCAAAATTCCAAAAATTGGATTTTCCCCGCTACGACGGCAAGACTGATCCGCTGCTCTTCATCAACAAGTGCGAATCCTATTTTCGCCAGCAGCGCACCATGGCGGAGGAGCGCGTGTGGATGGCCTCGTACAATTTGGAGGACGTCGCGCAACTTTGGTACATACAACTCCAGGAGGACGAGGGCACGCCGCCGTGGGGACGATTCAAGGAGCTCCTGCACTTGCGGTTCGGGCCTCCCCTCCGCTCGGCGCCGCTGTTCGAGCTCGCCGAGTGCCGGCATACAGGGTCCGTGGAGGAGTATTCCAATCGCTTCCAGGCCCTCCTGCCTTGCGCGGGTCGTCTTGAGGAGGCTCAGCGCGTACAGCTCTTCACCGGCGGGCTCCTGCCGCCGCTCAGTCACGCCGTCTGCATCCACAACCCGGAGACGCTCGCGGCCGCCATGAGCCTGGCGCGCCAGGTGGAATTGATGGAGCTCGCTCGCCCGGTGCAGCTTCCCCCTCGGGCGCCCCCGCGCGGCCTCCTTCCCGCTCCCGCGCCCGGCCAGCGCTCCAGGCGCCCCAGCAGCCGCTGGCGCTCCCTGCCCCTCCGGTGGCCGCCCAGCAGGGTCGCGGCGAGGGCAACCAGAAGCGCCTCACCCCGGATGAGATGGCGGAATGGCGCCGTCTGGGTCTTTGTTTTAATTGCAACGAAAAATATACCCGTGGCCATAACAGGTTTTGCCGGCGCATATTCTTCGTTGAAGGCGTGGAGATCGACGACGCCGCGGACGACGCTGGCGACGCGGAGCACGACGCCGAGGCGCCCTGTTTTTCCCTGCAGGCCGTAGCTGGGGTTCCCATGGCGGGCACCATGCAGATCGCCGTGGCACTCGGCGCCGCGTCCCTCGTCGCCCTCCTCGACTCCGGCAGCACGCACAACTTCATCGCGGAGGAGGCGGCGCCGCGCTCTGGCCTACCCCTCCGCCAACGCCCCCGCCTCACAGCCTTGGTCGCCAATGGCGAGCGGGTCACCTGCGCCGGCGTCATCCGCGACGCGCCCCTGCTCATCGACGGCGCGTCGTTCCCGACCGACCTCTACGTCATGCCACTGGCCGGGTATGACGTCGTCCTCGGCACCCGGTGGCTCGGCGCGTTGGGGCCCATTGTTTGGGACCTCGGCCGCCGGCGCATGTCCTTCCAGCACCAGGGGCGCCCCGTCTCCTGGACCGGGGTGGCCAGCCCCTCCGTGCCGGCCCTGGGCGCAACAACAGAGGCCGGTTCCCTCCTGGAGGCACTGCTGCTCTCGTTTGGGGGGCTCTTCGCGGACCCCGTCGGTCTGCCCCCCAAGCGTGCGCACGACCACCGCATTATTCTCAAGCCCGACGCCCAATCGGTCGCCGTCCGCCCTTACCGGTACCCCGCGGCGCACAAGGACGAGTTGGAGCGGCAGTGTGCTGCCATGATTAATCAAGGGATCGTCCGACGCAGCGACTCGCCGTTCTCTTCGCCCGTCCTCCTCGTCAAGAAGCCCGATGGTTCGTGGCGCTTCTGCGTCGACTACCGGGCGCTGAACGCGCTCAACGTCAAGGATGCTTTCCCGATCCCGGTGGTCGACGAGCTCCATGGCGCCAAGTTCTTCACCAAGCTGGACCTCCGGTCCGGGTATCACCAGGTGCGCATGCGCCCGGAGGATGTACACAAGACGGCGTTCCGCACTCACGACGGCTTGTACGAGTTCCTGGTGATGGCGTTCGGGCTGTGCAACGCCCCGGCGATATTCCAGGCCTTGATGAACGACGTGCTCCGCCCGTTCCTGCGCCGCTTCGTCCTGGTATTTTTTGATGATATTCTAATTTACAACAAGACGTGGGCTGATCATCTTCGCCACCTTCGGGCCGTCCTCGACGAACTCCGCCGCCACCAACTCTTCGTGAAGCGCTCCAAGTGCTCCTTCGGTGCTCCCTCCGTCGCCTACCTCGGCCATGTCATCTCCGCGGCGGGTGTGGCCATGGACCCGGCCAAGGTGCAGGCGATCCATGATTGGCCGGCTCCACGTTCGCCCCGGGCTGTGCGCGGTTTCCTCGGCCTCGCCGGGTACTACCGCAAGTTCGTCCACAACTACGGGGCAATCGCTGCACCACTGACGACCCTACTCAAGAAGGAGGGTTTCTCTTGGGACAACGCGGCGGCCGCGGCATTCACAACGCTCAAGGCCGCCGTCACGTCCGCCCCCGTCCTCGCCATGCCCGACTTCGCCAAGCTGTTCACCGTCGAGTGCGACGCGTCGACGTTAGGCTTCGGCGCAGTTCTGGTCCAGGAGGGCCATCCGGTCGCCTTCTTCAGCCGGCCTGTGGCGCCTCGCCATCGCTCGCTCGCTGCCTACGAGCGCGAGCTCATCGGCCTCGTCCAGGCGGTACGGCACTGGCGCCCGTATCTCTGGGGGCGGCGCTTCATCGTCAAGACTGACCACTACAGCCTGAAGTACCTCCTCGATCAGCGCCTTGCCACGATCCCTCAGCACCACTGGGTCGGCAAGCTCCTGGGCTTCGATTTCTCGGTGGAGTACCGGTCGGGCGCCACGAACGTCGTCGCCGATGCCCTCTCCCGTCAAGACAATAACGAAGGGGAACTGCTGGCGATTTCGGCGCCCCACTTTGACTTCATCGAGCGCCTCCGCCACGCCCAGGCCACTGATCCGGCTCTGGTCGCCATCCATGAGGAGGTCCGGTCCGGCACCCGCACCGCTCCGTGGGCGCTGGTGGACGGCATGGTCGCCTTCGACGGCCGCCTGTACATTCCCTCGGCATCGCCGCTGCTGCAGGAGATTTTGGCCGCGGTCCACAACGACGGCCATGAGGGCATCCACCGCACCCTCCACAGGCTCCGGCGGGATTTTCATTTTCCAACCATGCGTCGTTTGGTGCAGGACTTCGTGAAGGCCTGCGTCACCTGTCAGCAGTACAAGTCCGACCACCTCAGGCCGGCTGGTCTGCTGCAGCCACTGCCGGTTCCGTCCGCTGTGTGGGCTGACATCGGCATCGACTTCATCGAGGCACTGCCCAAGGTGCAAGGCAAGACGGTCATCCTCTCCGTCGTGGATCGCTTCAGCAAGTACAGCCATTTCATCCCCCTAGCGCACCCCTACACCGCCGAGTCCGTCGCTCACGCCTTCTTCGCCGACATTGTTCGCCTCCATGGCGTCCCGCAGTCCATTGTCTCAGATCGCGATCCAGTGTTCACCTCGGCGTTTTGGCAGGAGCTCATGCGGCTCACTGGGACGAAGCACTACATGTCGTCCGCCTTTCACCCGCAGACAGACGGCCAGACCGAGGCCGCCAACCGAGTCATCGTCATGTATTTACGCTGCCTCACCGGCGACCGTCCCCGGCAGTGGCTCCGTTGGCTGCCATGGGCGGAATACACCTACAACACTGCCTATCAGTCATCGCTCCGCGAAACTCCGTTTCGTGTAGTCTATGGCCGGGACCCCCCGACCATCCGCTCCTATGAGCCCGGCGAGACCCGCGTCGCAGCGGTCGCCCAGGAGATGGAGGAGCGCGCTGCCTTCCTCGACGACATCCGCTATCGCCTTGAACAGGCACATGCGGTCCAGAAGCGCGTCTACGACCAACACCACAGGCCGGTGTCCTTCCAGGTCGGCGATTGGGCTCTTCTTCGCCTTCGGCAGCGGGCAGCAGCCTCCCTCCCACGCTCGGCAACAGGGAAGCTCAAGCCGCGCTACGTCGGGCCATACCAGGTGGCGGAGCTCATCAACGAGGTGGCTGTGCGGCTCCAGCTCCCTCCCGGCGCCCGCCTTCATGATGTGTTCCACGTCGGCGTCCTCAAGAAGTTTGTTGGTACCCCGCCGGCCGTTCCACCCCTGCTGCCTCCGCTCCTGCACGGTGCTGTGGTGCCTGCACCTGCCCGGGCGACTCAAGCGCGGCTGGTCCGGGGAGTACGTCAGGTGCTCGTTGAATGGCAGGGCGAACCACCTGCTTCGGCGACATGGGAGGATCTGGACGACCTTCGTGCTCGGTTCCCTTTCTTTCAGCTCGAGGACGAGCTGGACTTCGAGGCGGGGAGAGATGTCATGTACGGGCGCACATATGCCAGGCGGGGACGCGCCCGTGACGTGCGCCGCTCGGGCAGGCGCTGCATGGGTTAGCCTCTAGTGGCTAAAGATAGAAACTTAGATTAGTTAGTTGTTTTGGAAATTCCTAGAATCAGGGAGAGCTTTCTCTATTTCGGTTGGGCCATTGGCCATATAATTGCGTGTAATCGCTTGACAGAGGATTAAGCAAGAATTATATCCCAATCTCTCTCTCTCTCTCGTAAGCCTGCGGTTGAGGGGAATAACCTCACCGGAGAAGATGACGGACGGCTACGAACTGCGTAGCCACGGTTCGGCCAGTCGGGGGTTCGACGCCCTTGACAGATCTATCCTCTGATTTCCTCTTGTTTGCTATTCACGTTGTTGGTTTGATCTTTTTGCGATTAATATATGGACTTGAACAAGTCAGGAGCTACTGAAGTTAGAAATTTCTCCTTATTGCATGATAGGTTACTGAATCAGGTTAAGTTTAACATGTGCCCCCCTCCAGTTATCATTTTCTTTCTGCATAGAATCGTGTTTTTCCCTACCTTGCCTACTCATCCAGTTCTCAGTTTTTTTGGCATCCTTGCTAATATTATTGTTGAACAGAAATTATAACTTTTTATGTGCTATCTTGTGTATTTTAAGGTTTGAAAGACCTGATTTTCCTCAGTTTTTCTCAGGAGCAACTCCACTAGTGGGAAGGTTTGTGATACCATCACTTAATATCCTTACTATTTTGTTTCAGACAGCTAAGTAATCAACATTCTGATGGATAACAACCTGCAGTTTGCCCTTCGCCCAGTGCTATGGAGGACATCAGTTTGGTGTATGGGCTGGTCAGTTGGGGGATGGAAGAGCGATAACTCTTGGAGAGGTTGTCAACTCTCGAGGTGAGAGGTGGGAGTTGCAGCTCAAAGGTTGTGGAAAGACTCCATACAGCAGATTTGCTGATGGTCTTGCTGTCCTACGCAGCAGTATCCGTGAATTCTTATGCAGCGAAGCCATGCACGGTCTAGGCATTCCTACTTCTCGTGCTCTTTGTCTAGTTGAAACTGGAAAATCAGTTGTCCGAGATATGTTCTATGAGTATGTCATGATATCTTTTTTTTTTAATATATGCTGTTAAACCATGTTATGTTTCATCGCTGTGTTCCACTTCTATTCGATAAATTGTCAACAAAAGGGGGGTAGGTAGAAAGAGGCTGTATATGATCTAGCTTTTTATAAGCTGAACATGGTAATGGTGTCAGTGTTATCTGTAGCATACAAAATATTTGAATCAAGGCTGCTTGAATCAGATATACTGTACCAAAGTAGTAGCGGTTGGTCAACTTTTGAACATCACTGTTAAGAACTTATTTGTTTATTTGTGCTTCAGGTATAGTGGTTTTAATTCACTGGATGACAGCTTGCTTCATAAGTCCTTTTATTATTTACCACTGCTACCTGTAGTCTATAAAACTACTACCTGCAATCTATAACACTGACTGGTAGCAGTTAAAATAGATTTTGTTTTTAAGGATCATGTTTCTGAAAGTTTTCAGTAAATAAACTGTACCTATTGATATGCTTCTAGTGTTAATCATTTGTCTTATATACGCAGTGGCAATGCAAAGGAAGAACCAGGTGCAATTGTTTGTCGTGTTGCACCGTCTTTTTTGCGTTTTGGTTCGTATCAGATACATGCTTCAAGGGGCAAAGAGGACATTGAAATTGTTCGTCGTTTGGCAGACTACATGATACGTCATCACTTTCCACATCTTGAAAACATGAAAAAGAGTGAAGGTTTGTCATTCGAGGCAGCTATAGGAGATTCTCCAACAATAGATCTCACATCAAACAAATATGCAGGCAAATATCCTTATACCACATTTTATTTTGCTTTCAAATCCTCATTGATCATTTGGAGAACTAACGTTTCCTCACCTGCAATCCATTTGTAACAGCCTGGGCAGTTGAGGTTGCAGAGAGGACTGCTTACTTGATAGCTAGATGGCAAGGTGTTGGCTTCACCCATGGTGTACTTAACACTGACAACATGAGTGTGCTGGGCCTAACTATTGATTATGGACCATTTGGCTTTCTCGATGCCTTTGATCCTAGCTATACTCCAAATACCACTGATCTTCCTGGGAAGAGATATTGTTTTGCAAATCAACCTGATGTTGGCTTGTGGAATATTGCTCAGTTTACTGGACCACTGTCATCTGCTGAGCTTATCAGCAAAGACGAGGCAAATTATGTGATGGAGAGGTGAGCTCTTCCTCCCATTCTGAACAATTATTAGCAGTAGACGGCAATAACTTATTTGTGTGAACATTTTGAATTTTTGTTTGTTGCAGGTATGGGACAAAGTTCATGGATGAATATCAATCCATCATGACCAAAAAGCTGGGCTTAACCAAGTATAATAAGCAGCTTATCAGTAAGCTGCTTAACAACTTGGCAGTTGATAAGGTTGACTATACCAACTTTTTCCGTCTTCTTTCAAATGTCAATGCGGATCCTGGTATTCCGGAGAATGAGCTGCTTGTTCCACTGAAGGCTGCTCTCCTAGATATTGGGAAAGAAAGGAAGGAAGCATGGATTAGTTGGGTACAGACTTATATTGAAGAGGTGGGTCACCTATTCTGTAATTGTTTCCTCCATATGCACTTCTATCATAAAAGGGATTGTTTGATGCTGTGATAGCACAATGTTTTGGCTACTGTTGGTAGTTATGTTGTTGTTTGGTTCTTTTATTTTATTTTGAAAATCTCTGCCATTTTTTGTGAAGTTGGAATGATCATTTGGAAACTGAGTGGCATGATGCAGTTCAGGCAGAAATTTCCACTGACTGTTGCAGGCTTGCTGCCCTGTGCTTTGAAAATCTACCTGCATTCACTCTGAATTTATGTGACTATGCTTTAAAATTCATCTAATAGTCATAATTCCTGATTTCTGTACATTGTGAATTGTCATCTGCACTGTCCAAGGTCCATCAAGGTTTATTATGCTCTACCATTGTTACCACACTTACATATATTCCTGCATTTAATATCTTGACCTGCAGTCTAACGGTGTTATTCATTCTGTGTGAAAGCTGGTGGAGAGTGGCATTCCTGATGAAGAAAGGAAAACTGTGATGAACTCTGTTAATCCAAAGTATATTCTCCGCAACTATCTGTGCCAGTCTGCTATCGACGCAGCTGAGCAAGGTGATTATGAGGAGGTTCGTCGGCTGCTTAAAGTAATGCAGAATCCTTATGATGAGCAGCCGGGAATGGAGAAGTATGCACGGTTGCCACCAGCCTGGGCATACAGACCTGGAGTTTGCATGCTGTCCTGCTCTTCGTGAACCCAGGATGCAAGACGTGGTGGGCATTACAAAATGTTTGGGTGGTTATAGTCTTTCTCCTGTATAGGACTATAGGGGTTCGTCTTTGTGCTATAATGTGTCGAGCATCGCATGCTGTTTTTTACCAGTGATGCAAGTGTGTAAGAATCTTAGTTGTAAGTTATTCGCTATTTATCATGTCGTTGCAAGAATAGTGACGCAGTTCGATCAAGCCACGTATCCCATTTGAAGATGGAATTTTGGCGGTTTACTGTTCTATATAAGCTCTGGCGCCACCTCACTACATAATAAATTTGTCGGAGTATATGAGGAGCAGCATTCTCGTAGTCAGGCCTGTGGTATGTTGTATCATGGTGGCTTCCTGGAAAATTACTTTTACTTCCTGGTGTTGGTACGCGTACAGGTACAGCCAGTTGTGACATGTGAGCACAAGTGTGTACGCTGACCACACACTAAGATTTCTGCATAGGCTGATTCAGCTAATTGAGGCTGAGCAGCTGAACCAGGGTGGGTGAAAAGGCCAGACTGGAAAGCAAAACCTTCGCTGCGGATGGTAGCGAGCTCGTCTTAGAAGCGGACTCCAGATGTAAGCTGGGCTCGCTCGTACCCGGGCCCAAACTGTGGCCTGCTCCTCATGTGGCCTCCTCACGGCAACTGATTTTTTTGGTAGTTAAAGGGAAAAAGGTCCCTTTTTATCTTTTAACTTTTGCTGTTAAAGTCCATTTTTTGAGCATCTTCAAGATTTTTCTAAATAAATCTTGGGTCATGCTGCCGAACGAACGTTCTAAGCATAGAACGACCGAGCCCGGCCCACCCCTGCTCTTGACGCGCATGCCTCCTCACTCCTCCCCCTGTCCCATCGCCCCGAAACACACTACCCCCACCGCGGCCGCCTCCACCAGCTCACTAACCACGCACCGCCTGCCTCCGACAACGAACTTCACCCAAACCTCGCCGGAGCATCGTCGGGATCCTATGAAAAAAAACAACCAAAGAAACCTATTCCGAAAAAAAAACAGGAAGAAACCAATGAAACATTGAAAATGGAGCACTGAACCACCGGCGGAACATCACAGAAACATTGGATCTGGAGGGGGTAGGGGCAACATCAGAGAAACATCATCATCATATGTTGCGAAACATTGAAAATGAAAAACTGAACCACCAGTAAAACACATAGGGAAACATTAAATTCGGAGCGGGGTACGAGGAGGGGGAGGGGACACATCAGAGAAACATCTCATCATCTATGCGTGAAACATAGAAAATGGAGCACTGAACCTGAAAGGACCTAATTGGCCTAGAGGGGGGGGGGGGGTGAATAGGCGTATCTAAAAACTTATCGCAAAGGCTAACCGAAATAAATGCGGAATTAAAACTATCGGTCCAGCCAAAACAACACCCCTCTACTTATAACACTAGCACCTAGCAAATTAAGATAAGAAGGGTTACTACGGTGCAGGGCTAGGAAGCTCACCTAATAAGTCTAGGTTGCAAGGTCACACAAACCTAAGCAACTAGTACTCTAAGCAAACCGGGAGCTCCTACACATGCTAGTGAAGGCAAAGCGCACAAAGCCTAAGCTCACTAGAAATGCTCAATAGCAAGGCTACACAAGCCAAACTAGAGAGCTCAAAAAGCTTAGCTACACAAGCTAAGTAATGTGACTAACAAGACTACACAAGTCAATTAGTCACCCAAGAGCTACTTCTATGCTACACAAGCAAGAAGGTAACTAGCAAGATACACAAGCTATACTAGTTACTAAAGCAACAACTAAACACTAGCACAAGTATGAAACAATAAGTATAAGCTAGTGAGTAGAGAATGCAAACCACTGAACTGCACTACCGGTAGTAGGACCGGTACTACCTGTGGCTGACCGGTACTAATGGTGATAGCGCTGTAGCTCCAAAATCCAAGGAAGATGAGCTTTGAATCCGGATCCGAGCTTTTCCCCACACTCCTTGAGGTTGAGGATGATGATGTTGAGCTTTGCTTGGATTGGTTCTTCTCCAATTTGTAGATCGGGCCTTCCCAACCTATGAACTTTGAGGGAGAGAGGAAGAACACGAAGAACACAAGAACAAAGGATAGTCGAAGCTATCTCCACAACATCAAGCACGTGAGACTCAAGATTTATCCCGAGGTTCGGTCCCCACAAAGGAGTTCCTAATCCTCGTTGTTGAGGTGACCACAAAGGTCGGAGTCTCTTCCACCTCCTTGCCTCCCTCAAGCAACCACAAAGGTTAGCCCAAGATTTCCCTCAAGCAACCACATATGTTAGCCCAAGATTTCCACTAAGGATCGAAGGGGTAATACAAACGCTTCGGGGTGCCCTCACAAATGAATCAACACGGGCAATCTCGAAGAACACCTAGCCAGCTAGGATTCTAAGAATCCAAGAGTAACAAATGCAAAGCAAGCCGGCAAGAAGAGGAAATCGAATGCTCAAGTCATAAATCGATCCTCTCCACTCTCAAATCTCACTTCTCTCTCACAAATCCACCATGGATTGAAGCCTAGGAGCATAGAGGGAGAGAGAGACACTTGGGACCCTTTTTCTCAGGTGTAGGAGTGGAATAATAGGGGTTACCTCCGACCCACGGGAAGGGGCGGCCTATTTATTCCCGCAGCTCCAGATGCACTACCGGTCCAAGATTTCCGATCGTTGGAGCCTTCCGACCGTTGCACAAAGTGAGCCAACCGGTACTACCGGTGAGGAACCGGTACTACCGCTAGTTCAAAATCCCGCAACTTGAGACACTCAGGAATTTTCCCTACCGGTACTACCGGTGGCTCACCGGTACTACCGGTAGTTCATTTTTCAGCACATCTTCTAAGTGCCCGCGAGTGCAAGGTATCTCTCAAACGCATATAGACCTTTGACATCAGCACTCTTATCCTTATCAAGCTAGTCTACCATGCATCCCTCTTGATAGTACGACTTTTCCTATAACTCAACCCGGTCAAAACACTTCTCTAAACAATTATGACCGGTGAAATGAAATGCTCTAAGTTATACCTTTGCCTTGTGCATTCCTTTTCATCTCCTTATCTAATGTTGATGCAACCCATGCACCAACCTATCACAAATTATATGATGCACTTCATATCATCACGTGACATATTGGTTCATCAATCTTGACTTCACTTGCCCTTCACCGTTGCCTTCGTCCATTGGTGCCAAGTCTTCCTCAAGCCTCCTGCCGCGCGGTCAAATGCTTCAAGCCTCCAACTTGCCCTTCACGCTTGCAACCGGTCCATCAAGCTAAGTCATGCCTTGACCTTCTCCACCTTGTCACATGACTCCATGTCATGTTTCATATGCAATGAACTCCATCATCAAGTTGAGCACCATAAATATGCACAGGTCATCTCTTCATGACTTTATTGGTTACTCACACTTGTGTACCTAAGGACTAAATCAATTGTGTGTCTCACATTAAACACATATTAGTCCACCTAAGTTGTCACTCAATTACCAAAACCAAACATGCACTTTCAATCTCCCCCTTTTTGGTAATTGATGACAACTCTACAAAGATATGGAAATTAAGCTTATTTTGGACTTTGTCATTTATCCAACATTTAAGCTCTATGTTAAGATTTGGATAAATGATACAAAATCTGACTTGGTAGTGATAGCCCCCCCCCCTACATGTGTGCTCACAAAGGTTTGAATTAAGCTTTGCACACATGCATGAATAGAATTTTTGGAAGTGCTAGCACTACTAAGTGATGCTAAGGGATATAGGATAAACCTTTGAAGATACTCATTGTAGTTGTACTTTGAAGTCCATCCTTAGCACCATGGTTAGCTAGATACCACAAAAACACTAGAAACCCCGTGAGATCAACATTATAAGCATGGTTTCTAGATATCAATTCAAGGAACATAATATCTAGCTTATCAACCTATGCATGTTAGTTTATCATATCATCATACAAGTCCTATAACTAGCATACACCACACAAGCATGCATATAAATATAAGACTTATGCAATATGCAAGCAAGCACATGAATATGCACATATCAAATGCAATCAATCAAGTTCATGAGCTTGCTCCCCCTACTTGTGTGCATCACTTAGTCCAAGACTTTTGATCCTTTCAATCTTGTTCCCTTATGTCCATATCCATGTGTTCTCTCCCTTAGTGCATGTCCATTCACTAATATATCTTTGTTCACTAATCTCTCCCCCTTTGTCATCAATTTCCATAAAAGGTATGCTTCTTATTGATGCAAAGGTTGCACTAGGGTAGATGGTTGATACTTGTTTCTTCTCATTTTTGATGGACACCAACATATATGTATTGGAATGACTCTTCTTGTAAGATCATTGACCATTATACCATTGAGTAGGGCAACTCCCTTGTGGTCAAAGCAATTGTCATCCAAATAAGCTTTGCAAGTAAGAGAACTTTTGATTTGATCACTTAAGGTTGATGATCACTTTTAACTTGTAGGATATCACTTGTGAGATACCACATGAAGGATATTACTTGAATGAACTAATTGTAGATCATCACATGTATGCTAGAACTAGACATCTTTTGCAAGTACCAATATGAAAGTTGATACTATTAGAAAGATTAGCATAAGTCTAGATACCATTTGTAAGTTTCATCTTGATATCCATTTGCATAGTTGTCTTGTTCTTGAACTAGATTCATTGTCATGAGCGTCTATTGTTTACTTGAACTAAAGTGAATAACATAAGCTTTCAAGTCCAGTTTAAACCCTCTCTAAGCTTGTTCACACACATTAAGCGGTTATCTTATAGAGGTTGTACTTGTCACTTGATTGCAATCCAAAATAGATCAAGTACTTGGGTTTACTAGCTCATGATCAAACTCATATACTACCACTAGATACAAACAATCAACCAAGCAATAGTGGTAGGCTATAAGCATTAAATTTATTTGATTTTTAATGAATGAACACTATGTATGACTATATGCACTAAGCATGTCCTTAGCAATATATGTATGCATATGTCAAACAATTTCACCTTTGCTATGTTGGAGTCGAGGATAGTCACATAGAATTCATCTCCAATTAGCAATGTGAAGTCCAATTTAAGAGCTTGGTGAAGATCAATGAATACCAATTTGAATACCAATCTTCACCCATATGATTTGAGAACCACTAATCATCAAGTGCACTTTCTTGTTGTGGTTGACTTGCTTATTTCTTGATCTTTGCTTGCATGAGAAAGTACCAAATGATGTACCACTTGTAGAAGATGATACTTCTTGAATGTCATGATACCACTTGTAGGTTAAATTCATGAATCTCTCTCTTTTGGGTGTTGCTTGCTTTCTTCTTGGTCGATCCTCTTGATAGCTTCAACTAAGCATCTCCAAATGATCCCTAGATTACCACTTCCATGTTAGCTGTCCAATTACCACACTTGGTTTACCTACAAAAGGCGGCAAGCCCCTACAAAAGGGAGAAGTGACCTTTCTCTATGAACCATCCTTGATACTCACTTGAAATTGCTTTGTTTGATTGATCCAATTGATGAACTCCATTTGATGAGAGTATTGAATCCAATATGAGTTCATCCTTATTTTGTTTAAGTCCTTTTCTTTCTATCTATTGTTCTCCAATCATCACTAGAACTTAAACTTCATCTCTATCTCGAGTTTGATCTTGATCTCTAACTTGAGTGCCAAATATGTGTTGAATACACTTCCACAATCAAATGGCCTTGTACTCATTGCTTGTCATGCTTCTGTCTCAAACCAAAATCAAACATAGGTGCCTAAAATACTTATAGACATGATTCCAACTTGATGACCTTTCAATCTAAGTGACTCTAGATCAATCCAATAATTATCACTTTTCTGGCAGATTTTGTACTCTTCAAAGAATATATCATATCTCCCAAGGCACATATCCAATGACCATGACATTTGGTGGAGATGTGTTTCACTAAGTCATCTAGCAGCCATAAAATTTTTAGCTTCATTGGACTTCTAGATTGCTACTAGATTTCACATCTTTTCACCTAGGTACATGCTGAAAAACTGTTGCACATATGTTGACAAGATCCACTCCAACCAAAGTATCCCTTATCCAATACTCATGAAATTTGAACAACAACTAATATAATAAGTGTAGAGAATGCATACTAAATTTCAAGCCAATCCAAATAGATTTGATCTCTCAAACATGGCTATGATCACAGCTAGCTCAGATTTGAATAAAAGACAGATTTGAGCATCATGAGCTAAACTTCTTCAATTTGAACCAAAATTGAATCCAACTTGTTTGAACATTCTCACAAGACATATATCCATTAAATTCACTTACTAAAGTTAGTATCATGATCATATCCATTCAAATCAACACAAACTTGATCACTAAGCATTTAATCCATTCAAACATCTTATAGCAAGCAACTAGTGCATACATATAGATCCAATTCAATCAACTCATATGCACTATGTGTATATCCAATTCAAATATCTTATACACACCCAAATGAACTTGATCAACAAGAAATATACCTTAGTAGATCATGATCAATCCATTAGCAAGCTTTCATCTTGAATATTTGCAAGCCTTCAAATCATCTAATGAGCCACCACAACTTGATCATGCACTTGTATGTTGTAGCACTTGGACTTCATTATTTTGACTTGGCATTGGGATGAGAGTAGCACTAGTCTTCACTATTTGATTCAATCATATGATGAACAATATAAAACAAATTGTATCAAGTCTCCAATGCCAATGGTACCTACAGACATTCATCCACTTGTTGATGGTACCCAAACTAGTTTGGGTCCTCTCAAGTTAGGAGCAACATACTTAGACAATGTCTTAGTATGGATAGCGGGATGTTTTGCAATAGCAACCATAGAGGTGCCACTACTATCCTTTCTAAGCATATGATCATCAATAGTTGAAATAGGCTTAGAAGGCATACCTAGGGGACATGAATTAGCCATGTGTCTCCTTTCCCGACATGAGTAGCAAACTCTTTTTAATTGAGCCTTTTCTTCCTTGCTCAAATGTTGCTTCTCATTGTCTTTCCTCTTTTCTCTTGCTTGAATTTCCATCTCAAGCTTGGTAGGACACTTTGAGGCAAAGTGTCCCATATCATCACACTTGTAGCACTTGATGTGAGCCAAATGATTCTTCTCTTGATCTTTGCTCATCATCATCTTGGCATCTTGAATAGGAGTTGGATGTCTTGATCTTACTTTGCCACTTCTTCTAGTCTTCTTCTCCATCCCCAAGTCACCATCTTGATGGTTGATCTTGTCTTGCACTTGGGGCTTAATTTGTGACATAGCTTGAGGCTCTACTTGTTGCTTCACCAATTGCTTCGTTGGGCACATTGAGGTGAGATGACCCCAAATGTGACACTTGAAGCACTTGACATGATTTAGCCTCTCTTCTTCTTTCTTCAACGTGAGCTTATATTTATTAGGGCAAGCATTTGCAAGATGTCCCATTTTATGGCATTGGTAGCACATGAAGTGAGATAGCTTTTCTTCTTGTTGTTTCTTCATTTCTCTTTCATATCTTCTCTTTCCCCATCTCTTGCCTTTGATGTTGCTCTTGTTGAATCCAATTCCATTCTTGTCACAATAACTTCTCTTTTTTGTCAACATATGCTCAAAGGTGACTTTGGAGTTGTAGCACCTCTCTAATTTGTTGCTCAAGTTCTTCACTTGCTCATTAAGCTCATTGTTCTCCTTCAAAAGGTTAGTCTCAGAAGACATAGAAGTAGAACAAGCATCTATATGTGAAGAGAATGGCATATCAAGTAAATCATCACAAGAGGTGGATACATGATTCTTCCCAACATCACAAGGGTTAGCAATAATATGTGGTTGATCATTTGACCCATGTGATGAGCTCTCATTATTTTTAAGTTTCTTCAAAAATACTTTGATGAGAGAACCATGTTTGTTAACTAGATCTCCATGAGATATACAAAGTTGCTCATGATCCAATTTTAGCTCTTCATGTGAAGCTTTAAGAACATCAAGTAAGTGCTTATGTTCTTCACATGAATTCTTTAGAAATGAGTTTTCATTTTCTAATGTTAATGTTTTAGTTTTCTCATTTTCTAAAGACATAGTCATGCTAGCAAGTCTATCTACAAGCTCATCATATGAATCGACATGATCAGCAACATTGTTATTTGATACCTTTGTGTCACCTTGTGACATGAAGCAATGTGGTGATGTAGATGGGCTTGTAGTAGAATCATGATCATTTCCCGAGCATGAACCATCATCATTACCATCAAGAGTGCATGGAGTGACATCATCAATAACAACACTTGAGGCATCATCATCATCCATCTTGTCAAGTGAGCTTGTAGTTGATCTATCATCATCATCACTTGACCATGAGGTGGAGCAATCTTCCACAACCACCAAGTTGTGATTATGCTCAACACCATCATGTTCCTCCATCTCTATGTGATTCTCCTCCCTGTTGAATTTGCCATCATCCCAAGTGGTGACATCGCCATAGAGATGCTTGAGTGCTATCCACATATCATGGGCACTCTCTGAAGTCATCACCCTATCAAATATCTCATTTTTCAAAGAATTGATTAGAAAACATTGGGCTTGTGCATCAAGTGTTAGGCACTCTTTTTGCGCTTGGGTTAGATTACTCTTATCCAAGGTATGAGTAAACCCAACAACAATGATCCACCAATACTTCGGACCAAAAACACGAATATGATCAAGCATATGATATTTCCACAGTGCAAAGTGTGTGCCATAAAAAATGTGTGTATCACACTCCGGTGACTTGTCTCCACCATCTTTACCTTCTCCTATATTATAAACCATACTTGCCATATGTTTTACCTTTTCAAGCTCTTCTTGCATCTTTTTCATTTTCTCTCTTTGTTGCTCTTGCAACTTGGCGGTGATTACCTCAATCAATTGATTCATTTGATTTTGATCCATCTTGGCCAATATAACTCCTCACGCGGTAAAGCGTATGATAAGAGGAACCTTGCTTTGATACCAATTGAAAGGACCTAATTGTCCTAGAGGGGCGGTGAATAGGCGTATCTAAAAACTTATCATAAAGGCTAACCGAAATAAATGCGGAATTAAAACTATCGGTCTAGCCAAAACAACACCCCTCTACTTATAACACTAGCACCTAGCAAATTAAGATAAGAAGGCTTACTACGGTGCAGGGCTAGGAAGCTCACCTAACAAGTCTAGGTTGCAAGGTCACACAAACCTAAACAACTAGTACTCTAAGCAAACCGGGAGCTCCTACACATGCTAGTGAAGGCAAAGCGTACAAAGCCTAAGCTCACTAGAAATGCTCAATAGCAAGGCTACACAAGCCAAACTAGAGAGCTCAAAAAGCTTAGCTACACAAGCTAAGTAATGTGACTAACAAGACTACACAAGTCAATTAGTCACTCAAGAGATACTTCTATGCTACACAAGCAAGAAGGTAACTAGCAAGATACACAAGCTATACTAGTTACTAAAGCAACCACTAAACACTAGCACAAGTATGAAACAATAAGTATAAGCTAGTGAGTAGAGAATGCAAACCACCGAACTGCACTACCGGTAGTAGGACCGGTACTACCGGTGGCTGACCGGTACTACTGGTAATAGTGTTGTAGCTCCAAAATTCAAGGAAGATGAGCTTTGAATCTGGATCCGAGCTTTTCTCCACACTCCTTGAGGTTGAGGATGATGATGTTGAGGTTTGCTTGGATTGGTTCCTCTCCAATTTGTAGATCAGGCCTTCCCAACCTATGAACTTTGAGGGAGAGAGGAAGAACACGAAGAACACAAGAACAAAGGATAGTCGAAGCTATCTCCACAACATCAAGCATGCGAGACTCAAGATTTATCCCGAGGTTCGGTCCCTACAAAGGAGTTCCTAATCCTCGTTGTTGAGGTGACCACAAAGGTCGGAGTCTCTTCCACCTCCTTGCCTCCCTCAAGCAACCACAAAGGTTACCCCAAGATTTCCCTCAAGCAACCACAAAGGTTAGCCCAAGATTTTCACTAAGGATCGAAGGGGTAATACAAATGCTTCGGGGTGCCCTCACAAATGAATCAACACGGGCAATCTCGAAGAACACCTAGCCGGCTAGGATTCTAAGAATCCAAGAGTAACAAATGCAAAGCAAGCTGGCAAGAAGAGGAAATCGAATGCTCAAGTCGTAGATTGATCCTCTCCACTCTCAAATCTCACTTCTCTCTCACAAATCCTCCATGGATTGAAGCCTAGGAGCATAGAGGGAGAGAGGGACACTTGGGACCCTTTTTCTCAAGTGTAGGAGTGGAATAATGGGGGTTACCTCCACCCCACAGGAAGGGGCGGTCTATTTAATCCCGCAGCTCCAAATGCACTACCGGTACTACCGGTGGTGTCCCACCGGTACTACCAGTCCAGGATTTTCGACCGTTGGAGCCTTCCGACCATTGCACAAAGTTAGCCAACCGGTACTACCGGTCTTTCACCAGTACTACTGGTCACCATCGGTACTACTGGTGAGGAACCGGTACTAACACTAGTTCAAAATCCCGCAACTTGAGACGCTCAGGAATTTTGCCTACCGGTACTACCGGTGGCTCACTGGTACTACCGGTAGTTCATTTTTAAGCCTACCGTACTACCGGTGTCTCACCGTTACTACCGGTATTTCATTTTTCAGCACATCTTCTAAGTGCCCGTGAGTGCAAGGTGTCTCTCAAATGCATATAGACCTTTGGCATGAGCACTCTTATCCTTATCAAGCTAGTCTACCATGCATCCCTCTTGATAGTACGGCTTTTCCTATAACTCAACCCGGTCAAAACACTTCTCTAAACAACTATGACCGGTGAAATGAAATGCTCTAAGTTATACCTTTGTCTTGTGCATTCCTTTTCATCTCCTTCTCCAATGTTGATGCAACCCATGCACCAACCTATCACAAATGATATGATGCACTTCATATCATCACGTGACATATTGGTTCATCGATCTTGACTTCACTTGCCCTTCACCGTTGCCTTCGTCCATTGGTGCCAAGTCTTGCTCAAGCCTCCCGTTGCGCGGTCAAACGCTTCAACCACAAGTAAAACACTTAGAGAAACATTAGATTCGAAGCGGGGTACGAGGAGGGGGAGGGGACACATCAGAGAAACATCTCATCATCTATGCGTGAAACATTGAAAATAGAGCACTGAACCATCGGCAGAACATCAGAGAAACATTGGATCCAGAGGGGGGAGGGGCAACATGTTGACACCAAAAGTGGCAAACGGGAAAAGACCGCAAGCGTATGGCTGTCAAGTGTAGCGTTCACCAGGAGTATTCCAGGTATCGTATTTTCCACAAGGAACGAGAAGTGAGTTAACTAGGAATATGGTTATGTCCTATGATGGATCAAGGGAGACTATGATAAGTAGGTTGAGAGGTTTTATATAGGAAAGATATCTAACAAGGTATAGCTGGTTATACTAGCTTTATCAGCCCTTCTCTTGCAGGAGGCGATGGGATAGATCAGAAAGAGGGAAAAACTCTAACCGGACCACGCCATCATGTTGTATTGAGGCTCTACCTTTTAAGAACTTATCTTACACACATGGTGGAATACGAGGACTAGATAGAGCTATCACCTTCTACTAGCATCCACAAACAATCCGTGCGATAAGCGGTTTACAAAGGAAAGATCTAGTCTAGACACCACGTCTACACTATTCTTACTACTTTAACCCTACGTTAAGGCTAAAGCACTCTACTTAAAGTAAAGCGATGAACAAGCATGAAAAGATGTATAACAGCTAAACTAGATTTAGAATATTGAATGCTATAAAGAACTCGGAGGAATCACTTACAAGTGCTGAACTTACAAGAGAATCGCATCCGCTGAGGTACAAATCGGAGAAGACGCCAGACAGGCCCGACTCTCCTCCAGGCTCTCCTCGCTCTCTTCCAACTAGCATAGCACTACTGCAAAGCTACGCTAAGCTAAGTAGTTTCTCCATTGAGGCATGAGTGAGAGTGAAGGCCTAGGAGGGTATTTATAGCTAGAGGTGGAGTAGGGCTACTTTGGTGCCACGTCAGCGATCCGCATCACCTCCATCAGCCACCGTAGGATGAAACCGTCATTGTAACCGCCTTAGATCAACTGTGGAGATGAAGTTGATGCATGGAGGCATGCAGGAAGGCGGTGGGAGGCTCGGGGAATCTTCTGGCCAGTTGGGCATGGTCGGCTGACCACCCCCTGACAGGTTTGCCCTGCCCATTTCTTCTAGAAGTTGACCCCACTGGTTAGGAGGCCTGTGGGTGGTCTCTGGGCCCACCTAGGTGGTCGGCCGACCTCCTTGAGAGAGCCATGGGCCTCCCCTTCGGTGTGGGACCTCCTTGATAGGTCTGGATTCTGCTGTCCAAAATTGGGCCCAAAGTGCGGTCGGTCGACCGTCTTTTGTGGCCAAATAAGCTCATCTTTTGCAAGTAGCTTCTAGAGGTAATGTCCATGATGATGGTGTATTAGATCTGCACATTTGCCATGCTTGGAAATATATCATGTTGGGCCCATGGATCCTCGTGCTTTGATCCAGAACCATTGAGAGGTAGCACACTTGGATCCAAGGGGTAGAAAGTGCTTTGGAGAGTGTTACTTGGATCATGGGGGCTTGGGAGGCCTAGTGGCCCCACAGGGAGGTCGGCCGACCCCCTAAGTGGGCCCACTAGCTCCCAAAAGTCCCCATTTGTCATTACCTGCATCAAATAGTCAAGGGACATGTGGAACTAGTTATTGGGTAAAATATGTTCAGGTTATACTTGTTTTCCTTTGAATATGAGGATGTTGACGGTATTTTGATGGTGATAAAATAGCTCATATTTACCGTCAACACAACATCAGAGAAACATCATCATCATGTGTGGTGGTATGTCAGGGGGGTAGAGGAGAGAAGGAGAGAGGAAAGAGGAGGAAGAGGCTTACCTGGGCCGAATCCGTGGCCACCGCCTCCGGATCCGGCGGATCCATGGCTGCCGACGAAGGATTCAGCCATGGTCGGCGAATCCCGCCATGGATGTCGGCAAAATCCCGCCATGGTCGTGCACGGGTGAGAGAGGAGAGGGGGAGGTGGTGAGGTGCGGCTGCGAGGAGTTGCTAGGGTGTGGGCGCAAGCTCGGCGTGACCGTGGTGGCGCGCGTACGGCGAACGGCGCGGGCGAACCACCACCACCAGCGACGGGGAGGGAGCTGGCCGCGGCGTGCGCAACGGGCACCACCACCTGCAGCGACAGCGGGAGCTGATCGTGGACGAGCGCGACGAGCACCACTAGAAATCAACCTCCACGTGCGGGGAGCAAGCGGTGCGACGGTGGCGGCGAGCAACGGCGTGTGGCAGCTCTGTTTTTGTGTGGCAGGAAAATGAGTGGAGACGAAGCGATAAGAACGGACTGACGACAGGCGGAGCGCACGAGACGATGGGTACCGTCCTATTTACTCGCACAGTCTTAACGGGCCGACGAATAGTCCGCAGCCCAGCAAGGCGGGCGTCCGAGCGGTCGAACGCTCGATTGGGAGCATTACCGATAAATCTTCTAGAAACTTCATGTTTTCTAACTCCTAAAAATCTATTAGGATAAAAAAGAAAACCATCTCCAAGAATTTTTAATAATCCACTTCTAAAATATAGAAGACAATATCATATATCCTATATTTTTTCTAAATTATCCTAACCATTTTTATATATTCTTTTTCTCTTGTACATTTGCATCAAGAATCTTTTTCTACTTTCTATTCTTTCCACGCCCTTCCACCTCTAAATTGGCTGACTTTAGCCTAGTTATAAGCGGTTTTATATTTTTCTTTTTAATTTATTTTGATTGAATCTTTGGAAAATCATAGCAAATCACAGAAAAATCATAAAATGGAAATCTATTTTTTTACTTTACATAAGTAGATCTACACAATAAACATATAATATGGTATGTTTTAGTACAAAGTTTTTATTATAGATGTAGATCTATTTTTCTATAATTAATTAGAATAATTCATAATTGTTGTTTCTATGGGGCCAATTGTGGTGAAATATTTATGGTGGCCTAATTATTATATGCTTAAACTGTAGTAAAAAAAATTCATACTCATTAGATCATGTATAACTTAGTTATAGATTTTTAGGGTAAAAAAATCTATAACTAAGTTATACATGATCCAACAAGTATGAATTTTTTAATACAGTTCAAGTAAATAATATTTAGATCACCATAAGAAATTTACCATAATTGGACCATAGAAACTGTAACTATGAATTATTTCAATTAATTATAGAAAAGAATAGATCTAAATCTATAGCAAAAACTTTTTAGTAAAACATACCGTATTATATGTTTACTATGTAGATCTACTCATGTAGAGTCCAACAATTAGATTTATATTTTATAATTTTTCTATGATTTACTATCACTTTTAAAAAATTTAGCCAAAATAAATAAAAAAGAAAAAAATAAAAACGCTTTTAAAATTGCTTATAACTAGATCACAGAGGTAAAACGCATGGTTCAAAACATGAGGGAGGTAGTTTCTTCGATTTTGGAGTTTATGGAGAAAAATAGATTTTTATAAAAATTGAGGGAGCAAAAGTGAACTTTTTTTTCCTAGTTAAAGCTGCCAGGCCCACTCCATATCGGTGTCATCAGAATTCATTCACTGGGGAAAAATAGGCAGTGCAGATTAAATGAACATCAAAATAATCAAGATAACGGAGAACACTAGAACTTGTCAATGATGGTCGTTGCTGCATATGGTTTGGTTTTTCAAAATAATGCGGATTCTTTACTCTTGCTATGAATGCACTGTCATAAGATGTTGGTTTGGGTACTGTGCAGGACCACACATGCAAAACAACATGTCAAAGTTTTCCTTAGGACAGCCTAATGGCTAGCTCATAAGTTAGCTCTTACAATTTTTCTTATATTGAGAGAGAAAAAAAGTTAGCTCTTAGTCAAGAGCTAAACTCATACATTCATTTAAAGATCATGTGAGAGTATTATGTGGGTCTAACCATAGTATGAGTCATTGCTAAAAGCTAGCACTATTGGAGAGATTGACTTAGAGCTAGCAACTAACTTATACTATTGCGGGTGCCCTTATGAATAGTAGTGTAGTACTAATATTCCAAACCCTAATACCTCCAAGTTGAAACATAAGATTATTATATGGGGTTGTTTGGTAGGTAACTTTGACAACTGATTGCGCTGTTCGACTTCAGCTATGGTTTCTAGGGCTGATAAAGGTGTATTTGGTTTGAGGACAATTATGGATAGTATATGGTTATTTATAAATTTTGGAATAAGATTATTATATGGGGCCCAATTGCCATATTCAGCTTCGGCTGGTGGTTTCTACAGCTGATAAAGATGTGTTTAGTTTGAGAACAAAGGTGGATAGTATATGATCATCTATGAATTTTGGAATATGGATATCCATATTGTCTGTTTGATGAGATAGATGAGACGAGCTATTTTATTGTTTTGTTGGATGGATAAGATGAGATATGATGATAATACTTAACTAATTATATCTACTGTTTAAAATAATAACAACTTATTATATACTAACAAATATGCATCGATACAATCTTGTCATTGTAATCACTAATTAAAAATAAAATATGTTAACAAAAAACTCTAATTATCACATAAAACATAGGCTAATCAACATTTTAACACTTACCAAAAGTTATCTTGTCATCATAATTATTAGTTAATAATATAACATGCTAATAGTCCTTAATTTACTTGCTAATGACAAAGATTAGAAAGTATGAATAAGCTCATCCACCAGATTCTGAGCGCCACAATATCCTGCATCTACTCAGAATATTCTCTATCATAGATATCTAGATTTATCTTGTCCATTCAACCAAGCACACTATATCCCACGTCCCATCATATCTATGGAATTAATCACACCCTAAGTCAATTGATGTTGTTTTACTGTAAAACACAACCTAAGTTTGGCCAAAGTTCAAAATGTTTGACTTAAAACAACTCTATAAATTAATTTGTTCAAGGATGGAGAGAGTACCAATTTTGATCAATTGTGGATTAAAAGTATAAATCCTTTTTATATCAAATACACATCATTAGATTAATTGTGAAATAATTTTTTAAATACATTAATTTGGAGTCATAAATGTGAACTAATATTTATTAGAAACATAGTCAAATTTGGAGCAACTAACATGTACTCCCTCCGTCCCAAAAAAAAGAGTCGTTATGGGAAGTGTGCTAGTCAAGCTTTCTTAACTTTGATTAGGTTTGTAGAAAATATGTTCAACATTTATATCTTTAAATAAGTTTAGTATTAAAGTATATTCAAAGATTTTTCTAATGATACTAATTACGTACCATAAATATTAATATTTTGTTAAATATAGTTGGTCAAAGTTAGAATTTATTGATTTTTTGGGAAGCGAGAACGACTTTTTTTTTAGGACAGAGGGAGTATACTATAGTTGTATTCTTTTCGATACAAAGATACTCCCTCTGGGGCCCTTTTCTTAGGCGTATCAGCAAAATCTTAGATACCAAGGAGAATAATAATCACGCTTGCACAGCTCGTGGCTCAATACATGCGGCACAAAGAAACGTATGGTTATTGAATGCATGCAAGCCGTTATGCAGCGCAAAGCTAGCTGATTGGTTGTTGTATGCAACCCATATTTATTTCACAGTGTATTCTAAAGCATTTCATCTCGTACTTGCTGGGGCGTCTAAAATAGTTGTCTAACTAAAAAACGCGAGCACGTCTAAGAAAAAGATCCGGAGAGAGTAGTATACATGTACTCCCTCCGTTTCAAAATATGTGTCTTTCTCACTTCCCGAGAAAAAAACTTAGATTAATTTTATATAAAAAATTATTAATAGTTATGATACATAATTGATATCATTAGATAGATCTTTTGATCTAGTTTTTTAATAAATTTATTTGAAGGCACAAATGTTGCACGTATTTTATATAAATCTAGTCAAGTTGTGACACGAAAACGACAGTTAATTTGGGACGGAAGGACTATATTGGATCTACTATCAAACGTGTGAAAAATCCAAACAGTTCGCACCTATCATGCCGTTTAATAAAGATGTAAATCAGGGCCAAGAAATACTACACCGATGGATCTTTACAGCAGCAGCAGTTGATTACTGCTGGCCCCTGGATTGGTTGTTCCGTGGCTGTCAGTCTTGGGATCCTTGCTGCACTTCTCTCGCCTTTTGATTCCCTCGAGAGCACGAGAAAATGTTGCAAGTAGTACGTAAGCTTGTCATTACGCTGCAGTAATTTATGAGGAGGCTGCCCTAATTATATAATTATAAAACTTGCATGTGTCAGTGGCAGCGCCCAGTCGGGGAAGTGGAACGCAGCTCACACTGGTTTTCAACGGTTGGTAAACAAAGCGCAAAACCGAATAACCGAGTGACAGCAGCTCCACGGTCCAGCAAGCAAGCGCAGCTGCACAGAGGCGCGGACGCAGACCCGCCCCCGCCCTTCTCTCTATCTGATTCTCTCTCATCACGTGCTGTGTACAGTAGTGTCCTGCTGCTGCTGTCCCGCAGCCGCAGGGAGCTCACAGCTACTGTTGGAGCTCAAGCACCAAGGAGGCAAAGGACTCCGGCCGGCGCCCACAGGCCACACAGCATCAGCATCACTGCTTGCCTCATTCAAGAATCTTCCAGCTTTCCCCAAACAGAACCACCTTGGGCCATGGCTTCTTCTTGATCTGTGGTGGGTCTCCCTCCCCTCCCGGTGTGTCAGTCTCGATCCAAGATCAGTGCCAATCTGCAGTGGTTTCCCCCTTCGGTGCTAGCGAAAAGAGAAAAAAAAAATCCTCTCTTTTGACTGCTGGAGTTTGGGGAAATGAGTTTGCAGGTGGATGTTTCTTCAAGGACATACTAGTTTGATACAAGGTCAGCTTCTTTCTATCTCCTCTATCTATTACTTATGGTCGGAATCATTTAAATGCTTCTGCTCTACTCTGTTGATACCATTTGTGGCGTATTCCAATCTGAGATTAGAGATATATCTGGATATATGCTTCTTGAGACTATTGATGCGGATCTATCTAACTAGAACTCTGAGGAGTTTAGTCTGCCATCCATTCTTGAGTTTTAAATTAGGTTCTTGATTTTTCTTTTTTCTATTGCAGCTTTCTAGATTGTTTTGGCTGCACTGTCCTAGAGCAAGTTTCTCAGTCGCAAAGTGAGATATTTTTGTGAGTTTCAAAAAGGAAGCAAAAAGACACCAACAGAATAGGCGGCATCGCATCTCGTAGTTGCCTGGTACTACATACACCTGCAGCTTCTTCTTCTTCTGTTGAATTGAATCGTCAATGGGTAGGGGGAGAGGCAGAGGGAGGAAGCAGCTCACCAATGGCAGGACCCACGATGACAAGGGGAGCAGCGGCGAGGAGGTCGTCGTGCCTGCAAGGAAGAGGAGAGGACGGCCCCAGAAGCGTGTCGCCGCTGAGAAGATCATTGAAGCAGAGATGAAAAAACTGGAGGCGGCCGACGATGGCGATGAGGACTATGTGGTGGGAGCAGGGGATGGTGCCAAACTGAAGGGTTCAAGAACAGAGCATGCTTCCGGTGGCAACAAGAGGAACAGGGTGCCCAAGGAAGAAGTCGACCCAAATCTTGACATGGAGGAGAACATCTCCAGCACTCGATCCAGCAATGATGAGCCCGCCAGGTCTAATGGCTTCCGGCAGTCAGGAAGCCGCCGGAAGAGCACCCCACGGCGAGCGGCGGAGGCAGGGCTATAGCCAAAATTGGAATTGGAGTTGGAATTGGAATGGAATAGATTCTTTGGTATCGATTAGGTAGCTGCTCTTCAATTTTTTATCATTAATATCTTTTGTAGCAACCTTCAATTTTTGGCCTACATCTACATGGGTGTAAACATATATAATACTGATTGCATTGCATGCCATCCGAAGTTTTGCTTATATTAATTAATGAAGAAAAATGTATGAACTAGAACTGTACTGATTGCAAGCTCCATATCTAGTTGGTAGTGGTAGCCTGGTAGGTACTACTGTACTGATTGATCACCATCATATTTTGCTTCACATCAACGGACTGTCACCACAAGCTCATGCAACTTTGACCCCACTAATGTGCATTTTCTTTGCCGTTTTCATTACAGTTATCCTGCAGGCATTCCTAGTTGTTTTTGCCTTGGCATACCAGTTATATTGCAGTTATGGTTGTTCCGTTGTATTGCAGGCATTCCTAGTTCAGTAGTTCTTACTAAAATCAGGAGATCATGAGTTTGGACTATGCCTGCCCAGCTATGCCAAGACTGACTCAATGCCTGTTTGTCTCGCATCCATTGAAGAGTATAAACTCATGTGGCTGTGAACTGAATTTCACATAATCACATGTAATAGTATTTCTGAAGGCTTTTGCTACGGTACTCCGGAATAAACGTGGATCGTTCATTTATTCCGATCCAACGGTCACGATCATCTAGGAGGTAATAGTATTTATTGATTTTTTATTTTATAAAAATAGGGTAAATAAGGAAGTTTTGTAATATTTAAAATCTTTTTTAAGATTTGGTTGTTAAGATGCATGCGGTATCTTTAATATGGAAAATATTTTTTATTTGATATTTTTTACCTCCCTTGCGAATACTTATCAGATTTGTTGGTACTTGCAAGATATGCACCGCCATTTTTTTTAAATAATGTCACCGGAAATTTGTTCGCGAAATAATCGGGCGTCGAATGATAAGGGCCAATCTTCGATAACTGCAATCTCCGATAACTGCCTCCGGTCCGATATAAGTGGCGTAACAAGAGAAATCACAGAAACCAAGACCAAATCCGCCGCACCATTAGGGAGTAATTAATCCACGCACACATGCCATTAAGGAGTAGCAGCCGCACCGCCTGGCCATGCATGCAGGTTCAGCCGAAGGGCCTCCGTAATTTTCTCTGCTTTGGTATAGGACGGTTAAAACAGAAACTGATCTGCATGCATGACTCACGCATGCAAAGCAATTAATATCTGCTTTGGTATTCCAACCACGCCAGTTAAATAGGCCAAATGGAAAAATGGCTCTACGCCACTTATATCGGACCGGAGGGACTAATTTATTTAGTAAATTATTAAGTTTAGAAAAATTAACGGTCCAGATTTAATTTAAGATATTACTTCCTGCGATGTAACCGGAGTACCTGAGCATTGACCATTTCTGAATACTATAGCGTGCCAGTAGTCTTGCACCAGGCTCCAGGTATTGGTTGGTGCCTTGGGAATCTCTGCCAACTTGAAATCTAATGATTCTGCAGTGATGTTGTCAAAGAATCTTCTAAACACGAATCTGCAGGAGCAGCTCCGGGCGGGTGCGATATCCACGTCGCCTGTTAGCCCACAACCGTAGGATCTCGCCACCGTTAGCCCGCAACCGTAGGATCTCACCATCAGGCGATATCCACTATCGCTGGGTCTTAACGGGTCTCTTGCCCGACTCGCGAATGCTCGGGAACCCACCTGGTTGTCCTTCTCTTCTCGACTTCTCGGGCGGAGGCGCGCGGGCGCCACGGCACTCGCGGCTATCCCGGTGCGGGTGGGTCCCCGGCACCCCCGACGGCCATGCCGTGGTCGTGGCTGTGCACTGGTCCGCTGCAGCCGCCGGGCCTGTGCGCATGGCAAGCATGCCAAGGTCCACCTCCTGTCGAGCCTCGGCCGGCACCGGGTCCGCGCAGGCCTAGCGCAGCTTGCCGGCCGCTCAGATACCGCCGCCGTACGATCGTAGCCATCCCCGGCGGATCGACGTTGGCGTCCGCACCCGCGTGCGTGCTCTGCTCTGCTGAGAGCGCTCGTGGGTAAGAAAAGAAAGAATAGAAGCTTTTGGAGGGTTTCAAATACATTTCATGGATAGTTTATTCATAATACATCATAACATGGTTTTTTTAAGAGAGAGGAGAGCATGATTTAATTAAGGAAAAATGCAAGGCCTAAGGCAAAGAGTTTGTCCTGTTAGGTTTTTTATTCTTTTATGTTTCAATCGACTAAAATTACAAAAACTATATTAAATCATATAAAAATAATAAAAAGTCTTGTTTAGTTTCTCATAACATAGATCTATAGTATTGTTTACAATATTGCAAATTCAAATGCTCGGTATTAGGGATTCAGTTTATAAAAAAAATATTATACCATCGTCATATTTAATATTACCCCTACTTCATTAAAGAAAAATATAAATCAATAGCGATTCATAAAAGCTAAATAATGCAGTTAATAATGGTACGCCAATAATGATTTTTCGCATATGTATTAATGGTACACCTTCTTTCTCTATAATAAATATAGCGAAAAAATATGATGGTTTCATTTTAATAACAAAACTAATTTCTTTATTAAATAAAACTTTGATTAAAAACATGCTGTAAACCATAACACCTATTCAAAAATAACGAAGCCACGGATTTGTCTTACCTACGTTGCTTTATAAAATGTACATTTCTCTACGTCTATATCAACTTCTCCCTTCGTTTCAAATTATAATTTATTTGACTTTTTTGACCCCAAATTTAACCACTCGTCTTACTAAAAAAAGTACAAATACAGTTAAATTTAAGTAATTCTTGTAGACCATTCATTAAATAAGCAAGTCATAACAATAAAAGTCATAACAAAAGAAGTGATATTTTACACAAAAATTTGAGTAAGACGATTAATCTAACATGGGATTAAAAAAGTCAAACAAACTATAATTTAGAAGGGAGGGAGACTACGACATACGAGTAATACAGACATTGCGCGGCAAAGCTGCGCGACTTTCTAGTATGGAATTGCGATGTTGCAGGGCCTATTTGATCATCTAGACTAGTTAAGGCGCGCTAAAAAATTGACTTAAAATAGCTATGGTGGACCAAATAGTTTGTCAACAACAACAACGAGCTATAACCATGTCTAAAATAGTATCCTCTATTAGCTCCTATTTGTTTAGAGTTATACAATACAATGTAACGCCAACAACAAGTACGCACACTCGTCACGTAAACTCTACCCTTATGAGCACATCCGAAGGACTCAGCCGGTAGATCTCGAGATTCATGAAGTAGCTTAAATCCGAGTAGATAGATTAAAATCCAACCAATTGATTTATGATCAGTTCGCTGCTCCTGTTTGAATATGCTAAAACAAAAAAATTAGTTGGCTAACAATTAGCCCTATAAATCAAACTAGCTCAATAATAACACAAATATCTGGATCACGTCAGATCACGTCTGTTAGAATCAACAGTGGAACTAGCTAGCGGCTAGCCACAACCAACCTAATTCACCACCACTCGTTAATATCATTGTCGTGGCAAATAACAACGAAATGGTGCGGACACCATGATAGTGTTTCCAATGAAATATTATTGATTTGAGCAATGTGACAGTAACGGACCATCTTGTCCAACTGATTCAACAGAAACATAGGATGATAGCAAGATCATTTTATTTGGATTGAGTGTAGACAAGAACCCCATCCTCATAATTAACACTGCAGTGAAGCTTATTTTACCCGACCAACTCACTCTAGGTCGCCCCTGCAAACTAAACAAGCTATAAACTTGTTTTTAGAAAGATATATAATTCTGACATATCACCAAGTCAAACCATTTTAAATTTAACCAAATTTATAACATAACTATAAATATTTTGTTATACCAAGTTTATAGACTGTATTTTATATAATGGTATAGTCTATTTTCAACCACTAACCTTTATGGTAGTCCCATTTTCAAACCTAAACTACAAAACTAGGCACCAATTGTTTGACAGATTTAGAAGGTAGTTTCTAATTTAAAATACTAAAAATCTATTTAATCTCTAATTTTTTATAAGTAATTATTTAAAATTAGAAGAGTATGAAACTAGGAACAATTATCTTGAAATATTATCTATCATTATCCGATGTTGCTCTATTTGAAGTTATTCCGATCTTATTTGTTTTAAATAAGTGAGAATGTTTATGAGCAACAAAGCAAAAAAACAATTGTACTATAATATTTCTGATTTAAAATAAAAATTTATATGATCAAATTATCTTTTTAATTATTTTTCTAAAAACATAAAAATACCTTTGAAACCAACCAAGAGAACTATATTTTTTCGATTTTGAAAGGGGAAGGGGGGGGGGGGGCTCACTTACTAGTTCCATAGTTCAAGTTTTAACAAAAAAAAACGCACAAGCGTATAAGTTCAAGGTTAAAAATAGACTTTACCTTTTATATAAACTTCTTTAATTTTTTTCATAGCTTTACTATATATAAATTTGAAATTGCATTATTGAAAGGATCAAGATGCCCAAAAGGGGGGAGGGAGTGAATTGGGCTTATTTCAAATTTCTAAAGCAATATGAAATCCTAGCAATGCCAATTACCCCCTAGTGCCTACCGATAGTGTGTCCTAACTAGAAAGCGGTAGCAATTCAATGAAAGTAAGGACGATGCGGTAAGTAATGCGGTATAAAAGAGCTAGGGATAGAAAGCTTGACACGATGACGTTTTGCCGAGGTATCGAGGAGTCGACACTCCCCCCTAGTCCTCGTTGGAGCACCCGCGCAAGGGTATTGCTCCCCCTCAACCCGCGCAAGGGTTAAGTGCTCTTTACGGACTGGTTCTTCGCCGCTCCAGCTCGGTGAACCGCCCACAACCGATCACAAGTCGTTGGAGAAGGGCCGCCGACAAATCCTCCGGCGATCACCTTCCTCCTAGCACCACCGGACCGTCTAGGTAATGTCGATCACCAAGAGTAACAAGCCTTAATCTTCACTTGACTCAATCAAGCCTCACAACTAGAGTGGATGCACACTTGAACTCTTGGATGAACTAGAGGAGAGGATGGATGGATTCGCGAATCACTCTCTCTCTCTCTAGGGCTCTTGCTCTCTTCCCAACCTTCTCAAGGACTTCAGCAACTGAAATGAGCAAAAGGCGAGGTGGGAGAAGCAAGGGGTGAAGTATTTATACTCCCCCTCACACTCAGCCCACGGGCTGAGAAACATGCTTTTTAAGTTGGCGATAGACTCTCTATCGCTAGCCCCAATGACTAGTTCCTGTTTACGTCAGTAGGCGCCGGACGCTTCGACGCTTGGCGACAGACGCTGCGCCTCAGCGTCCGGCGCCAACTCGCTGCTCTCGGGTTTCTGGGAAAATATTCCCGGACGCTCGCTAGCGTCCGACGCCCATGCGACATACGCGTCTGTCGCAAACTGGACGTCTCTGGAGCTCTCTGTGTTGGCGACAGACGCAACGTCATGCATGCGTCAGCGTCCGGCGCCAGCGTCTGGCATGCTGGACTCGCATCTGGCGCCTTCGGCCTCAGCGTCCGACGCCCACAGAGACTCTCTCTCAACTTCGGTTTTCGTCGTGATGAATTCGGAAGTTGTTCTTGGCTATCTTACGGTCACCGTAGGCTTGCTTAGAGCTAAGGAAGTCAAGTGTGCACCACACCTAAGTCATGAAACTTTCCTAAGTCAAGCTACTAGTCTCAACCCTTCTTTATAGTACGACCAAAGATCAAATAAAGACCTATTTATACTAAATGTCCTTCATCTCCTTATGGTACTTAGCCTATCATTCTAAGGTCTTCATTATGCCTCTTTGAAATCCGAAACGATATCCATCTTGGGGGCTAAGTGATAACCATTGAAGCCCATTCATGTTGATCACTATGGCTAAGCTACGCATAGCCTCTGCAAAACACACGTTAGCCATAATAATCTCTCATTGTCGTTAATCATCGAAACCAATAGGGCCATGATTCTTCAATCCCCCCCTTTAGTTGATGGCACCAACGGGCATATTTTTCATAGCCTCCCTCAAGGGTTCATCACCTACATCATCAAGATTCTCATGCTCTTCTTGAGAGCCATTAGTTTCATCAAACTTTAAGTCATATGTTTCTTCAACTAGGCCGAAGGCTTTGTTAAATACTTGATATGCCTTGGATTTAAGAGAATACCCAAGTAGGAAACCAATGTCACAACGTATTTGGAACTTGCCCAAGTGTTGACGCTTCTTGTAGATGTACACTTTGTATCCAAACACCCAGAAGAAGGATATGTCCAGTTTCTTCCCAATCACAAGCTCATAGGGGGTCTTCTTGAGAAGCCTTTGGACAAAGAGCCGGTTGGCCGCATAGCATGCAGTGTTGATTGCTTCGGCCCAAAACTTCTCGGGGGTGTTGTACTCATCAAGCATGGATCTAGCAAGTGTGATCAATGTCTAGTTCTTCCTCTCAACAACACCATTTTGTTGTGGGGTATAGGTGGCGGACACCTCATGCTTGATCCCAACTTCATCACAATAGTCTTCGATCTTGGTGTTCACAAACTCGGTACCATTGTCACTTCTTATCTTCTTGATCTTCACATCAAATTCATTTTGTGCTCTAGTTTCAAACTTCTTGAATATGCCTTGTGTCTCTCCCTTGTCTTGAAGAAAGAACACCCAAGTGTACCTAGAGTAGTCATCAACTACCATCAAGCAAAAGAGATTGCCTCCAAGGCTAGCATAGGTGGTAGGTCCAAGTAGATCCATGTGGAGTAGCTCTAGGAATCTTGAGGTTGACATGAAAGCTTTGGTTGGATGGGTGTTTGCCACTTGCTTGCCGGCTTAACATGCACTACACAATTTGTCCCTCTCAAATACCACATCCTTCACACCTCTAACCATCTCCTTCTTGAAAAGTTTCTTCAAGATTGACATTCCCACATGTGCTAATCTTCTATGCCATAGCCAACCCAAAGAGCTCTTGGAGAATAGACATGTTTGCAAGCTTGCCTCATTTGAAGTGAAGTCCACTAGATAGAGGTTGTTGTGCCGAAACCCTTTGAATATCATTGATGAATCTTCAATCTTGGTCACAACCACCTCACTTAGAGTGAATAGACATTGGAACCCGAGATCACAAAGTTGACCAACCGATAGCAAGTTGAAGCTCAAAGATTGCACTAGCAAGACATTGGAAATTGATTGATCTTGGGAGATAACCACTTTGCCTAAGCCTTGTACTTTTCCCTTTGAATTATCCCCAAATGTAATCTTGTCTTGATTTGAGCAATCCTTATCAAGTGTGGTGAACATCCGAGAGTCACCGGTCATATGTTGAGTGCAACCACTATCAATCACCCAATGCCTTCCACCGGTCTTGTAGTTCATCTACACACAAGCAACTTGGAGTTAAGCTTGTTGTTTGGGAACCCACACTTGGCGAGGTCCCATAGCCTTGTCCACCATCTCCTTAGCAACCCATAGCAATTTGGGCTTTTTCTTCATCTTAGGACCAAGAAACACAACTAGGAGTCTACCCTTGGAGTCCTTGTTGATGATGAAATGTGCATCATGAGCAAATGACCTTGTGTGCTTGGCAAGGTCTTGGGAGGTGGAGTCTTGCAATCATAAGCAAAGTGCCCAACTTGACCACACTCAAAGCATCTTCTTGGCGTGGGCTTTGGATTGTCATAGTTGTTGCTCATGGCCTTGTTCTTGTTGTATTTCTTTGCTTCTATCTTAACCTTAGCCTTCATGACTTGGTTCTCCTTGAACCCAATGTCGGTCCTGTCGGTCTTCATGATAGTGTTCATCAAGAGCTCACTTTGAAGGTTGTGACCCTTGGTGAACTTCTCAAAACCACTTGCTAGCTTGATCTTCTCACTCTTGAGGTTCTCATTTTATTCTTTGAGAGAGTTGATCAAGGTGATTGCATCCTTGTCATCTTGCTTGGCCGACTTGATAGTGAAGGGCTTGTTGGCCTTGAGGTTGATTAGCTCTTCCTTGAGCTTTGAGTTCTCTTGACTCATCTTCACATAGTCATCATACTTTTTGGCCTCAACTACCTTATTGCCCTTGCACTTAGCATTTTGCTCACTAGCAACTTCATCAAGCAAGTCCTCACAAGAAGTAGCTATATGAGACTTAACAACCGGGTTAATAGCAACATGTGTAGCAAGATCATTTGTAAGAATTTCATTAGCTACCACAAGTGTGCCATGTTCATTTCTAACTTGGTTGTAGTCATCTTTTAGCAAATTATACCTTGTATGGAGCTCTTGTGTTGACCTCTCAAGCTTATCATGTTTCTCATTTAATTGCTTGAGTGAGGCTTTGAGCTCCCTAGTGCTAGATGAGAGAGAATTGTTCTTAAGATTCAAATCATCATTAGCACTAGACAAGGCATCAAGCTTAGCATGCAAGTTTTCTTTGACTACTAGAAGCTTGTCATTTTTATCTTTGTACTTGATGATGATGTTTGAGTACTTGTTGCAAACTTTTATTAGCTCATCATAGGATGGTGTATCATCATCATCACTATCACTACCACTAGAGTCACCACTATCATCATCTCTTTTTGTACCTTCTTGTCACCTTTAGCCATGAGTCATAGGTGTGTAAAGGATGAGCCCGATGATGATGGAGGAGGTGGTGGTGGGGTAGAAGAACCAATCACCAAGGCGGCCACCTTCTCATATTCACTCTCACTATCGGAGGGCTCACTTGAATCTTCAATGTCGGTGAGCCAATCTCCAACAATATAAGCCTTGCCATCCTTCTTCTTCTTATGGAAGTCGAAGTTCTTCTTCTTCTTGTAAGGCTTGTCTTGTTTCTTCTCATCATCGCTTAGTCATCTTGTGCACCCTTCTTCTTGTAGTTCTTGAACTTCTTGTTCTTGAACTTATCTTTCTTTTCTTCGGTCCATGCATGAGCTAGATGACCAAGTATCCACAATTGTAGCACTTCATTTGTGAGATAGGCTTCCTTGAAGAGCTTGTGAAGAATTTCTTCTTCTTTGAGTCAAACTTGACTCCATTCTTGTTTAGCCTCTTCAACATCTTGGTGGTCTTCTTCACCATGAGGGCGATGTTGTCATCATCTTCTTCATCACTTGCACTCTCATACACAAATTGCATCGTGCACTTCTCCGAAGAGGATGCCTTGAGAGCCAAGTCCTTCTTATCCTCCTTATCTTTTTCTTTCTTCTTGGAGGAGGATGAAGAGCCACCATCACCAATATTCATGTACATCTCATGAGCATTGATCTTGCCCAAGACTTGTGTTGGTGTAGCGGCAGAAAGATCCCCTTGGTGAAGAACCGTGACGATGTGGCCATACTTGTCTATTGGCAAGACACAAAGAATCTTGTGCACCACATCGGCCGGTGCCATTTGATTGAGGTCAAGCCCATTCAATTCTTCTACAAGAATGTTAAGATGTGAGTACATCTCATTTGCATTTTCATTACCAAGCATAGTAAAAGAATTGAGCTTTGCCATGACCAAGTGATAGCGTTCCTCACGCTCACTCTTTGTGCCTTCGTGAAGAGCACAAATAGTGGTCCACAACTCAAATGCGTCTTTGGTATTATGCACTCGGTTGAATACATCCTTGCAAATGCCGCGAAAGAGTATGTTCTTCGCCTTGAAATTGTGCTTCTCAAAGTAGGGTTCTTCCGCAAAGTAAGAACTCCCCTTTGTGGCGGCTTTGAGCATGCCCGCATCCATGACCTCTAGATAGACCTCCATACGAACTTTCCAATAAGGAAAGTCATCTCCATCGAACATGGGAGGTGGTCCATCCCCATGAAACATCTTGCTCTAGGCGATAAAGCCTAATTTGAGAGCAACCTTGCTCTGATACCAATTGAAAGGATCAAGATGCCCAAGAGGGGGGGGGGGGTGAATTGGGCTTATTTCAAATTTCTAAAGAGTTATGAAATCCTAGCAATGTCAATTACCTCCTAGTGCCTACCGATAGTGTGTCCTAACTAGAAAGCGGTAGCAATTCAATGAAAGTAAGGACGTGCAGTAAGTAATGCAGTATAAAAGAGCTAGGGATAGAAAGCTTGACACGACGACATTTTGCCGAGGTATCGAGGAGTCGACACTCCCATCTAGTCCTCGTTGGAGCACCCGCGCAAGGGTATTGCTCCCCTCAACCCGCGCAAGGGTTGAGTGCTCTTTACGGGCTGGTTCTTCGCTGCTCCGGCTCGATGAACCGCCCACAACCGATCATAAGTCGATGGAGAAGGGCCGCCGATAATCCTCCGGCGATCACCTTCCTCCTAGCACCACCGGACCGTCTAAGTGATGTCGATCACCAAGAGTAACAAGCCTTGATCTTCACTTGACTCAATCAAGCCTCACAACTAGAGTGGATGCACACTTGAACTCTTGGATGAACTAGAGGAGAGGATGGATGGATTCGCGAATCACTCTCTCTCTCTAGGGCTCTTGCTCTCTTCCCAACCTTCTTAAGAACTTCAGCAACTAAAATGAGCAAAATGCGAGGTGGGAGAAGCAAGGGGTGAAGTATTTATACTCCCCTTCACACTCAGCCCTCGGGCTGAGAAACAGGCTTTTTAAGTTGGCGACAGATGCTCTGTTGCTAGCCCCAACGGTTAGTTCCTGTTTACGTCAGCAGGCGTTGGACGCTCTGACGCTTGACGACAGACGCTGCGCCTCAGCATCCGGCGCCAACTCGCTGCTCTCGGGTTTCTAGGAAAATATTCCCGGACGCTCGTTAACGTCCGACGCTCATGCGACAGACGCGTCTGTCGCAAACTGGACGTCTCTGGAGCTCTCTGTGTTGGCGACAGACGCAACGTCATGCATGCGTCAGCGTCCGACGCCAGCGTCTGGCACGCCGGACTCGCGTCTGGCGCCTTCGGCCTCAGCGTCCGACGCCCACAGAGACTCTCTCTCAACTTCGGTTTTCGTCGCGATGAATTCGGAAGTTGTTCTTGTCTATCTTACGGTCACCATAGGCCTGCTTAGAGCTAAAGAAGTCAAGTGTGCACCACACCTAAGTCATGAAACTTTCCTAAGTCAAGCTACTAGTCTCAACCCCTCTTTATAGTACGGTCAAAGATCAAATAAAGACCTATATATACTAAGTGTCCTTCATCTCTTTATGACACTTAGCCTATCATTCTTAGGTCTTCATTATGCCTCTTTGAAATCCGAAACGATATCTATCTTGAGGACTAAGTGATAACCATTGAAGCCCATTCATGTTGATCACTATGGCTAAGCTACGCATAGCCTCTGCAAAAAATACGTTAGCCATAATAATCTCTCATTGTCGTTAATTATCGAAACCAATAGGGTCATGATTCTTCAATTATTTTTTAGACAGAGGTATGTAATGTCATTTCTACACATGCTTAATAATTAAGCTTTGCAATGTTCGATCATCATCTGGAAGGTCCCCAATCGACTTTTCAATATCATTTCAAGTTTCTACTAGTTGAAATTGAAATGCACTTTGCCGAATTTGGCAAGTACGATGGGACTGAATTTACCCGGACCGTGCAAGTTGGGTGGTGTCAATGTCCGGATGAGCATTTGACCATTTGTGTGGTTCTTTGGGTACACGGATGGTGGAGTTCACTACTCCGGCAACCCGTAGTGTCATAGCCCTACTCTACATAATAAAGGATTGATGCTCTGTTGACCTATTCCAGTAATTGGATATCTTTGATTATATAATTGTTTCTATTTAGGAGGATATCGTGGTTGGATGGTGATGCAATTGTAGCTTCAGACTTTCTGCCTCCCACGTTGCCGATTCTAATGCTTGGAAATGCTGCTTAGGCGCACCATATTCCTGTCACTGTAAATAGGACAATTTCGCTAAGCGTGACTTTAGGAGCAGCAAGAATATTGATTTTGTCACCAAACAATTAAGTACCTCTTTTGAATATAATTTTAGTTGTGTTGTTTGGGCTATTGTAGTGGTGGCTTCGGCTCTTCTTCAACATCATAGTATGCATAGTTAGCTATGAAAAATTAGGAAATATTTGAAACTACTAATCCCACTAGAGCAAGTCTCTATGATTATGCATGACCGACTTGATTTTTGATGAAAAACATTTGTTCTCTATGCGAATTATATTTTCAATTATCTTGTATCTGTATATATTGATCCTTCAAAAGAGAGCCTCCTAAGATTTGGTTATATTGGCACCACATAATATTGGAAGATGTGCACTACTAAGCTGTCTCCTAAGACCCTAGGGGTGTTGGGCCAGCTGCCCCAACAAATCCACCTATGCAAATTAATGAGAAATTGATATGTAGGGATGACTGCATATTTCTAGGGTGGTTAAAATACAAATCATCCTTAGAAATTGTTTTTAAGAAATTATAAATCTAGCTTAAAAAATAGTAATCTTTTTTAATCTAGAGAGATCACAGGACAGCCACAATGTGTGTCGTCGGCCACTGACACTCCAACCCGTGACCTCTCCTCAAGCATGTTCCTCTCCTAACCAATCCAACCATAAGACACTTGTGTTTATTTGGAATATTCGGCTCTTTATTTTATTTTTATCTGGTTTTAAAATAAGTTTTTGAGATCCAAACGAATTAAGATAAAAAAGTTGTAAACTACTAAGTGTTATAACTTTTTGAGATCTACATCTTTGGTTTTGGTTGTTTTTTCATCCGAGGTTGTTCAATTTGAATTACAAATATGAGAAATTCAAACGTAGTTTTTCATGGATAGATGATTTCAACTAAAAATGTTGCCAACTATAAAGTTGTACTACTTATTGAGATCTCCATCCGAGGTCGTTTTGACCATTTCTCCATGCAACCTATTTATAAATTTTGAATTTAAATGTAAGAAAATTCAAACATAATTTTTCTTGGATGGACGATTTGAAATAAAAATGTTTTCAACCACAAAGTTGAATAAAGTTTTAAGATCTGTAACTTTAAGTTTGTGAAGAATCATGGTCCCTTGTGTTTAGGCGATTAACGACAATACTAGGTCACTATGACTAACGTGTGTTTTGCAGAGGCAAAGTCATTAGAGTTAGGTCATATGTGATGCTAGATGAATGGGCTTAATGGATGTTCATGCCCCGAAGATGGAAATCGTTTCGGTTTCAAAGGATGGTGATACAAGTTGAAGACTAGGCTAGTCCTTAGTGCCATAAGGTTGAGAAGGGCACTAAGTATAGCTAGGACTTTGTTTTTCCTTTGACTGTACTATAAAGGGGGGTATGAGGTTAGTAGCTTTACCTAGGAGAGTTTGGGAAAGTTGGTGTATGCATATTTGTCACAACTAGTCCTAGAGACTCTGCTAATAGCCCTTGAGTTGGTAGGAGCAAATCCCCTTCAAAAGACTTAGTGAAAAGAGGTGAAGAAGAGGGAGAAATGAGATCCGGACCTGTGTGCCTAAGGGGCGTCAGACCAAAGAGAGTAGTCCGACAGTCCTGACTTAGGCACCAGCTCAGAGGAAGTGAGCTCTGGACCACCTGTCTGGAAGGCGTCGGACCAATGGTGAATGGTCCGGTGGCCCCTTGTCAGAGCAAGAGAGCAAGAGAGTGAGCTCCGGACTAGTCCGACGGTGGAGTCCGACGGCTAGTCTGACGCTTCAAGACAGAGATGTGTTCCCATGCAGTGAGCTCCCTGGCTCCGGACCTGAGCGTCGGACCAGGGCTCTGGACCAAGGAGAGTGGTCCGGAGGTTCGAAGGTGAGTCTGAGTTTTCACTCAGTGAGCACCCTGGCTCCGGACCAGAGCGTCGGACCAGGGTGTCGGACTATTGAAAGTAATCCGACGGTGCCTATTTTCAGTTGAGTTTGAACTGAGAATGAGCACCGGACCAGTATGCATGGTCCGGTGGTGTGGGCTCCGGACTAGTCCGACGCACACGCAGAAATGAGAAAAAGCAAAAAACGGCTAGTTTTGGAGGTGGGTACTATTTATAGTTGCCCATTTCGTCCAAGTGAGCTCTCTTGGCTATTGTTACACCTGGAGGAACCTTGAGAGAGTTCTTGGAGAGCCAAGTGCCTAGAGAGGGAGAGATTTGAGAGAATCCATCTTGTTCTTCCCTCCTAGAGTGATTAGGAGTGACTTGTGTGCATCCATCCACCTTCCTAGCCTTGAGTTGGTCAAGGGAAGGTCTTATGCTTGTTACTCTTGGTGTTCGACAGCACCTAGATGGTTTGGTGGTGTTTGGAGGAAGTGATCGCCGGAAGATTGTCGGCGGCTCTTCTCCAAGCTTCTGTGATCGGTTGTGGGCGGTTCACCGAGCCGGAGTGGCGAAGAACCAGCCCATAGAGAGCACTCATCCCTTGCACGGGATTGAGGGGGAGCTATACCTTGCGAGGTGCTCCAACGAGGACTAGGGGGGGGTGTTGACAACTCGATACCTCGGGAAAACATCGTCGTGTCACAATTCTCCTTCCCTAGCTCTTTACTTTTCCGCATTACCTTTCCGCTTGTGTTCTTTAAATTCCTAATAGAATTGCTTAGGTTGTCTTTCATTTCATATGCTTTGCTACCGCTTTCTAGTTAGGACACACATCCGGTAGGCACTAGGGGGTGATTGGCATTGTTAGGTTTTAATATTGTTTTAGAAATTTAAAAGAAGCCCAATTCACCCCCCCCTCTTGGGCATCTTGATCCTTTCAATTGGTATCAGAGGTTGGTTGCTCTCAAATTAGGCTTTACCGCCTAGAGCAAGATGTCCCATGGGGATGGACCCCCTCCCATGTTCGATGGAGACGACTTTCCTTATTGGAAGGTTCGTATGGAAGCCTATCTAGAGGCTGTTGATGCCGGAGTTCACTCGACCGCCATCAATGGTGGTTCGGTGTTCGCCGAAGATCCTTACTTTGAGAAGAACAATGCCAAGGCAAAAAATATCCTCTTCCGTAGCATTTGTAATGATGTGTTCAACCGTGTGCGAAGTGGTAAGACCGCACATGAGGTGTGGACAAACATTTGTGCTCTACACGAGGGCACTAAATGTGAAAGAGAGGAGCGCTATCACTTGATCATTGCTAAGATGAACTCTTTCACCATGCTATCTCATGAAAGTGCTAATGAAATATATTCTCTCTTGAATGTGCTTGTAGAGGAGTTGAATGGTCTTAGTCTCACTCAAATGACGCCGGCTGATGTGGTGCGCAAGATCCTTTGTGTCTTGCCAATTGACAAGTATAGCCACATTGTCACCGTTCTTCACCGAGGCGATCTCTCTGCATCTACACCAACACATGTGTTGGGCAAGATCAACGCTCATGAGATGTACATGAAGATCAATGATGGGTCTTCATCCTCCTCCAAGAAGAAGGAGAAGGAGGAGAAGAAGGACTTGGACCTCAAAGCCTCCACCAAAGAAAAATGCAAGATCCAATTGGTGGTTGAGGACTCAAGTGATGATGATAAAGATAACATTGCTCTCATGGTGAAAAAGACCACAAAGATGTTGAAGAAGTTAAACAAGAATGGAGTCAAGTTTGACTCAAAGAAGAAGAAATTCTTCACAAGCTCTTCAAGGAAGCCCATCTCTCAAATGAAGTGCTTCAATTGTGGCATCCTTGGTCATCTAGCCCATGCTTGCCCTGAAGAGAAGAAAGAGAAGTTCAAGAACTACAAGAACAAGAACAAGTTCAAGAACAACAAGGGTGGCAATGATGACTCAAGTGATGAGGACAAAAAGCAAGACAAGCCATTCAAGAAGAACAGGAACTTCAACTTTCATAAGAAGAAGAAAGATGGCAAAGCTTACATTGTTGGTGATTGGCTCACCGACATTGAAGACTCAAGTGACTCCTCCAATGAGGAGAGTGAAGATGAGAAGGTGGCTGCATTGGTGATTGGTTCTTCTACTCCACCGCCACCTCCTCCATCATCACCGGGCTCATCCTCTACACACCTATGCCTCATGGCTAAAGGTGATAAGAAGGTACAAGAAGAGGATGGTGATGATAGTGATAGCTCATGGGATAGTGATGATGAAACACCCTCCTATGATGATCTAATAAAAATTTGCAACAAATACTCCGACATCATAAGGAAGTACAAGGCTAAAAATGACAAACTTCTTGTGATACAAGAAAACTTGCATGCTAAGCTTGATGCCTTGTCTAGTGCCAATGATGTTTTGAAGCTTGAGACTAACAATCTCACATCTAGCACTAGGGAGCTCAAAGCCTCTCTTAAGCAAGCTAATGAGAAACATGATAAGCTTGAGAGGTCATCACAAGAGCTCCACACAAGGTATAACTTGCTAAAAGATGACTACAATCAAGTGAAAAGTGATCATGGCACACTAGTGGTAGCAAATGAATTGCTTACTCAAGATCTTGCTACACATGTTGCTACTAACCCGTGTGCTAAGTGTGCAAGTGCTACCTCTTGTGATATCTTGATTGATGATGTGGCTCTTGAGCAAAGTGCTAAGTGCAAGGGCAAGAGAGTTGTTGAAGCCGACAAGTATGATGACTATGTCAAGATGAGAGAAGAGAACTCAAAGCTCAAGGAAGAGCTAATCACTCTCAAGTCTAACAAGCCTATTGTCATCAAGCCGGCTCAAGAAGAAGACAAGGATGCTATCACCTTGATCACCTCTCTTAGAGAAGAAATTGCTAAGCTCAAGAATGACAAGACCAAGCTTGCTAGTGGCTTTGATAAGTTCACCAAGGGTCACAACCTTCAAAGTGAGCTCTTGATGAACACCGTCATGAAAAATGACAAGACCGGCATTGGGTTCAAGGAGAACCAAGTGATGAAGGCCAAGGTCAAGATGGAAGCCAAGAACTATTACAAGAACAAGTACAATGGCTACAATCAAGAGAAACCATATCAATCTAGATCGGGCAAAGGAGTGTTACAAATATATAAAATATCTGAAATATGTAACACGTGATAACTTAATGAACCTACTAGATCTTGCTAAATCTAATAGAGCCGATAACTATCTTGCTTTTGCTAAGCATATCGAGCAAACGCCTGCCGCACGGTATCTACTCGTAAACAAAACATAAGCGAAGACCTCTTGATTGTCAAGCAAGGATCTGCCGCACAATCAATGAAAACAAACAAGACTACTTGCATCAACGTCTAAATCCACCGCATGATACTAGACATGATAACAAGGTTGTCGGGACTTACGGAGGTCGACGGATCGATGACTCCTCTCGAAGAACTCGATGACACGACAAAGGACTCGAAGTTCGCATGGGGCCAGTTGTATTGATTTGGTTGTGAACTCTTTTTACAATGGCCAAGGGTTTATATTTATACCCTGGTCATAACATGAGTCCTAAAAGGACACGTCTACAAAATATCATAGGAAAACACGACATATTTGACTTTAGTTTCCTTCGGAGTCTTTATTGCCTTAATTTTCGCGATCTTCGTTGCCCGATCGGTTCTTACTTGCCTCTTTCGTCGCTTCTTCAATGGAAAACCGCCATTCCTCAGAATAGCCGACCGCACGATCATTTGCCGAATCTTTGGAAATTAGCTGACCGCACGGACACTTGCCGAATGCTCCAAACACCTGTCTCTGCAAATTTACTGCGCTCTGGCCCACCTATCATTTTCCTAAGCGTGCCGAAATCCAGTGTTAACACATGCCCCCTCAATTTTGGGATAAAAGTTGTTTTATTCTGAAATTGACCACAAGCTTTCCCTTTCTCCTAGGTCAATACTGTTCAATACTGCAGCCGCCGCTCAAAAAATCCAAGCCCCAGCACATTCTCGAATTCACCTTGAATCTTCAATGGCGACTCAGGATGAAATTCCAGAGGTAAATTTCATTCACTTCCACGCATTCGGCAATTCCTGATTGACTTTCTTGCTTCTTTACTGATTCATTTGTTTTCCTGATTTCATTATTCTTTGAAGGAATACAAGAACCAAATTTTGATCCCTTATGCTGCAAACCCTGATTCCTACCTTCTTGGTCTAATGGGAGACCCTAACCCAACTGAGATCATTGAGAAGGAAACATCGAGAATCCCCTTCAAGTCTGGAGTCACCCCGCCAAACCAATGGCCAAACCCTTCAAGACCTGACCGTCTCCCCCAATCGCCGGATGGCCAAATTGGTACCGGAGGATGCTGGATAAGAGCAGCGGCCACTAGGATAATCAAGACATCAACCACTGTTTGGAATTGTCTTTGTCAGAAATGCCCAGAGATGAATCCCTTCTGATAGCAGCTTCTCATTTTTGGTTTGATGCTATCAATGCCTTTGTTTTCGGACATGGCATGATGACTTTCACTTTGGCCGATGTGTTCATGATGACTGGCCTAAATGTGTCACAGCCAGTATATCCCTTCAAGTATAAGAGCAAAAGCAACCAGAAAGCTGTCAAATCTGAAGGTGGATGGGTTAAATATATTCATACCTATATGGAAACATCTGGTGCTGTTCTTGACAAGGAATGCAGGGCCTTCATGAACATGTGGCTGTGCAGATTCATCTTCTATGGAAAATCTAATGAGCCAACCCTAAATCATATGATGATGGCTGAGGACCTAGCTGCAGGCACTCTGATCCCCCTGGGCAAATATCTTCTAGGATCCGTTTATCACATGATGCATCAGATCACTGCCCAGATGCATCAAGGTGGGGAGATCACTTGTGTAAGCGGCCCTTGGTGGTTTGTTCAGATGTGGCTGCAACTGTACATGCATCAGATAATCTCTGTGCCCCTTCATAACTTGGGCTTCCCTTCAGTCAATTATGCTGAAGGCAGCACGATGAGAGTTAAGAGCTGTCAAACCTATGGAGAAGCAGCATCTTCCATCAGCATTGACATGGACATTGGTCATCTCTTCAAGCTGTTTTTCAAGGGTTTCGACAATGTGCTTTGGCTTCCTTACAGAGAAAATGATAATTTAACTCTTCCTTGCAAATTCAGCTATGAATCTGGCTGTTCTGACAAGGTGTCTACAGAGGTCTTCGACTCCTTCATCAAACCCTGCGTCTTGCCAGCCAAATTTCATCATGGGAGGTTAGTGCAATCTACCTATGAATTCTACTACCCAAACATGGCAGTCAGGCAACTAGGATGTGGACAGTTGCCCCTAAGACCTTTCTTTTCAACAACCATAAGATTTAGGGAGTTGATCAGAAATGAAACAGAAACCAAAAAGATCTTTGAGCTTGGATGAGACTTGCCAATATATGAACCCTCTCCATTTGGGCTAGTAGATGTTGTTCATCCTCTTTTTGCTTCCTGGTGGCAAGAATGGCACAATCACATCTTCGACACACCAGTGCACTATCTATGCCAAGATCTGCAACCTCAATTTGCCTCTGACAGTGAGGTAATTTCATTGTACTTATCATTTTCTACTTTTGAATTTACTTCTCACTTTAACATCTGGTTATGCACAGGATTTTGAGCCCATTCCTCCTACCAAAGCAATCTAGTACTACTCAGCTGGGCCCAAACCTATCCTAGGTTTTGATGCTCCAATTCTAGCAACCTTCATGAAGACCCCTGCAGTTTCGGCCACTGCACTTTCAGGAGGAGAAGGCAAAAGGAAGACACTTGAGAATGTTAATGTGGCCAGAAAGACAAGGTCCAAGAAAGTCAAGCGAACTCCCAAGGTATGAATCTTTTATTCGGTAATAAATCTCATTTGGCAACAGCTATGACCGTCTTCATATCAATCACCTCTACTGCAGCCACATGTTGAAATTTCAGGATCAGGCAATGTCTCAACAATGGTGGATATTCCTCCTCAAGCCACTACTAAAGATGTAGAGGTTCACGAAATTAAAGATACAGAAGCTCATGAAACCGCCGAGCACATTGGTAACATCATTCGGCTAACCACTTCATTCTCTTTATATGACAGTTACTTCCTGTTCTTATACTTTATCATTTGCATTATTGGAAATAGATGAAATTATAGACAATCTAGCAGAAGAACCTTCCTCTGGCCCAGTTCCAGGTTCACCATCTCTGGATATCCAGTTAAGCCCTCAACCAGATCAGGACACAATTCATCTTGATGATCAATCAACGCAGCAGGTAACAATCTTGCCTCAATCTATTCTTCTAGCATACTCATCCAGTCGGCTAACACTTCTCCCTCTTTCAAGAACACTATCAAACCGACTACCAATTACTCTTTCTCTATTGAGGACTACATCAGTGAGAAGGGTGAAAAAGCTACCTCTCAGCAGACTTTGTTAGTGGAGAATCAAGTTCGGCTGAAGGATATAGCTAATCTGCTAAACAAGGATATCAACACTCTGGTCCAAGATTCAAATCAGATAAGAGATTTTCTCGAGCTCATCAACCAAGACCTTCCATCTGATCTCAAAGCTTCTCTGGAATCTGCAGCCCACCTTGATGATCATTTTGCGGTGGTGAGGAGAGCAAATAAAAATATAGCCTCCAGAACTGTCCTGCAGAATAATAGGTCCTTGAAGAAGCAAGAAGCTAAAGTCCTACACTCCCAAATTCAAGTTTCCAAGAACTCACTAGCAACTCTGGAGCCTGAGCTGAAAGTCATGGAGGATGAGAAAATCAGGCTGGAGGCTCAGCTAATCGAACTGAATGCCAGAATTCAGTCTCATAAAGCCAAGATGACAGATTTGCCAAATTCCATAGAAGCAACTTCATCAAAGATATCTACCATCCTCAAAGAAGACCAACAGCTCAAAGCAAAGTCATCTAGTATCCAAAGCTCTGAAGATGAAGACCAGAAAGTGTTGAACAATGTCAGCCGAATTAGGGTCGATGCCTTAGATGTCATTAACCAGCTTCTGAGCGAGTAGAAACATGGGCTTGTAATAGATTAAACGTGACACAATCTATCTCTGAACAATCGGTTGTCCTTACTCTTCACCTTTATATATTTCTGCTTATATGAGAATATAATCGACTCTTTTTATTTTCCCGATTAGAACATAGCCGATCGCCTTTAGCTTTCCGATCAGAGACATAGCCGATTGTTCTTATCCTTCTGGTTCAGGGACATAGCCGAACGACTCTTGACTTATCCGAACCTGGCCCAGTCCAGTAACGACCCACCCGAGAGGAAAAAACCCTAACTCGTCTTTTGGCATTCTCATCCCATTACTCCGAGATATACGCCACTACCTTTCCTTTGGCTTATAAATAAACCCTCTCTCTCAACCTCTATCAACAACTCCAGTTAAGCATTCTCATCCCCGTCTCTTCACTTTCTTTGCTTAAACCAATCCAGAGGGAAACCTAACCTCCACAGTAGCAATGGCGGGAGGCGATGATCGTGGCAAGCGCCCTGCCGAGGGAGAAGCCAAAGGAAGAGGAGCGTGGCGTTGTTGACGACGTGGGTGAGAATCGATTTCTTGCCCCCTCGCAGTTTTTACCTCTTGTTCATTCTTCTAGCTCTGATTTCTCTTCTTATTCACCAGGGTGAGGATTATCTCCACCAGCCAGAGCCATCTTCCCCCTCCGGCGACAGCGGCTCAACCGGGGACTACGTCATCCGGCTCCTCCGGCTCTTCAAGCTCCTACCACTCCAACCCTTGGGATTTGGATTTGGGTTCAGATGCCATGGATGTTCCTTTCACTCATGCGGAGGCGGTCATCTTCATCGATGAAAGGAACAAGGCCCAAGGAGAGCTGGAGAAGATCTCCAAACAATATGGTATTGACCAACTTGAATGGGAGGACCAGCGGAAGCAGTTTTGCGACGCCATCACCGGTTAGTAAGAATAATCTCGCTCGATGTCCCCCTTTATGATTCTATTTGTTCACCCAATTTGTATTCTTTTGTTCAGTGCTCTCTGCTGAGGTTGAGCACCTGAAGATTGCGGCGAACAAGATCGCCGACAAGGTGAACGCCTAGGGAGAAACCGCCGAGGCACGCCTTAATGATGCGGACGGCCGCATCAACCAAGTCATCATTCACGGCGTGCATCATAGTGTAGCCCTGGGGCTGGCGGTAATGTCCACCCAGGCTTGTGAAGACTTCTCCTTCATGTCAGTCGACTTCCTTGGTGGCGGGCCTCCAGAAGATGTCGAGCACATCGACGAGCTTTTGGACAGCTATGAGGACCATGCAACCGTCCTCGTCCAAGCCACAGACACCCAGTCTGTTCTCAACAAGTTGTTTGAGGAGTAGTTTGTACCTAGGAATTCCATGTAAAACTACTTATCTTGTGAAATACCATATGTGATTTCCACTTGTTTTTCCCTTTTGAATCTTTCTGAGAATAGTAACTCTGAAGAATGCTTTCTGAACTGCATGACGCTGTCCTAGTATATTCTCCAAGCTTTTAGAGCAATTATATTTTTTTGGCTAAAGGCGATGCTTCTACATCGGCTATTTGTACACAAAACTTCTTAAGTCCATCTATGCACCAACCTCAACACTGGGATGAAATATCTTAAGAAATCTTCCATTAATAGCTCTAGTGAACTCTTCTCCCAGTAGAGTCTTTAAAATATATGCATTGCCAGGCGCACACCTCACTATCCGAAAAGGTCCTTCCCAATTCGGAGACCATTTGCCGAACGCTCTATCTTTTGTCCCAATCGGCAATATAGCCTTCCAAACCAAATCTCCTTCCGCGAATTTATTTTCTCTGACCTTTTTGTTATAATATTTGGCAACACGTAATTTGTTTTTCTCAATATTTTCCAACGCTTTGAGACGAACTAAATGCATATCCTCTAATTCATTCATCATTAGGTCCTTATAATCTTCTTTCTTCAAATCATTTTGCAATGTAACTCGTCTCAAACCTGATTGCAACTCCCACGGTAGCACAACATGATGCCCATAAACCAACTCGTAGGGAGACGCTTGAGTAGACCCATGACAAGCCATTTGGTAAGCCCATAAAGCCTCATTAAGAACCGAATGCCACTTCTTCGGCTTCTCATCAATCTTGTTCTAAATAATCTTAATCATGATCTTATTTGATGCTTCGGCCTGGCCATTAGCTTGTGCATAATAAGGAGAAGAATTGTACAACTTGATTCCCATCTCTTCAGCAAAATCACAAAATTCGGATGAAGTGAACTGAGTTCCTTGATTTGTTCTTATAGTTTGAGGAATCCCAAATCTGTGAATTATATGCTCCTTAACAAAATTGACCATGTTTTCTGATGTAACCTTCTTCAAAGGGATAGCTTCAACCCACTTTGTAAAATAATCTGTAGCTAATAGCACAAACTTATGCCCTTTGCTAGAAGGAGGATGAATCTGACCAATCAAATCTATGCCCCATCCTCTAAACGGCCAAGGCTTGATAATCGGGTTCATAGCCGATGCTGGAGCTCTTTGAATATTGCCGAATCTCTGACAATCTTGACACCCCTTGTAATATTCAAAACAATCTTCAAGCATGGTTGGCCAAAAATAACCGGTTCTACTAATTATCCACTTCATTCGGTAAGCCGATTGATGTGCACCACACATCCCTTCATGCACTTCATACATCAAATTTCTGGCCTCTTCTTGACTCAAACATTTGAGGAGTACCCCATCTATGGATTTATAGTACAACTGGTCATCAAGGAGCACGAACTTGAGAGCTTTGTATCTGAGCTTTCGGGAAACCTTTTGTGATGGATTCTTTAAGTAATCGGCAACTTCGTTTCTCCAGTTATCAACTACCCAATCCTTACCCAAAGCATGAATCTCTTGATCCTTTTGGTATCCCGAAGCAGCTTGAGCCAGTTTATTCGCTTCTTCATTATGCCCCCTAGGGATATGATGCAAGGTTGCTACCTGGAAACTCTTCAAAAGCTCTCAGCATTCTTCATAATATTCTCTTAATATATCACTCTTGCATTCATATTGTTCGATCAGTTGATTAATTACCAACTCATAATCTCCGAAGACCTCGATAGCAACAGGATTTATTTCAACAAGAAGCCGAAGTCCTCTAAGCAGTGCTTCATATTCCGCTTGATTGTTAGTAACATAGAATTCAATAGGGATGACATACTTAAAAGTCACCCCTCGTGGAGAGATCAAGAGAATGCCAGCACCACCACCTTTGCTACAAGATGAACCATCAAAAAACAAAGTCCAAGGTGCAATACTTATCATGTTAGCAGAAGGATCACGATGTTGGGTAACAAAATCGGAAATAATTTGACCCTTTACCGCCTTTGTCGATTCTTATCTTAAATCAAATTCCGACAAAGCTAAAATCCACTTGTCAATCCTTCCATTTAAAATTGGCATTAATAACATATGTTTTATTACATCAAACTCAGAAACTACCACGCATTCGGCATTCAACAAGTAGTGCCGAAACTTGGTACACGAGTAATACACGCACAAGCAAAGCCTTTCCGTAGCCGAATACCTTGTCTCTGGATCTAGCAGCATTCGGCTAAGGTAAGCTATTACTCTTTATTTTCCCTCAAACTCCTGCATGAGGGCCGATCCTATTGTCAGGTTATCAGCCGCCACGTACAACTTAAAAGGCTTATCAAGCTGTGGAGGTACCAACACAGGTGGCGCCTTCATGTACTCTTTGATCTCATCAAAAGCCTTCTGTTGTACGTCACCCCATACAAACTCTTGATCCCTTTTAAGCTTTAACAGCGGAGAGAAAGGCAAAACTCTTTTTGACAAATTAGATATGAATCTTCTTTCAAAATTAATCTTGCCGAGCAGTGATTGCAACTCTCTGAGATTAGATGGAGGGATAACTTTGTCTATTGCTTCCATGCTCTTCTTACCGACTTCGATCCCTCCTTTATGGACTAGAAATCCTAAAAACTCACCAGCCGAGACCCCAAAGGCACACTTGTTCGGGTTCATACTCAAACCATGCTTCCTAGTGCACTCTAAAGTCTTCCTTAAATCGGCTAAATGTCCCTTGTGATTTCTAGACTTGACCACCACGTCATCAATATAGATCTCCACGATTTTGCCGATCAACTCGTGGAAAATATAGTTCATAGCCCTTTGATAAGTTGCACCGACATTCTTTAAACCAAAAGTCATGACGATCCACTCAAACAAACCAATATGACCAGGGCATCTGAAGGCTGTCTTTGAAATATCCTCTATTGCCATAAAGATTTGGTTGTAGCTAGCATTACCATCCATAAAGCTGATGACTTCATAACCAGCCGCTGCATCGACAAGCAAATCGGCAACCGGCATTGGGTAACCATCCATTGGAGTGGCTTTATTGAGATTTCTAAAGTCAATGCACACCCTCATCTTTCCATTCTTCTTGTACACCGGAACTATGCTTGAAATCCATTCCGCATACCTACACGGCCGAATGAAATTCGCTTCTAATAATCTTTCAACTTCCTTTTTCACATCGGCCAGTACCTCCTCTTTGAAAATTTTCCGAGGAGGTTGTTTGTAAGGATGATACCCGGGCTTAATCGGCAATCGATGCTCAACAATAGAACGATCCAGTCCGGGCATCTCCGTGTAATCCCAAGCAAAACAATCCTTGAATTCTTTTAGAAGGTCTATCAACTTTAATCTATACTCTGGGTCTAAATTCGCACTGATATACATCGGCCTTGGCTTGACATCATCACCAACATTTATTTCCTCTAGCTTATCGGCCGACATAAAGCCACGTCCCAACTTTCCTTTGTTTCCATCGATCAGGTTCCCATCAAAAATTGCTTTGAGAGCCGACTGCATGGATCGGTTGTTGGTCCTTGTTGAAGACATTCACAGGACCTTCCTCCCATACTCTTCCAGAGAAATAATCGACGCTATCATATTCCCAGTAGGTAGGCTCCGTAACAGCAACACTTACCGAATCATCAGCATGAACAACTTCAACATCATCTCCAATCCACTGAATGAGAATCTGATGCATGGTTGAAGGTATGCAACAGTTAGCATGGATCCAATCTCTTCCTAAGAGCAGACTATATGCCCCCTTGCCATCAATGACAAAGAAGGTGGTAATCAAAGTTTTTGATCCAATCATCAACTCAACGTGTACAGCCTCTCGGGTGTCAGAAGGATTGCCAGCAAAGTCCCTGAGCACCATGTTAGTCTTCAGCAATTCCTCATTAGTCATCCCGAGCTTCTTAAAGGTGGTATAAGGCATAATATTGATGGCAGCCCCTCCATCAACAAACATCTTGGTCAGAGGCTTGTCATTGATGTATACTTTCACGTAAAGCGGCTTCAAATGTCGATGCTTGGCCGGCTTATCGAAAACTGCCCGCTGAGTCAGGAAAAGCTGGGCCATTAGATCCTGATATTTGCTCTCATCGAAATCTGAGTACACCTCTTCTTGGATGTCTTGGCCTTCAGGAGCTATGAACTCTGATGGAAGAAATAAAGCCATGCATGCATCAACCGAATGGTCGTGCTCGTCGGGTTTTTTCTTAGGATGCCATATTTGTTTCTTTTCGGCAACTGTTTGTGCCAGCTCCCTATTCCTTAAGCGTTGTACTCTCCTCTTCTGGCTCTTCCTCAGCCCTGGTGGGCACCATTGTCCCTTCTGCCACACATATTCACGGTGCTCTTCCTCCTCAGCGCCTTCCTCATAATGGACCCACTCCTGATCGGCAAATCTCTTGCCTCGTTGATTCTCAGAGCCGCCTATTTTTAAACGCCGATCGTCCTCAGAAAACTGTGCTCCAAGTCTTTCATGGACTGGACGGTGGTTGACCCGAGACTGCCTGTATCCTGAATATTGATCACTGCATTCAGGGCAATTGTTCTTAGCAGGCAGCTTCAGGCCTTCATTCCAACAATGCTTGAAGAACGAGCATCCCCAATGAGACTGCTCCTGCTCTCTCATGTACTCTTGCTCTCTCCGGTACATCTCTTCCTCGTACCTCTGATGTTCCTCCATGAACTCCTATTCCTCGTAATACCTCTGCCTCTGATACTGCTCTCGCTTCCGTCGCCATTTGTTTAACAGAATCCTTGTCGTAACCCTAGGCCTAGAAGCTTCCCCTCTCTCAGTTCGGCTATTCTAGAACTGAGCCCGTTGCCGAAACTCCTCATTCGTAATCTGCCGATCAGGGTCAACAACACCAGCTCTTCTTGCTCTGTCTGAGGTCAACACCTTCATTTTGCCCTTGCCATTGGGGTCATCTATGGCAACCATGTTCATAGAGAAAGACACCGTGTTCTGTGCAAAAGGATTAGCATCAGTTTTCATCTTTCCATCAAACTTCAGATGCCCCTCCTGAATAGCCTTCTGGATTCGCACTCTGAACACTTAGCAATCATTGATGGAATGGGAATTAGTATTGTGGAAGCCACAAAATTTCTTGTCTTTTACCCCTTCAGGGCGCAGCATGGGGTGCCCTTCCGGCAATTTGATGCGTCCCTCTCTTAACAACAACTCAAACAACTTGTCTGACTTAGAGACATCAAAGTCATAAGTACCCTTCTGCTGCCTCAACCATCGTTGACTAACCTGAGTTGTCTCTTTCGCCCAGACCAATTCGGTTGTGGCTATCTCATCTTCATCGTCGTACTCTGCTGCTTCTTTCAGGAAACTCTGATACATCTCATTAGCCGCATTGCCCTTCTGGAAGCGGTTATCTCTCCTGAACCCTCGAGCTTGATTACTCATCATTGTCAACCGCTGCAACAACTGACCAAGGTCATCAAAGTCCATGCCGAACAGCTTCTCCCTGACATTTGGTTGCATGCCCGCTATTGTCATCCCTGACAATTGGTCATCTGGCAGATTCAAGGAATAGCAGAGGTTTTTGGTCTCTCTGAACCTGCGGAGATACTCTTGGGGTGTTTCATTAGCCCTCTGCCTCAAGCTCATAAGGTCAACTAGCTCTTCTCATTAGTGCCCGTAAAGAAATACACATGGAACCTTTGCTCTAATTCTGCCCATGTACCAATGGAATTTGCCGGCAGAGATGTGAACCACGTGAAGGCTGGCCCTGTCAGAGACAATGGAAAATACCGAATCCTCCAAGCTTCATCTGTAGACGCCTCTCCAAGTTGCATCAAGTATCAGGTGATGTGTTCTATAGTGCTAGTATCATCCTGACCTGAAAACTTGGTCAAATCTGTGGGAGGTTTCACCCTTGGAGGGAGTGCCACTCGGTTATACCACTCTGGATAAGGGGACTTGTATGCATAGGACTGGTTCTTTGGCTTTAAGCCAAACTGATTCTACATCATGTCCGCCATCCTATGCATGATAAGGTCAATATTTGAATTTGGAGCTCCATGCGCTTGCCCCTCAAAAGGCAACCCTGCTGAGTTCTTATACCCTGGATTCGGGAGAGCATCAATAGCACTGTAATCGGCAAACTCTTGATATCCGTCTCCATACATATTCTTCTGCAACCTATTCGCTGCTGGAGACACCTTGAAAGCCGATTGTGGGGCGTTTCCTGACATGCCGAACGCGAGCTGGCCATAAGTTATTGGAGGTTGTTGTTTCTGGTGAGGAACTACCCCACCTTGGTTCATGCCAGGCGCTCCGTTGTCCTCAGCAGTCTTCTCCTGGCATTTTGGCACATGGAACAATGTCGGTCCTTGTAGTGGACCAGCAGCCTCCTCAAAGTATTTATCAGCAAATGGACCGAAAGTACTGACAATGATCGTGTGAAAGGTATTCAAGAAAGTTGTATGATGATTTGTCATAGTGTCACTCATGGCCTTGTAAACCACTTCAGCCAGCTTCCGAGCATCTTCCTCTTCGGTGTAATCAGACTGATGTGGAAGGAGAGTCCTCGGGAGTGACTGCTTCTGGAAAACCTTGTTGCTTTTATTCTTTAAAAAGGACATCAAGCATTTGTGTTGAAACTCATCACATGCTTGCTGGATCGTATTCCTCAGGTCTTCTGGCAACTCATCCATAGTCACATCCAGAACCTGGTTATTGTTGAATTCAGGTATCTTGAAATGTGTTGTCCCACTCAGTGTGCCAAAAAGTGTGTTGACACAAAATGTGGCGTACTGTGCCTCACACACAGCAAGCCGGAAAGCGTGGCTTCAATCGGGTGCCCGGGTATTTCGAAATCCGGAAATGTGCCAGTCAGTTTGACCTGAAACTAACAAGGGATAAAAATCATTAGATACAAAACTGGAACATGCTGGGTGAGACCAGACAGTTCCACATATACGGCCCTGAAGCCACTTACAACGACATACAACTATAGAAGTTGTCTGCCAACAAGTCTTATAGATCATTCGGCTAAAACAAACATAAAGTACGTAAAGCGTTGATTGTCGAACGTGCATGCATGAGAAAAGTACGTCTGGACGAATCATAATTAACTGTGAGTTAAAGTGTAACCAAGGTCGGCAATCCAACCGAGTTGGGATCCATGATGAAGGAACATGTAAGCAAACACGATCAAACTAATCTAAAGCTTGTATCTGCCGCACGATACCTAACCTTATCAAAGCTTAAACGTGGTTAACATGCACGAACCCGCAACACGTAGCAATCTAGATTAGACTAATTCGGCTATTATGAACGTAAGAGCTATTTGTAGAAACAACATGAAAGCAATAACTATTAGAGCATAAATAGATCTATAAGAAAGAATAGAGCCGAACCATACCAATCTAGATCAGGCATAGGAGTGTTACAAATATATAAAATCTCTGAAACATGTAACACGTGATAACTTAATGAACCTACTAGATCTTGCTAAATCTAATAGAGCCAATAACTATCTTGCTTTTGCTAAGCATATCGAGCAAACGCCTGCCGCACGATATCTACTCATAAACGAAACATAAGCGAAGACCTCTTGATTGTCAAGCAAGGATCCGCCGCACGATCATTGAAAACAAACAAGACTACTTGCATCAACGTCTAAATCCACCGCATGATACTAGACATGATAACAAGGTTGTCAGGACTTACGGGGTCGATGGATCGATGACTCCTCTCGAAGAACTCGACGACACGACAAAGGACTCGAAGTTGGCACGGGGCCGGTTGTATTGATTTGGTTGTGAACTCTTTTTACAATGGCCAAGGGTTTATATTTATACCCTGGTCATGACATGAGTCCTAAAAGGACACGTCTACAAAATATCAAAGGAAAACACGACATCTTTGACTTTAGTTTCCTTCGGAGTCTTTATTGCCTTAATTGTCGCGATCTTCGTTGCTCGATCGGTTCTTACTTGCCGCTTTTGTCGCTTCTTCAACGGAAAACTGCCATTCCTCAGAATAGCCGATCGCACGATCATTTGTCGAATCTTTGGAAATTAGCCGACCACACGGACACTTGCCGAATGCTCCGAACACCTGTCTCTGCAAATTTACTGCACACTGACTCACCTGTCATTTTCCTAAGCGTGCCAAAATCCAGTGTTAACACAAGACAAGATTACTTTTGGGGATAATTCAAAGGCAAAGTTCAAGGCTTAGGCAAAGTGTCTATCTCCCATGATCAATCAATTTCCAATGTCTTGCTAGTACAATCATTGAGCTTCAATTTGCTATCGGTTGGTCAACATTGTAATCTTGGGTTCCAATGTCTTTTCACTCCAAATGAGGTAGTAGTGACCAAGATTGAAGATTCATCCTTAATATTCAAAGGGTTTCGGCACAACAACCTCTACTTAGTGGACTTCACCTCAAATGAAGCTAGTTTGCAAACTTGTCTATTCTCCAAGAATTCTTTGGGTTGGCTATGGAATAGAAGACTAGCACATGTGGGCATGTCAACCTTGAAGAAGCTTGTCAAGAAGGAGATGGTTAGGGGAATCAAGGATGTGGTGTTTGAGAAGGATAAATTGTGTAGTGCTTGTCAAGCCGGCAAGCAAGTGGCAAACACTCATCCAACCAAAGCTTTCATGTCTACCTCAAGAGTCCTAGAGTTGCTACATATGGATCTATTTGGCCCTACCACCTATGCTAGTCTTGGAGGCAATATCTATTGCTTAGTGGTAGTGGATGACTACTCTCGGTACACTTGGGTATTCTTTCTTCAAGACAAGGGAGAGACTCAAGAAATCTTCAAGAAGTTTGCAACTAGAGCCCAAAATGAGTTTAATGTGAAGATCAAGAAGATAAGAAGTGACAATGGCACCGAGTTCATCAACACAAACATTGAGGACTATTGTGATGAAGTGGGGATCAAACATGAAGTATCCGCCATATATACTCCACAACAAAATGGTGTTGTAGAGAGGAAGAACCGGATGCGCATAACTCTAGCAAGATATATGCTTGATGAGTACAACACTCCGGAGAAGTTTTGGGCGGAGGCAATCAACACCGCTTGCTATGCGGCAAACCGTCTCTTCGTCCAAAGGCTATTGAAGAAGACCCCCTATGAGCTTGTCAATGGGAAGAAGCTGGATATTTCATTCTTTTGGGTGTTTGGTTGCAAAGTATACATCTACAAGAAGCGCCAACACTTGGGTAAATTCCAACGACAGTGTGACATTGGTTTCCTTGTTGGTTATTCACTTAAGTCCAATGCATACCGTGTATTTAACAAAGCCACCGGCTTAGTTGAAGAAACGTATGAAATGGAATTTTATGAAACTAATGGCTCTCAAGGAGCGCTTGAGGATATTGATGTAGGTGATGAACCCTTGAGGGAGGCCATGAAGAACATGCCAATTGGTGCTATCAAACCGCAAGAGGTGGAAGAAGTAGAAGATGATGGCAATCAAGATCCTTCTCCACCTCACACGCCTCAAGTTGATGAAGAAGAACAAGTGAAGGAAGCTCAAGAAGATACTTACATACCTCAAGATCAAGCCGAGGCGGAAGCTCAAAATGTTGAAGCACCACATCCCCCTCCTCAAGAAATAAATAGAAGATCAACACCTATCCTTCAAGCTCACCCCCATGATCAAATCATAGGGAGTCCATCAAAGGGAGTTATGACTCGCTCAAGACTTGCATCTTATGTTAAGCATCACTCTTTTGTGTCTTTTGTTGAGCCTACTTGTGTAGAACAAGCACTTGCAGATCCGGATTGGTTGAATGCCATGCATGAAGAACTCAACAACTTCACCCGGAACCAAGTGTGGACACTAGAAGAAAGACCAAAGGATGCAAGAATCATTGGCACCAAGTGGGTGTTTAGGAACAAGCAAGATGATCAAGGCGTGGTTGTGAGGAACAAGGCAAGATTAGTGGCAAAGGGGTTCTCTCAAGTAGAAGGACTTGATTTTGGAGAGACCTTTGCCCCGGTTGCAAGACTTGAAGCCATCCGTATCCTTTTGGCGTATGCTTCACATCACAAAATGAAACTCTTTCAAATGGATGTGAAGAGCGCCTTCTTAAATGGTTTCATCAATGAACTTGTTTATGTCTCACAATCTCCCGGGTTTGAAGACCCAAACTTGCCTAATCATGTGTATAGGTTGTCCAAGGTGCTCTACGGATTGAAGCAAGCTCTAAGAGCTTGGTATGAGAGGCTAAGGGACTTCCTACTCAAGAAGGGCTTCAAGATTGGGATCGTCGACACAACACTATTCACCAAGAATATTAATGGAGAAATCTTTGTTTGCCAAGTATATGTCGATGACATTATATTTGGGTCAACAAACCAAGATCATTGCAAGGAGTTTGGTGACTTGATGTCCAAGGAGTTCGAGATGTCAATGATTGGCGAGCTAACCTTCTTCCTTGGATTTCAAGTGAAGCAAATGAGAGAAGGAACCTTCATCTCACAAGAGAAGTACACTCATGATCTACTCAAGAAGTTCAAGATGGAGGATTGCAAGCCAATCAAGACCCCGTGTCTACTAATGGACATCTCGACCTTGATGAGGGAGGTAAACCAATTGATCAAACTCTCTATCGTTCTATGATCGGTAGTTTACTTTACCTCACCGCATCTAGGTCGGATATCATGTTTAGTGTGTGTATGTGTGCTAGGTTTCAAGCAAGCCCTAAGGAGTCGCATCTATGTGCGGTTAAAAGAATCCTTAGGTACATAAGGCACACCCCTAGCATGGGTCTTTGGTATCCCAAAGGAGCTCCCTTCCAACTAGTTGGCTATTCCGATTCGGATTATGCTGGGTGTAAGGTTGATAGGAAGAGCACCTCCGGCGGGTGCCACATGCTAGGAAGATCACTTGTTTCTTGGTCCTCTAAGAAGCAAAACAGTGTGGCATTGTCTACCGCCGAGGCAGAATACATAGCCATGGGAGCAAGTTGTGCACAAATCTTATACATGACCCAAACACTTCTTGATTACGGCGTTGTTTTAAAAGATGTTCCACTTTTGTGTGATAATGAAAGCGCCGTAAAGCTTGCTAACAACCCGGTTCAACACTCTCGCACCAAGCACATAGATATTCGCCATCACTTTCTTAGAGACCATGTGGCTAGGAAAGACATCACACTAGTTGGAGTTAAGAGCGAAGAGAAATTGGCGGATATCTTCACTAAACCACTCGATGAAACAACCTTTTGTAGGTTGAGAAGCGAGTTAAATGTGCTTGATCACTCAAACTTCACTAAAAAAATGAGTTTGTGTGAACCATGCATTCATATGTAAAATAACATGTTTAATCTTTAGTAATGCACATAGGCTTGGCTAACGCGGTTGAGATAACCGCCCTCAAAGCGTGTGACAAAGCTTAACCACGGTTTAAACTTGCAAGCAACCTAGATTCAAATTCCGTATTGCATAGCTTTTGCATGTGTGTTGCTTCTTGCTTTCTTTTCGGTTAAGTTTGATCATCCTCTAGGTTCGTCACTTAGGGGGAGCATTCAAAGCTCTAGCTGTAGCTAATACCCCTCTTGTGCCCCTATGGTGATCCTTGGAGCTTTATTAAACTATTTTGGTATGAAAACTAATTCTAGCCTATGGCAAACTATTTCTAAATTGAGGGTTTGAGAGATGGTTCTTATGCCAGGTGCAACAAGTGTTTCTTTCTGCTCTTTTGTGTTGGTACTTGGCTAAGAGAAAAGATTGGAGAAAAAAACAGGAAAATTCAGAGCAAATCAAGCTTCGGACCACCCTCTGGACCACTCTGCATGGTCCGACGCCATGTAGTCTGACGCCTTGTTCCTCTCTGCGTGAATTCTTCCAAACACAGAATCTCGTCGAACCACCCGTCCGACGCTCCTATGAACCATAGGCGAATGGTCCGACGCCTCGGTCAGCGCCAATCTATTCAGTCAACTGACCTCCGGACTACCCTTCTTAGTCCAACGGTCAGTCTGATGCTCTAGTCCGAAGGTCGGGTCCTCCCTGCATGATTTCTTTTTTCTCCTCAATCCATCGGACTCCCCTCCGGACCATGGCGTGTGGTCCAACGCTCGGAATTTTTTGTGCTTAAGCCCCGCGCTGGCAGTTTCTGTCTTGGCAGTTGCTTTTCATCCGCCGCCCGTACACCGTGCCGCCGCCTGCCCTCGCTCCGCCGCTCGCTCGCCCGCGCCCTTCTCGCCGCCGGTGAGCCTCTCACCGGAGCGCCGCCTGCGTCGCCTCCACTGCTCCACGCCTCCCCTGCTCTATCTATTCTATCTAGCAGTGGCAGTGGCAGTTAAAACTCGGGGCAAAGCTCGCGAGTATGGATTGAGGCAAAGCCTCAAGAGGATCAGTCCAGTGGCTTGGCATAGCCCTCTGTCAGTGGTTGTTGCTTGCAGTTGTTAGTGGGCAGTGGTTTCTTGCAGTGTCTCTGCAGTTGGCTTGTGGCAGTGGTTCTAGCAGTTGATTCTTGTCAGTGAGCAGTGGTTCTCTTATTGATCAGCTATGGTTTGTGGTACTCGTGCTAGTGCTGGCTCAGGTGGTGATGATACTCCTCCACCTCCTCATCCTTCTAAGGACAAGGGAAAGAAGAAGATTGTTGAGAAGCCAAAGAAGAAGAAGCGAAAGCTCATAGAGGCAGAAAAGGCTGAAGCAGATGCAGATGCAGCGGACCGCGCAAAGCAAGGTGGTCGCTGAGGTTCAGTTCGACTTGGCACCCCTCCGCGGGTTTTACCCTCTACTCCTCCAGCTGAGTCCGAGATAGAGGCAGTTCCAGCAGAGGAGCCAGAGCTTGTCACAGAGGCACTTGGAGTGCCGTTGGCACCACTTCCCTGGGGGTGTCACTCGCTCTCAGGAAGCTCAGTCACCTTAGAGCGCCTCAGCAGCTCCTACTTTAGCGTCAGCTTTTGTTCACCTTGATCTGCGAGATCTTACAGCAAAGCAGGTGAAGAAGCTTTGTTTCGTCGAGTTAGAGAAGTGGTGTCTGGATCAGCGGGACCCTAGAGCTTCCCCAGGATGGCACACACCTCTCATGGAGGATTTCTACAGAGCAACTCAACTTTCATGTATTTAGATCAGACCACACAGGGTTTGCTCCTTGGAGAACATTGTTGAGCTAGCTGGTGAGGAGATTTGTCCCTACCTCACATATCTCCCGGGACTCGCCGACCTCCTTGGTCGTTCTGGGAAATACATTGAGCGATGGGTGCATGAGTTCTATGCCTCAGTATGGATTGAGCCGTGTCATAGTTATATTCAGTTCACCTTCAGAGGCGAGCGTCACAAGCTCTACTTGACTCAGATCAGAGAGGCACTTCACCTAACCGCCTCAGACTACTGGCTATATACGGATGTTTACCCGAGTCTGATTTTGCCCCGCCGAGCTCGTGGTGGGCGTACACCGTAAGTCGACTCAGTGGCACCGCTCTTCAGGCCACCCATCTCAGAGGGTTCACGTCATACACCGGTCGAGCTCTGTCCAGCTATTCACCGTCTGAATGATGTTCTACGGCGGACCTTGTTGCCTTGCACCGGCTACAAGGAAGGGTTGACCAACATGCAGCAGTTCTTGCTTCGGGCTCTTGTTTCTCAGACACCCTTCGATGTAGCAAATTTCATTATGTCAGAGATTGAGGATGTAATTGCAGATGGAATTCGGGCTCGACGTCAAATGCCCTATGCCCATTGGATTTGCTCTCTCATAGCTTTGAAGCTTGAGGTGTCTAACCCTGGAGTTTGCGCTTTGCTTGACCAGTCACCGACGTCCTTCCCAGACTACAGGATACCATCTACTATGGATAGTCGGTTTGGCGACCGTGTGCTTCGACAGATTAGACTATGGACTACACTTGCTGACATGGCTGATGTTGATGCACAGGATAATGAGATTAGAAGTGTTGAGCAGCAGGAGCTCCATGACTTGGACACTCAGGGAGCTAAGGATACACCAGTTGACACCTCTTCAGACAGCTCAGATGCTGATTTCAGGCATGTACCAGCTATGCCCCCATAGGCTCACGACACCGAGGCCGGTGGCTCTCGGTCTGCTTCAGAGACTATGATGCTGAAGATTCTTGATCGTATTCAGGAGCAGCAGGGCTCCCTTGTGACTGCTGTTACTCAGGTCCAGCAGAGACAGGATGAGCTCCAGAGACAGTCACAAGGAGCGTCACGAGGAGCTACAGTTACAGATTCAGACTCGTCACCTTGAGGTGCAGCAGCAGATGCTTACCATGCAGCTAGAGTCTCAGCGCCTCCAGCTCCAGACTCAGCAGATCCAACAACAGAACATGGCCTTCATGGCCCACATGAGATGAGGTGGACTGGTGCTCCACCGATTGAGTTTCCCGGGGCTCCCCAGATACAGATGATGAGTCCGACTCAGCCATCCCAGTCAGTCGGCCCCTCAGTGGCCCAATTTCCAGCTCTTAGCCCCGTTGTGGGCTCTCAGCAGTCAGCTGGCCCTTCAATGGCCCCTATAGTGTCAGCCGGACTGTCTGCCACTCCCACCCCAGCCATACAGTCCAGTGGACTTCAGGGTGTCGGCGTGACCACCCCGTTCCAGTCATCGGCGACACTGGTCACTCAGTGGTTGGACACCCTAGGCCCGACTCAGCAGTTCACCCCTCTCACTACCGGTTTCACGCTGATGTCTGCTACGATGGGTGTCACTGCCAGAGACCTCTCAGCGTCGTTCAGCGACATCACAGGGCAGTCGTCCCCCATTGGTCAGCAGATAGCAGCCGAGATTGAGGCAGAGCTTGTTACACCGTTAGCTGGTCAGCACCGTTCCTCCGTTGCTTCGTCTGAGGCTACTCACGACAGTCGTGCTCCTGCAGTGTCGACACCTCCAGCTGCTATTGTGACAGATGACACAGCCGTTACTTCTACTCTAGTTACGCCTGAGCAGCCACCGGTTCTTGAGACTCCAGGAGAGTCAGTGCTAGAGGCACACCCGGACACCGCAGCTCCAGAGGCACCGGCAGAGACAGTGGCAGTGGATCCTACTCCTACTCCTGCCCCAGCTACAGCTACAGACACTTCGGCAGCAGAGTTAGCAGGCTCGTCGGCTCCTGTCCCCCAGACCGCTCCGCTTCCAACTACAGACACTCAGGGGGAGGATTCTGATGATGATGGTCTTGATGACTTCCGCCGACTTGATCGTGCCACGGCTGCTTCCGCTCCGCCTCCAGACGCTTAGACTTTGGTGCTTAGATGCCAAAGGGGGAGAGGGAGAGTCGAGTATGGGCTAGCTTCAGGGGGAGCTAGTAGGATTCATTCTTTTGTTGTGTTAATACTCTATCGCATCATGCATTACGTTTACCGTCTTTATGCATTGTGATATATGTGTGTGATATTTGAGACTCTTGATGATTGTGAGACATGTGTGTGAACTCTTTTATATATCATGTCTCTTGGTTTTGCTATATTGCTTCCGCGCTAATCTCTGATCTTTTGGCTATAGCATATCCTTTGAAATCAAGTTCTATTCTCAATTCATATCTTCTGTGCTTGTCATAGCTTGAATGGATTAGGCATGTTCATGTCTTTCTTATCTCTAACCCATGCCTATCTCATGTCAAGTCATGTTTCTCTTATCAAAATTCATTCATTACTCTCTACTCGAGCTTGTATTGTCGTCAATCACCTAAAAGGGGGAGATTGAAGAATCATGGTCCCTTGTGTTTAGGCGATTAACGATAATACTAGGTCACTATGACTAACGTGTGTTTTGCAGAGGCAAAGTCATTAGAGTTAGGTCATATGTGATGCTAGATGAATGGGCTTAATGGATGTTCATGCCCCCAAGATGGAAATCGTTTCGGTTTCAAAGGATGGTGATACAAGTTGAAGACTAGGCTAGTCCTTAGTGCCATAAGGTTGAGAAGGGCACTAAGTATAGCTAGGACTTTGTTTTCCTTTGACTGTACTATAAAGGGGGGTATGAGGTTAGTAGCTTGACCTAGGAGAGTTTGGGAAAGTTGGTGTATGCACATTTGTCACAACTAGTCCTAGAGACCCTGCTAATAGCCCTTGAGTTGGTAGGAGCAAATCCCCTTCAAAAGACTTAGTGAAAAGAGGTGAAGAAGAGGGAGAAATAAGCTCCGGACCTGTCTGCCTAAGAGGCGTCAGACCAAGGAGAGTAGTCCGACGGTCCTGCCTTAGGCACCAGCTCAGAGGAAGTGAGCTCCGGACCACCTGTATGGAAGGCGTCGGACCAATGGTGAATGGCCCGGTGGCCCCTTGTCAGAGCAAGAGAGCAAGAGAGTGAGCTCCGGACTAGTCCGACGGTGGAGTCCGACGCTTCAAGACAGAGATGTGTTCCCATGCAATGAGCTCCCTGGCTCCGGACCTGAGCGTCGGACCAGGGCTCCGGACCAAGGAGAGTGGTCCGGAGGTTCGAAGGTGAGTCTGAGTTTTCACTCAGTGAGCACCCTAGCTCCGGACCAGAGCGTCGGACCAGGGCGTCGGACTATTGAAAGTAGTCCGACGGTGCCTGTTTTCAGCTGAGTTTGAACTGAGAGTGAGCACCGAACCAGTGTGCATGGTCCGGTGGTGTGGGCTCCGGACTAGTCTGACGCACACGCAGAAATGAGAAAAAGAAAAAAAACGGCTAGTTTTGGAGGTGGGGACTATTTATAGTTGCCCATTTCGTCCAAGTGAGCTCTCTTGGCTATTGTTACACCTAGAGGAACCTTGAGAGAGTTCTTGGAGAGCCAACGGACCAGGGCGTCGGACTATTGAAAGTAGTCCGACGGTGCCTATTTTCAGTTGAGTTTGAACTGAGAGTGAGCACCGGACCAGTGTGCATGGTCCGGTGGTGTGGGCTCCGGACTAGTCCGACGCACACGCAGAAATGAGAAAAAGCAAAAAACGGCTAGTTTTGGAGGTGGAGACTATTTATAGTTGCCCATTTCGTCCAAGTGAGCTGTCTTGGCTATTGTTACACCTGGAGGAACCTTGAGAGAGTTCTTGGAGAGCCAAGTGCCTAGAGAGGGAGAGATTTGAGAGAATTCATCTTGTTCTTCCCTCCTAGAGTGATTAGGAGTGACTTGTGTGCATCCATCCACCTTCCTAGCCTTGAGTTGGTCAAGTGAAGGTCTTGTGCTTGTTACTCTTGGTGTTCGACAGCACCTAGACGGTTTGGTGGTGTTCGGAGGAAGTGATCGCCGGAAGATTGTCGGCGGCTCTTCTCCAAGCTTCTGTGATCGGTTGTGGGCGGTTCACCGAGCCGGAGTGGCGAAGAACCAGCCCATAGAGAGCACTCATCCCTGCGCAGGATTGAGGGGGAGCTATACCTTGCAAGGTGCTCCAACGAGGACTAGGGGGGTGTCGACACCTCGATACCTCGGGAAAACATCGCCGTGTCACAATTCTCTTTCCCTAGGTCTTTACTTTTCTGCTTTACCTTTCTGCTTGTGTTCTTTCAATTCCTAATAGAATTGCTTAGGTTGTCTTTCATTTCATATGCTTTGCTACCGCTTTCTAGTTAGGACACACATCCGGTAGGCACTAGGGGGTGATTGGCATTGTTAGGTTTTAATATTGCTTTAGAAATTTAAAAGAAGCCCAATTCACCCCCCTCTTGGGCATCTTGATCCTTTCAGTTTGGTTGTTTTGAAAGAAAAATGTTGTCAACTACAAAGTTGAATAAATTTTTGAGATCTATAACTTTCAGTTTGGTTGTTTCTCTATCGAAAGTCATGTGACAAAATTCAAAATTTAAATATGATAAATTCAAACATATTTTTTCTTAAATAGATGGTTTCAAATGAAAAGGTTATCAAGAACAATGTTGTATAAATTTTCAAGATCACAACCTTTATTTTGGTCATTTCTCTATTTGATGTTGTTTGAAAAAAAAAATCAAATTTTAATACATAATTTTGTTGGTCTCCACCTATTTTTAGAGGCACTTCTAGATCTACCCGCCTCTAAAAATTGGTTAGCAGTGGAAGCTAGTTCAAGAGCCGTCCCTACAAATAAGGTTATTTGTAGCCCCTATAAATGCATTTATAGAGATAAATCATTTTCGAATTTATTTTTAGAGATGATTTTTATTGAGCCTCCCCTAAAAAGGAGGCACCTCTACAAATGCCTTTCCAGTAGTGGTGGCAAAGAAGTTTTTCTCCTAGGCACATGAATGGTAATGATCTATAGATTGAAAGTCATTTATAGTGCTTCTCCTTTCTTCAACTTCAATCGGCCATGTGCATCAAATATGCAAAGGTAGGAAGTATGTTTCAAGATTTTATTATCATCTTTGATGTGAGTATCGAGAAAATAATGCACTTTTGCCTTCATCAAAACATAATAATCAGATAAACACCAGGAAGTACAGCTGACCACTAAACAGTAGCTAACCATGCGCCATTTGTGTAATCGCGTCAAAACGACGAGGGTCTCCCGTCTCATGTGCATCAACAATGAAAGGACCTCTCGCTCTGGTCGCTCAGTGTCAGTGGCATATAGAACAGCTGGACATGACGGTCTCCAGTTTGTTCCCCAGCTCAAAACCGCCTCCAATGAACTAGCCAACCATCCTATAAAGACAGCGCCTGGGGTACTCTACTCATGAACACGGGGCAAGAAAGTACACATCAACTCTGCACGCACAGCCATGTCGCGTCTAGCCGCTCTTCTCTCTTCGTCTTGCCGCTCCTCGGCATCGTCTCGGCTGTGAAGGCAAGCAGCAACGTCTCAAGGAGCCAGTTCCCCACGGGCTTCCTCTTTGGCACAGCGTCCTCGGCCTACCAGGTAAAGCAGCAGCTAGTTCTCCAAGCGTTTCATAGAGGCTAGCAACTGGAATTAAGAAGGTGAGTCTGTTTGCTCTTATATCTGCGTTTGGCGTGTGCAGTATGAAGGAGCGGTGAGGGAAGGCGGCAGAGGGCCAAGCATCTGGGACACCTACACTCACACTCACCCAGGTCATATGCCTGCCTCCATTTCAAGCTCTTGCCATGAAAGTTAAGGGGACCCCTTCAGGCCAATGCATGTATAGCTTTGGCTGTTACCTACTACTCCCTCCGGTCCGGTTTAAGTGGCGCATGCCCATTTTTTATTTTGGCCACAATATGTGGCGCAGTGAAGAAATCAAGAAAACATTTATTAGCCTTAGTTAAACCATGCGGCATTCATGCAGGCCAGCTCATTTCAGTTGAGAAAAAAAAGGAGGGAAATAATAGGTGTCAACTCATTTTTAGTTGAGAAAAAAAAGGAGAGAAAGAATACAAAACCAACTCTTTTCGGGAGGGACGCGCAGCAATTACTCAGCATGCATGGATGCATGCAATTAATCCGTTTCTTGGTCTCTGTAATCTCACCCGCCGCGCCACTTAAACAGGACCGGAGGGAGTAGTGCTTACTGCTATTCGATCATCATGATACTGACCATGCGAAGCTAGTTTAGTACTTCGTATGTTCCGACGCTTTGGTTTTTCTAATTACATTGTTTTTGTTAGGTACCTAGACGCAGTAGTGCATGGTATGATGCTTTTGGACAGGAGTACAGGACTAAGAACTTCCAAGTCCCATTAAATTAGCATGCCAAGCATGGCTTGACTGAACTAAAAACTTGCATGGTGACACCTTAGGAAGTACTAGCTCCTTGCTCAAATGAAAAATTAAGTAGTTTAACACTAGTGCGCACCATCAACAAACCACAGAAACAAATCATGATTTCTTAAAAATTGCATAGAAGTATAGGAGGAAGAGGATGCAAATGATATGCTTGCTCATTAACAGGATCAGAACAGCTTGCCTGTTGATTTCTTCTTCCAGCTTTTTCAGGCAAACAGCGATCAAAATGACAAACCAGGGTCAATAAAGAAAAAACCGGGGGGCAGAGGTGTCCATCACCTTAAACCCAAATCAGAATCTTGAAGGGAAAAAACAATAGTAAACCTTGTCAGCTGTCACTCAACTTGCGACCGGACAACCAGACAATCTGTCGAATCAACTGAAGATAGCATAAAGTAATACAACTTGATAGGACGATTAGACTATTTCTAAAACCAATGCCCGGCTTAAGTGCTTTCCTGCAACAGCATGTAAAGTATGCCAATCAGGCAACGAAACCATGATATCTCGCATACAAGCCTCCTGCAGGTTACATTGTTTAATGTTTATTGACCTACGAACTTTACATTCAGGATCTTGAAACCATGTAATGTTTATTGACAAACAAAACAAGAATCTTGAACAATGAAACATTCAAGGTAATGCAAAAGGGCATATATACCTAGAAATAAAGACAATCGCATTTGCTTAGTTGATCTGTGCAAAACTAAATTTAAGGGAAAAAGCACATGTGAACAAAAGGTACAAATGATGAGGATCTGCAAAATGGAACAATGTGTTAGTTAGTTTAATGACAACTTTTATAGTCAATACTTTGATTGCTTTATGTCAAACAGGACCAAACAAAAAAGGAAAAGAACACGAATATTATATGATCAAACTGAACCTAATCTATGGAGATGTCTATTCAGAAGTCAAAAGTCCAAACTAGAGCACACGAGGCAGTTAACTATAATTTCCTGAAAACAATGCTCCATCTAACCTACCATATCAAATAAAATCCTGAATGGAGATAGACCTCAACAATTTGTTCAGATCCGGAGTCCAGACCATGATTCTTGTTCTAAGCCCCATATTTCTCAACAGAGAAGATAGCAGATGGAAGCAACGGAGACAAAGAAATCGATTCCTATCACCGTTACCAGGTATTGTTGAAAAGTGACCATCCTAGCAACCAATCCATTTTTATTTTCCAAGCATTTATCAAATGCCATTCACCAAATACAGGAGGATGTCAAAATCATGAAGGATATAGGTTTTAATGCCTATAGATTTTCTATTTCTTCGACAAGAATTCTGCCTAGTAAGTGATTCTTCTAGCCTATTATCATACACTTCATGTCTCAGAAAATTGTAGAAGAATCTTGCCACTTGAGATTAAATAAACCTCATGTGTGCTGCATGCACTTAAATCCATCAGCTTTGAACATTTCCTAGCCAACGGTTATTGTAAAATATTTGGAGATTTGAGCTTTGATCTGCAGCAAATACCCATCACCTTTGAACATATTCTAGCCAACCATTTGGAATTGCTGTTATTATATATATCAAAAATTGGAGACTTCTACTTTGATTTGCAGCCAATGGTTATAGAGTTCAAACAGAGAACACCTAAATACATAGATCAACCTCAGCCTCTAGTTGATGCAATGATGGATTGATGGCATGGATGCAGATGGAAAACTGAGTGGAGGGGTCAACATGGAAGGAATCAAATACTACAACAACCTCATTATTAACAAGCTAATTTCAGAAGGTAAATATACTCATAACACCTAGTCAAAAAATTATATACCTTTGCATCATTATGTCTAAACAACATGTAGGTATCCAACCATTCGTGACCCTTTATCACTGGGACTCCCCACAAGCATTAGAACAGCAGTATGGTGGCTTTTTGAGCCAGCTTATTGTGTAAGTAAATTTGACCAATCATGCCATATAAATCTTCCTTAATGCATACTAAATTATCTGCTCCAATCAATAATAATAATGCTACTGAAATTAGAACAAACTAAGAATCAGGCCTTACTATATTTAGCTATCATTACCAGAGAAGACTTCCGTGACTACGCCAACATCTGCTTTAGGGAGTTTGGAGATAGAGTCAAGCACTGGATAACATTCAATGAGCCTTGGAGTTTCAGTATTAATGGCTATGCCAGTGGTATATTAACACCTGGCAGATGCTCTGCTTGGGAAAATTCAGGATGTATCATGGGAGACTCTGGAAGTGAACCTTATATTGTAGCTCATAACCAACTTCTAGCTCATGCAGCAGCAGTTCAGGTGTACAGAGGCAAATACCAGGTACAGATTTGATTTAAAAATTGTTATTACTTTCAGCAATAAACAAATCAAACATATGCAATTAACATAACAAAATGCATTCTGGCATGCCAAGGGAATATATCTATATTGTGACAAACCTTCTAATTACATTTAATTGAAAATCTTTACCCACTTAGGTCCCCAAAAGTAGAAGATGAAAGTAGATATTATATAAAAGCCATATAGCCACAATCTGCTCCTATAAACAATAGATGGTTTCTAGAGTTCTACTCAATGTTTGACAACAAAACTAGCACATCAAAGGTGTCTCAGACAAGAGAAAAGAGAATTCCAAGGTTCAGCCAACTTGTTATGATAGCTAACCAGTAACCCACTGAAAACACTAGTACTCATTAAATAATTTCATATACTTAGGCAGCTTCATAGTTTGCACTTACAATGATAATTAATAAACGTGCAGGGGAAGCAAAAAGGCAGCATAGGAATTACTCTAGTCAGCAATTGGATGATTCCCAACACAAATTCCAAGCGAGATAAGGATGCTGCCAAGCGCGCGCTAGAATTTATGTATGGGTGGTGAGTTTTCATTTAGTTCTTACTAGATAGACTTCAGGTTTCGTCCTTGCAATTTCCCCTAAATCAAAATCAGAAAAATTCTTCTAAGAAATTGTTTACATAATTTGGTGATAATTTGAACAGGTTCATGGATCCTCTAACTAAGGGAGATTATCCACTCAGCATGAGAACACTAGTTGGTAATAGATTACCAAGATTCACCAAAGAACAGTCAAAGGCCATATATGGATCATTCGACTTCATTGGCCTCAACTACTATACAGCAAGATATGTTCAGAATACCAAACACAATAACAATGGAAATAAAAGCTATAATACCGACTCACAGACTAATCAATCAGGTAACTATGTGATTATGTTATTTCTATTCTATATTGAAATTACTTGGGTGGACTAATAGTTTTCTGGACCTGTATTGTAACAACAGTTGAAAGAAATGGGATAGCTATCGGTACAAAGGTATGACTTCCACAAAAAAGAAAATTATCTAGTCATTTAGCACAAGATTATAAAGTTGTGTAACTGAGTCGATGATAAATAATGAAGGGTTATTTATAGAAAATCTAGTCATTTAGCACAAGATTAGAAAGTCACTACAGATTCATAGGCATGAAAACAACGAATATTTGTATATCCAGGCTGGATCTCCCTGGCTCTACATCTATCCAAAAGGAATAGAAGAAGTCCTGCTATACACCAAGAAGACATACAACAATCCTACAATCTACATCACAGAAAACGGTTCAACAGTTTAACTACATTTTATATCAGTTTGTTCTGTGGTTTACTCGGGAATCCAGAGCAGTAGCTGATAATTTACTCATTATGTTGCAGGTGTCGATGAAATTAACAATGTAAACAGACCACTTAAAGAAGCCTTAGTCGACAATACCAGAATAGAATTCTACCGGCAACACCTATTCCATATTCAAAGAGCCCTCAAGTAAGTCTGATGCTTGATTGGTAGTAGATGCATAATTGAATTATTGATCACGATTCACGAAAATGTATGTATAAGATAAAAAAAATGTATATGCACCAAAATTAAAAGTACTCTTATGACATGTCAGGGAAGGAACTAATGTATGAGGTTACTTTGCATGGTCACTATTTGACAATTTCGAGTGGATGGATGGTTATACTGTGAGATTTGGTATTAATTACATCGACTACAGGATGGTTTGAAAAGATATCCAAAGCTTCCAGCAAATGGTTCCAGAATTTCCTTCATAAGTGAAATTTTGTACTGCTAAGTCAAAAGTACTATGGAGCAACATTACAATTACAAATGTAACGTATATATATTAATATTTTTTGTACTCTCCAGCTTCCAGTTGTAGTGTTGTACAAGTGATTCTTACAAAGCCAAGATGATCAGACTTCAATTTCCCTGAGCATGCTGATATTTCTAGAGTAATACTACAAAAATGCATCTCATAAACCATTGTAGTCCATCATGCTACTCTGATAGTTAAGATTTAAAAGCATACTCATATCACTCACACAATGGTTTTTTCAACATAAGCATACATTAGATGTTACACACAAAAAAGATACATATCACACACAAACAGAAACAATTGAAACCATTAAAATCAATGTTGCAAACATCAGCATGTTTAGCTTTGCAACTGGGCATTTTCAAATTTCATAACAGATAGCACAGGGCTTCAAGGAATCGTATAATTGTCTAGTTATGTTGTTCAACTGCCCTTATATCAAGTAAAAGTACAAGACTGACCTAGGCAGTCAACTTCTATGAAACTGTCATGGGCAGCCAACAGGCTGCCAGGCGCGGTTGTCCTAGTTGGGCCTTAAGCCCATTAGTGTTAATTAGTGTCTCTCTTAGTTATTTATCTATATTAAAGGAAATAGGAATAGTACCATATTGTCTAGGCACAAGAGGTGTTAGTCCTATGTACCATTTACAATCAGCCCATGAGGCACAATAGAAATCAAGCAATGAATTATGAAGAAACAATTCTAGTCTCCCTCAATCTCTCAAGCTCTTGGCAAAGCATAAGGCCTAGTTATCCCTAAATATATCCATCTACATTACAGAAACATTGATTAGATCATTGTTCACTGATAAATGAAGCCTTTGGTAACCTTATATTACTTTCTTCACCACTCAACTGCATTCATTTTGTCCTGAGAGGGCTATAATATAACTTGTCCCTATGATGAATCTGATACTTTAATTCAAACCTGGACATACGCACTTCTGAGCAGCAAAGCAATAGAAGCAGGAAATCATAAATATTCCGAAGTATATACCATAAGATAATATTTGCAAACTCAATCTTATTTGGTCCAGGCACAACAATACAGTCATACAGCTAACTGACTAACACTTGAGCTCAGTAAATTATTGATCTCTCCAATTATATGCACTGGCCTTCCATCAAAAACAGATGATAGTGTTGACTCACACAGCTTCTTTAGTTCCCTTGTTTTTGTAATTGCTGCCTCCTGTATATGTGAAAAGGTAACTGTTTAACACACTCCACATTCAGAAAATTAAAATAGATTTATTGGCTATATAAAGCACAAGGACCAAGAAGACATATTGGTGTTTTGGTTCATTAATCATTATTAGCACATAATGGACAAATAACTCCAATTTGCAAAGAGCAAATATGAATCATAGCCTACGTAGTTTTTGCAACACTACGATGCTCTCTTATTGAGTTTTAAGTCACAGCTTCGTATGGATATTATTTGCTACTACATGGTGTTTTTACTAAACTCGGAAAAACTGTAGAAATATATGTTCAGATGAACAGTACAACAGAATATAAGTGAAATTAATTTTTTGGACAATACTTGGTTAGAATTTGCAGGGGCGCACTGCAAAGCTATTTCACCAAAGGGAATAAGAAATTAGCTAGCGAACAATGTGGAAATTCAAAGGTGATCTTTTCCATCATCCACCAGCAAATGGAGTGTCATGTGTCTGATCAGCATTGAGTTCAATAGCAAATGGCCAAGAAAAATTGCATCATCGATCAGATAAATAATGTTTTTACAGTGTCTCAGCAAGTGATGAAATTGTATTTTCTGTAGCCTTTATTACCAAGCAAAAAAAAAATCACTTACTTGCTTTGGCCATGATGATGATAGTGCGTTCTGCAGCTCCATACGCTTAACAGTTAAATCACCTAAACCTTCCCGTAGTTTAACCTCATGATGCTTCTTCTCTTCTAAGGTTGACACTAATCTGTCCAGAAACCTTGGGAAGAGGAAAGAAACAGTAACCAGTTAAAGAAAATATAGAAACATTATGCATTTATGGTGGAAAAACTGGTGTAGTATGCAAGCCTTCAAGAATAGGCTAAGAAAGATTTTTTGCATTACTTTATTGAACTAGTTAGTAATGAAAGGCGTTAAGGAGCAGGAAGCTTCATAATCCCTTACCTTTTAGAATTAAGGATCATTATAAGGTCAAGAGTCTTCTGATTCGTTAGCAACAAGATTGCTGAAGAGATCTCTACAAGCATATTCTCCAAACTATCAGGAGCGTGCTGCTGGAGAACAAAAGGTGAGACAGCTTGCACTTGATGCTGTAGAGATGATGTATCTGCATTCCTCATCTCCCCTAAGAGTTGAGTCAAAAATGATTTTACCTGTTTCAGTTGTCATAAATTAATGAATTACAGCACCATGCAATAAGAGGGTACATCCAGAAAGCAGCCTCATCATACAACAAAAACACTAGTCACCAACTTGAATTTCTAAAATAACAATATAATTCAGATTCAGTACAGACAAGATGAAAGGGGAAGGTCTTAATAAGACAGATTATGCAATATCATCTGAACTATAAAAGAGGGGGCAGGAGGGAAGATGTTGAACATACCTCAAGTAAATCATCCAGAATGTCATTCCTATATTCCTTCTCCAACAACCAACTTCTATCTTCAGTTACCATTTGAGACTGTGGTTGCTCTAATTCAGTTGAAGTATTCTGTACACTAGCAATTTCTTCAGAACTATCAGCAGTGATGTCCCAGCAAATACCAGACTCAGATGACACAAGATCTTCTTTGTTCAAGGATTTGTCTGAGACACTAACATTATAATTCTCAGAACCGGCCAGCTCTATATTAGCGTCAATAATTTCATATGATCCAAAGCCATTGCCAGATTCTTCGATAGGCTGTTCCACAGCACCAATGTCCCAATCAATTTCATTAGCGTCCACAGAAATGTCCCAATCAATATCATCAGGAGCAACATTTGAGTCAATTTGTCCTGCGCTCATAGTAAACCCATGAGATTCCGGTGCCTCTCCAAGCGAACTTTTGATCTCATTATATACTGAGACATGCAAAGAAGGAGGATTGGCCTGCAACTCTTTCAGCTTGCGTAGCACAGAATTACAATTTCCCTGAAGTTCAGAAGTACAAAGTGGTTAAAATTCACAACAATGTTTCTAGAAGCTAAAAATTGTGTCTTCAGTAAGTGGTATGTTCTACATAGTCCTGATTGTACCTTGTCCTCAGTATGGCAGTCCTTAACAAAAGTTGTGTAGAACTCCATGGCATTTGAGACAGGATCACTGTTCAGGACCTCCAAGATTTTGCTAAAAGTAGATGGAAGTGTTTTTGCAGACTCTATTAGCTCTTCCCTCACATTTATTCCCTACAAATGACAAAGTTTAAAACAAGTGGCGTCCAGATCAGTATGATGCCCTCAAAGGTAGGGAAAAAGGTAGAGAAGCTGACCTGCAAACCGAGTTCCTGGCACGCTTCTACATATCTAGTAGCTGATAATGCTGCAAGGCGCTTGATGTCAGTCTCCCGTCGATCAAGCTCTGCAAGCTGCTGCTGAGTCTTCTGCATCTGCTTCCTCTGATATGGACTTGAAGGAGCCAAAAAATCAAGTCAATTAACCAAGGTCAAACGCAACTAAACACAAATTTAGTTAGCAATCAAACTCAATATCTAGCCAGACTTCATACATGTCATAGTTAACATTTTGAACCATGATCTGCGCTGCTTCTCCAAGGAAGACATGGTCCTTCTCGTAAGCTTTAACAATTGACTCCCATTCACCCTAGAAAATACAATTGCAATCAGTTGGGATGTCAATTCCAGCAAACGACGATGCATTTGTCTCATCTCATAGATGAAAAAGCAAACACTACCGCGGATCCTGTCAAGCGGCCAAATATGTTGCGACTCTCGGTGTTGGAGTCAAGGAGAATGCCGTATATCTTCTTCGCTTCAAGGTACCCTATTTCTGAACCAAGGAATTAGAAGCAAAGGATTACATTCCACGGAGACGCAAGGCAATGAAGAAGGGGGGATTCAGCGGGAGGGTTTATATGAGCATGATGAATTCGCCGAAATTCCTTCACTGACGATCCGCTGGAAAGAGGGGAAACAACTCCAGTACCTTCGGGGTCGAGGGCAAGGAGCGAGGGGTGCAGGTCCCGCGGCAGGGCAGCGAAGGCGCAGGCGACGCGGGCGCGAATGCCGGCGAGGCGCTTCCGCCAGTCGTGCGGCACTCGCTTGCGGTCGACGAGCCACTCCTGGAGGCGGCCAAAGGCGATGTCGATGGGAAGGTTACGGATCTCCGACGGGTCGTGCATCGTCGCGCCCGCGGAGTCCGCGAGGCAGAGGAGGATCACGCGGCCGGCGAGGGGGAAGGGGACGACGAACGCAAGCGCCGCAGGCCGGAGCCGATCGGGAAGAAGAACAAGAATTACAAGAGTGGGCGGTGGATGACTCCGTTGGACTCGGCAGCTGCACTTGGTTGTTGGGCTTGAGAGTAGTACTTGGGCCTCTTCAGTCCACAGAGCCGGCCCAAACCTCCCTCTATTCCGGCTCGCGTACGCGACACGCGGGTTGCGGTGCGGGGACCACTGGCAGTGGCAGGCTACGAAAAATCTCGGAAAGAAATCACACGGCATGCCCGCCGCGCTCTCGTGAACAACGGGGAATAAATTCACGGCCGTCTCGTCTGCTTCCTTCCATCCTTGGATTTCCCACCAATCTGCTAATCCTCGTCCAGCGGAAGGGGAGAGAAGGGCGAGATGACGGTGGAGAAGGTGGACGTGGCGCTGACAGACTTCGACGCCCACTTCGACCGCCTCTTCGCTTCCCCGGACGCCGCCTCCGACGGCAAGGTGAAGCTACTGCTCTTCCTAGCCGACCGCGAGCCCGACTCCTCCCTCACCTGGTGCCCCGGTAAGTAAGAAGAATCCTCGCCTTCGCCGATAACGATAGGATTCCCTTCAGCAATAGTCGTCCTTCCCATGCTTACTCACCGTCGCCGTGCGCTGTGAGGCGCCCCCAGACTGCAACGTGGCGGAGCCGGTGATCTACGAGCGGCTTGAGGCACTGCAGGGCAAGGACGCTGTGCTCCTGCGCGCCTACGTCGGCGACAAGCCCACGTGGCGCGACCCAGCGCACCCGTGGAGGGTGGACCCCAGGTTCGGGCTCAAGGGCGTGCCAACGTTGATCCGGTGGAGGATGGCGCCGCCGCCGCCCGCCTCGGGGACGACGAGGCGCACCTCAAGGACAAGGTTGACGCCCTCCTCTGCGCTGGCGGCATCGGCGACGGCAACGGCAAATGACAGATCCGGTTTCCCGTTGGCTTCCATCTGAGTAGAGCGGTAATTCAGTTCATGTATGACGAACCAAAAGCTGGGAAATTGTGTGATGCTAATAAAAATAAATCAGTTCATGTATATGACGAAGAAATACGTAGCAAAGCTGGGAAAGTAATTCGATGGTGCTGTGTCTCGTTCTGCATTCCCAGAATCCAAATCCAAGGGTTAAAATCATTGCATTTCATGGTGTTAAGATAAATCATAGTTATTAGTAGGCCCTGTTCGTCGGTAATTTCAGCACTATTTTTCATCAAAGAAATATCGTTTTCTTTTCACAACAAATCTGTATAAACATTTAGCGTAAACTAAATTTTAGCGAAACAGATATCACCTTAATTTCATACGACCCACATTCTCACTGCTAGAATAACAGATAGTCCACTTTGGTTGATGTTGTAAAAGAGGCCAGCAATGTAGACGGTACATGCTTTCTACTTGTTCTTTTCCTTGTAGACTGAACAATCTTGAACAACAAAAATGCCATATTAAGCGTAGAAACAACTTCATGTTCACTTTGACGTGTTCATCTGATTCATCCAGCGACCAACGAACCTACTAACCAAAGTTGTCCAGCAACCGACGAGGACGAACCTAATAGCCAAAGTTGGATAGAGCTTGGGATGGCTATACTCGGATGAATGTTCAGCTAGAGCACTTTTTTTTTTGCATAAAACTTTTCAAATTTGCACCGTGGATATACTCTGAGAGGCCCTACGACGAGAGGCGAACCCACCCAACACTATATGGCATGGCTGACAAAAAAAATTTCTGAAGGGTATATATATTATTGAAAGGCTGGCAAAAGTTTTGTCATAGTAGAAGAGAATGGGAAAAATACTACTAATTTTTATTAGCAAAAAAATACCCAGAAAAACCTAACATAGTTCTAGTAGAAGAGAATGGGAAAAAATGCTATAGCTAATTTTTATTAGTAAAAAAATGCCAAAAAAACTTACAAGGGTACTAGATCTGGTATTTCAACCGTTTTAACAAATAGTGCAAAGGAAAAAATAATCAGGCGAGGAACTGGCGGCCCGGGTGTAGCCTTTGCTATAGGTGGAAAGGGCGATAGCTTGTTCGGTAAGATTGCTGAGTGCAGTGGTTTGAGCGCCGATGAGAAACCCACCACAACTCTCAAGTTTACCAAGATCGATCCACCTAAGGCTACCGATTCACTTGTGAGAGATGACGTGTTTGAGGAACCACCCAAAGTCACTCCAACAAACCTTCCGCACCGCCTTCTGTGACCTTGGATCGAACGTCAACATCATGTCCAAGGTAACTTATGATAACTTGTTAGGAGGACCTTTGGTCCCTACATGTGTTCGCTTGCAGATGGCAGATCAAACAATAAGGTTTCCCGAGGGACTTGCGAGGGATATCTTGGTGAACATCCAAGATGAATACATTCCCACCGACTTCATCATCCTGGACATGGGAGCTAACGTGGAAGTCCCCGTCATCTTGGGGAGGCCCTTCCTCAACACCACCAATGCGGTCATCAATGTAGGATTGGGCCAGATCCACTTCCAGTTCCCGAACCACAAGATAAAATGTGCTTTCAATGGTTATAAACTTAACAAACAGGCTAAAGCACAACCACCAAGAAGAAGAGTTCGAGCCCCGAGCCAAAAGAAACAGTACTCGGAGGCCAAGATCAATGAACTCAAGGAGGATGAACCCACCAATCCAAGGCAGGTTTGTAAAGCAAAGGAGGTGCACACACCACGGTCTCTATCTCCGAAGCCATCAAGTGCACCCGAGGAATGTACAAGAAGGAGAGTCCTACTCCAAGGACTTAAAATCAAGGAGCCTTCGTCAAAAGGTAAGTCGGTAGTTATCTTTTATTTCCCTTCTTACATTTAGTTTAATTATTTAATTTCTATCATGGTTAAAATTCAGAAAACTAAAGTTAGATTAAATAAAACTTGAGAATTAGTTTAGCACTAAAAATTGACAAAAGGTAGGGCCATAGAGTGGTCAGCCGACCACCCTATGCACCTATCTTGGCTTAATTAAAAAGAGGAAGACAATGTGATCTTTATAAAAAAAATGGAGGACTAAGGGGGTCGGCCGACCACCCTAGGTACCCCATGTTCATCCCTATTTCTTCCCCATCATCCTTTGTCCAAGAATCTCATGATTTTGAGTAGTGAGACTTTCAAAAATCAGATTTATCTTTAGGGACATCTCTTTTATCTTGTCATGCTTTAAAGTGCATCAGTCACTTTTGTGTAAAGCATGAAACATCCTTGTCTCCCACTACTCCTTGTCCAAAGTGGGGAATCATGACACCTACCACTTTCAATTTGTCATGCTTTGAAAAAGGAAAACACATCAATCACCTTTGATCAAAGCATGACATACCTTTGTCCCCCACTACTCTTTGTTTAAAGAGGAAAATCTTGAGCACTTTAGCTCAGCTTTTGATCACATCACATAGCATCTTTATCCTTTCACCAAGCACTAGAAAAAGCATGAGTGGAATACCCACTTTAGGGGGTCGGCCGACCACCCTATGGTCACCTTCTCTCTCTCTTTTGCTTTGTGTAAGTCATCTACCAAAGTTAGTGATCATGGCACCCAACGGCATGCCCAAGGGGTGGTCAGCCGACCACCCCATGGTGCCCCCTTGGCGCCATTCCTTTCCCCTATAAAACCCCATGCAAGGAGAGCTCAATCCCTCACACCTCAACCAGAATCCAGTTCTAGTTCAAGCCTCTCCTTACCTTGCTCTCTCCTCTCTTCATTCAAGAAGTTCTTAGCTCTCAAGAGAAGTATTGTTGCTCTCACTAGTCTACAAGAAGATCTCTTCATCAAGCTTCTCTTAGCTCAAGCTTCTCCCGCAAAGCAAACTAGGAACTCTCTCCACAAACAACTGTATCCTAGTCTTGCCTCTTCTCTCTAAAGATGAAGAACCCATTGACATCCGCATTCAAGAAAATGAAGCAAGCTATAAGTGGGAGCTCATCTCGTCACTCCCACCCATCCAGGATAGTTCCCAAGGAAGAAGAAGGGGAGGTTCTGCCTGATACACTTGGGAGAACCTCCAAACCGATGAACACCCTCAGTGGAAGAAGTGCTGACAGAGGCACCTCATATCGAGGCATTCATGGTGCCCCCGATGAGGACCTATGACCAACAAAGTCGTCTCTGGTTCGACCAACTAGAGTACCAAAGGTATCTCTCTCTCTCGGGATCGATCTTTCAAGCACACAAGGATATTGGATCTGAGTCTTCTCTCCAACGCAGGTATGACCACCGAATTCGACTCTATCTTTTCCGCAATTGGTTGGTCTAGCTTTTGGCAAATAGAAAAGCTTGGAATTGAGTTGCTCACCTTAGAATTTTTATGCTCTCTTCAAGTCTCTAATGTTGGAATTTCCTTTCACATGTTCAATCAAAGTCATAGTTTAACTTGGAGTCATCTAAATGTTGCTCTTGGCTTTGAAAGTTCATGCTTGATAGATCTAGACCTTGCCATGCGTAGGTTTAATAAGAGAAAGTTTTGGTTCTCTATCTATGCTCTAAAAGATTGTTCAAATCCTAAACCTAAGGAAATTTATAATCCAACCCTTCGTTTCATGCATCTTTGGATGAAAATGACTTTGATTCCTGAAAGTAATACTAGCTTGATAAGTTACATGGAATTAAAATTGCTTTATGCCATGGTAAACAAAATTCAAATTTCTCCTGTAAAATACTCGTCTTGTCGAATCCATGAACCTGCTAAATTGAGAGTAATGAATCTATTCAATTCACATCTTTAATTACTCGTCTTGTCGAATCCATGAACCTGCTAAATGGCACTCAACCCTTTGTTTACATCTCTGCTCCTACAGCTGTAATCTCAGAAGAATATCTTACAACTATTCAAATGTTAAAAAGAGATGCCAATGGTGATCTTAAAATGATCTACAGTGGCCATACAATTGAGGTGCCTCTTCCAAATAGGCAACTTCAGTTGTATAGGACCCGTAAGCTGACCCTTGATTTAGATCAAGGAATTGGACAAAGAGGTTTTACAGGTTCAGACAGGAGAGCTCAGGAGGAGCTATACTTTATTCATCTTGAGCAAGGTGGTCCTTCCCAAGGAGCTGTTGGCGAGGAGGAAGACGATGCATCTTCCGATCCCATGCACACTTCTAGTGGCATGCCTCCTCGACCATCACGTCCGCAAAGAGCAGGAGCATCCTTCTTGTCCACATGAGAAAGGGAGCATCGTAAATTGCGGCAACAATTCGATCATCTCACCAACACCTTTGGTGAGCTGCGTGTTGAGCACGGTGAGACAGTACGCATCGCCCAGCAAACTGCCGAAGACATCCAAGCAATGCAAGAAGAACAATACCGGCAGTGGGACTTATGGCGGCAACTACATCCACATCCGCCACATTATTGAGCAAAGGACAAGCTTGGGGGAGGTCCCCTCCCCCACTAAAGTAAGTTTTTAATTTCAACATTTATATTTATGCACATCCTTGCTTATCCTTCATTTCCATCTAAAAAAATCTGCATATGACAAAAAGAATAAAAAGACTTTCTCTATACCACTCTCACATGTTCCATGAAAATTTATCTCCTATGGAAATGATGAATAGTTGTTCTGCTAAATGTATGGATTACTTGGCTTAAAAGAAATCATCATGAACTTGAAACTTTTGTGGGTTGCAAATGTTGTAACTAAGTCTAAGTTGTTGTGAAACATGATATAACAAGACAAGAGTTGTTATAATATTGTTCTAAGCAAGAATGACTATCGGAGTTTTATTTATTAAAATGATAAAAACATTTTTTGTTCCTCAATGGTGAAAATTCCTACCAAAGCCATACACGCTCTTTCATGATTGAAGAATCATGGCCCTAGTTGGTTTCGGTGATTAACGACAATTAGCGATTATTATGACTAACGTGTGTTTTGCAGAGACTATGAGTAGCTTAGTCATAGTGATCAACACAAATGGGCATTAATGGTCATCACTTAGCCCCCAAGATGGATATCGTTTCGGATGTCAAGGAGACATGATGAAGACCCTAGAATGATAGGCTAAGTGTCATAAGGTGATGAAGGGCACATAGAAATAGATAGGGCTTCTCTTTTTATCTTTGACCGTACTATTAAGAGGGGTTGAGACTAGCAGCTTGACTTAGGAAAGCTTCATGAACTAGGTGTGGTGCACACTTGTCTTCCTTGGCTCTAAGCAAGCCTACGTTGACCGTAAGATAGCCTAGAACAACTTCCATATTCATCGCGACGAAAAACGAAGTTGAGAGGCATGTTTTCTGGGCGACGGACGCTCCTGATAGAGGCGTTGGACGCTGTCCGTCGCGTCGGACAAAGGCATCGGACGCTGGGAGGTTAAGTCCACAGCGTCCGTCGACCTTCCAGTGGAGATGTTTTTCTGGCTAAGTTTTTTAGGGTCCGACGGACGCTGTCCGTCGGTTAGGCGTCGGACGCTTGGAGATCGTCCGTCGACCTTCCAGAGAGGGTGTTTTTCAGCCCGAGCCAGAGTGTAGCGTCGGACGCTAATATGAGCGTCCGTCGCCCCTGTGACGGAGCGTCCGTCGCTGGGAAATCATGTTAGAACTAGCCGTTGGGCAGGGCGTCGGAGCGTCCGTCGCCCAAACTATGTACAGAACTAGCCGTTGGGGCATGCGACGAAGCGTCCGTCGCCTAGTCGACGGAGCGTCCGTCACCAACTTAAGTTGCCAGCCCGAGGCAGTTTTCTGAGGGGCTATTTATAGCTTCTCACACTTCTCTCCCACCTTGCCTTTGCTCATTTGAGTTGCTGAGTTTGTTGAGAAGGTTGGGAAGAGAGCAAGAGCCCTAGAGTGAGAGAGTGATTCGCGAATCCATCCATCCTCTCCTCTAGTTCATCCAAGAGTTCAAGTGTGCATCCTCTAGTTGTGAAGCTTGAGTGAGTCAAGCGAAGATCGAAGCTTGTTACTCTTGGTGATCGACATCACCTAGACGGTCCGGTGGTGCTTGGAGGAAGGTGATCGCCGGAGGATTGTCGGCGGCCCTTCTCCATCGACGATTGTGATCGGTTGTGGGCGATTCACCGAGCCGGAGTGGCGAATAATCAGCCCGTAGAGAGCACTCATCCCTTGCGTGGGATTGAGGGGGAGCTATACCTTGCGAGGTGCTCCAACGAGGACTAGGGGGAGGGTTGACTCCTCGATACCTCGGCAAAACATCGCCGTGTCAAGAATCTCTTTCCCTAGCTTCTTCTTATCGCATTACTTTCTGCACTTGTCTTTCAATTCATACTAGAATTGTGTAGGAAGTTTTCGCTCTCTATTGACTTGCTACTGCTTTCTAGCTAGGACACACAAGCGGTAGGCACTTGGGGGTTAATTGACTCTTTATAGGTTTAATTCTTGTTTAGAAATTAAAAAGAGCCCAATTCACCCCCCTCTTGGGCATCTTGATCCTTTCAATTGGTATCAGAGCAAGGTTTGCTCTAAATTAGGCTTCACCGCCTAGAGCAAGATGTCCCATGGGGATGGACCACCTCCCATGTTCGATGGAGACGACTTTCCTTATTGGAAAGTTTGTATGGAGGCCTATCTAGAGGCCGTTGACGTGGGCGTGCTCAAGGTCACCACAAAGGGAGGCACTCTCTTCGCGGAGGACCTCAACTTTGATAAACACAATGCCAAGGCGAAGAACATTCTTTTTCGTGGCATTAGCAAGGATGTCTTCAACCGAGTGCGTAATGCCAAAGACACATTTGAGTTGTGGACCACTATTTGTGCTCTTCACGAAGGCACAAAGAGCGAGCGTGAGGAACGCTATCACTTGGTCATGGCTAAGCTCAATTCTTTTTCCATGCATGCAAATGAAAATGCAAATGAAATGTACTCACGTCTTAACATTATTGTAGAAGAATTGAATGGGCTCGGTCTCAACCAAATGGCACCGGCCGATGTGGTGCGCAAGATCCTTTGTGTCTTTCCCATTGAGAAGTATGGCCACATCGTCACGGTTCTTCACCAAGGAGATCTCTCCGCTGCTACACCAACACAAATCTTGGGCAAGATCAATGCCCATGAGATGTACATGAAGATTGGTGATGGTGGCTCTTCTTCCTCCTCCAAGAAGAAAGAAAAAGAGAAGGAGAAGAAGGACTTGGCACTCAAGGCATCCTCCTCGGAGAAGTACAAGATGCAAGTTGTGTATGAGAGTGCAAGTGATGAAGAGGATGATGATGACCTCGCTCTCATGGTGAAGAAAACAACTAAGATGTTGAAGAAGCTAAACAATAATGGAGTCAAGTTTGACTCAAAGAAGAAGAAATTCTTCACAAGCTCTTCAAGAAAGCCTCTCTCCAAGATGGATTGCTACAATTGTGGTAAACTTGGACACTTGGCTCATGCTTGCCCCGAAGAGAAGAAAGACAAGTACAAGAACAAGAAAGTAAACAACAAGTTCAAGTACAACAAGGGCAACAAAGATGAGTCAAGTGATGAGGAGAAGAAGGATGACAAGCCATTCAAGAAGAAGAACTTCAACTTCCACAAGAAAAAGAAGAATGACAAAGCCTACATCGTTGGTGATTGGCTCACCGACATTGAAGACACAAGTGACTCATCCGGAGATGAAAGTGAAGAAGAGAAGGTGGCCGCCTTGGTGATTGGGTCATCTACTCCACCGCCACCTCCTCCATCATCTCCGGGCTCATCCTCTACACACCTATGCCTCATGGCTAAAGGTGACAAAAAGGTACAAAAAGAGGATAGTGATGATGAGGCTAACTCTAGTGATGATAGTGATGATGAGTTTGAGGCACCTTCCTATGATGAGCTAATTGTGATTTGCAACAAATATACTAAGCTCATTAGGAAATATAAAGCTAAAAGTGAATCACTAGAGAAAGCCAACGATAACTTGCATGCTAAACTTGATGACTTGTCTAGTGCTAATGATGATTTGAAGCTTGAGAACAAATCTCTCTCATCTAGCACTAGGGAGCTCAAAGCCTCACTCAAGCAAGCTAATGAGAAACATGATAAGCTTGAGAGGTCAACCCAAGAGCTCCATACAAGATACAACTTTCTAAAAGATGACTACAACCAAGTTAAGAATGAACATGGTACACTTGTGATAGCTAACAAATTGCTTACAAATGATCTTGCTACACATGTTGCTATTAACCCGGTTGTTAAGTGTCATATAGCTACTTCTTGTGAGGACTTGCTTGATGAAGTTGCTAGTGAGCAAAATGCTAAGTGCAAGGGTAAGAAGGTAGTTGAGGCCGAAAAGTATGATGACTATGTGAAGATGAGGCAAGAAAACTCCAAGCTCAAGGAAGAGCTAATCAACCTCAAGGCAAGCAAGTCATTCACTATCAAGTCGGCCAAGCAAGATGACAATGATGCAATGACCTTGATTGACTCTCTCAAAGAGGAAAATGCAAAGCTCAAGGTTGAGAAGATCAAGCTTGCAAGTGGAATGGAGAAGTTCACCAAGGGCCACAACCTCCAAAGTGAGCTCTTGATGAACACTATCATGAAGACCGACAAGTCCGGCATTGGGTTCAAGGAGAACCAAATCATGAAGGCCAAGGTCGAGATAGAAGCTAAGACCGGTGGAAGTCATTGGGTGATTGATAGTGGATGCACTCAACATATAACCGGTGACTCCCGGATGTTCATCACACTTGAGGAAGATTGTGAAGGGCAAGACAAGATTACCTTTGGGGACAATTCAAAAGGCAAAGTGCAAGGCCTAGGCAAAGTGGAAATCTCAAATGATCAATCAATATCAAATGTCTTGCTAGTACAATCTTTGAGCTTCAACTTGCTATCGGTGGGACAACTATGTGATCTTGGTTTCCAATGTCTCTTCACTCCAAATGAGGTAGTTGTGTCCAAGATTGAAGATTCATCATTGATATTCAAAGGGTTTCGGCACAACAATCTCTATCTAGTGGACTTCACCTCAAATGAAGCTAGTTTGCAAACATGTCTATTCTCCAAGAGTTCTTTAGGTTGGCTATGGCATAGAAGATTAGCACATGTGGGAATGTCAACTTTGAAGAAGCTTGTCAAGAAGGAGTTGGTTAGAGGTGTGAAGGATGTTGTGTTTGAAAAGGACAAACTTTGTAGTGCATGTCAAGCCGGCAAGCAAGTGGCAAAAACTCATCCAACCAAAGCCTTCATGTCAACCTCAAGAGTCCTAGAGCTACTTCACATGGATCTATTTGGACCTACCACCTATGCTAGCCTTGGTGGCAATCTCTTTTGCGTGGTGGTAGTTGATGACTACTCTAGGTACACTTGGGGTGTTCTTTCTTCAAGAGAAGGGAGAGACACAATCAATATTCAAGAAGTTTGCAACTAGAGCCCAAAATGAGTTTGATGTGAAGATCAAGAAGATAAGAAGTGACAATGGGACCGAATTTATAAACACCAAGATTGAAGACTATTGTGATAAAGTTGGGATCAAGCATGAAGTGTCCGCCACCTATACCCCTCAACAAAATGGTGTAGTAGAGAGGAAGAACCGGACACTTATTACTCTTGTAATATCGATGCTTGATGAATAGAACACCCCCGAGAAGTTTTGGGCCGAAGCAATCAACACCGCATGCTATGCGGCCAACCGGCTATTTGTCCAAAGGCTTCTTAAGAAGACCCCCTATGAGCTTGTGAATGGGAAGAAACCGGATATATCCTTTTTCCGAGTGTTTGGATGCAAAGTGTATATCTACAAGAAGCGCCAGCACTTGGGCAAGTTCCAAAGGAGATGAGACATTAGTTTCTTACTTGGTTATTCTCTTAAATCTAAGGCATATCGAGTATTTAACAAAGCCTCCAGCCTAGTTGAAGAAACATATGACTTGGAGTTCGATGAAACTATTGGCTCTCAAGAAGAGCATGAAAATCTTGATGATGTAGGTGATGAACCCTTGAGGGAGGCTATGAAGAATATGCTCGTTGGTGCAATCAACCCACAAGAGGTGGAAGAAGTTGAAGATGATGCAAATCAAGTACCCTCTCCACCTCACACGCCTCAAGTTGATGAAGAACAAGTGAGGGAAGCACAAGAAGATACCTTCATCCCTCAAGATCAAGCCGAGGCTCAAGCTAGTGATGTTGATGCACCACAACCTCCTCCCCAAGTGATTAATAGAAGATCTACACCTATGCTTCAAGCTCATCCACAAGACCTCATTATAGGGAGTCCATCAAGGGGGGTAACAACTCGATCTAAACTTGCTTCTTATGTTGAACATCACTCCTTTGTTTCCTTTGTTGAGCCTTCTAGTGTGGAGGATGCACTTGCGGATCCGGATTGGGTGAATGCCATGCACGAAGAGTTGAACAACTTCACCCGGAACGAAGTGTGGACACTAGTAGAAAAGCCCAAAGGAGCAAGAATCATTGGCACCAAGTGGGTGTTTAGGAACAAGAAAGATGATCAAGGCGTGGTTGTGAGAAACAAGGTAAGATTGGTGGCAAAGGGGTTCTCCCAAGTTGAAGGCTTGGACTTTGGGGAGACCTTTGCACCGATTGCAAGACTAGAAGCCATTCGTATCCTTTTGGCATATGCTTCACATCATAAAATGAAACTTTTTCAAATGGATGTGAAGAGTGCCTTTCTAAATGGTTTCATCAATGAACTTGTTTTTGTCTCACAACCTCCTGGGTTTGAAGACCCCAATTGTCCTAATCATGTGTATAGGTTGTCCAAGGCACTCTATGGATTGAAGCAAACTCCAAGAGCTTGGTATGAGAGGCTAAGGTACTTCTTACTCAAGAAGGGCTTCAAGATCGGGAAAGTGGATACCACACTCTTCACCAAGGTGCTAGATGGAGAGATCTTTGTTTGCCAAGTATATGTCGATGACATTATATTTGGGTCAACAAACCAAGATCATAGCAAGGAATTTGGTGCATTGATGTCCAAGGAGTTCGAGATGTCGATGATTGGCGAGCTAACCTTCTTCCTTGGCTTCCAAGTGAAGCAATTGAGGGAGGGCACCTTCATATCTCAAGAGAAGTACACTTATGATGTGCTCAAGAAATTCAAAATGGAGGATTGCAAGCCAATCAAGACTCCAATGCCTACTAATGGGCATCTCGATCTCGATGAGGGAGGTAAACCGATTGACCAAACTCTCTATCGTTCTATGATCGATAGTTTACTTTACCTCACCGCATCTAGGCCGGATATCATGTTTAGTGTGTGTATGTGTGCTAGGTTTCAAACAAGCCCTAAGGAGTCGCATCTTTGTGTGGTTAAAAGAATCCTTAAGTACATAAGGCACACCCCTAGCATGGGTCTTTGGTATCCCAAAGGAGCTCCCTTCCAATTAGTTGGCTATTCCGATTCGGATTATGCCGGGTGTAAGGTTGATAGGAAGAGTACCTCCGGCGGGTGCCACATGCTAGGAAGACCACTTGTTTCTTGGTCCTCAAAGAAACAAAATAGTGTGGCATTGTCAACCGCCGAGGCGGAATACATTGCCATGGGAGCAAGTTGTGCACAAATCTTATACATGACCCAAGCACTTCTTGATTACGGCGTGTTTTTAAAAGAGGTTCCACTTTTGTGTGATAATGAAAGCGCCGTAAAGCTTGCTAACAACCCGGTTCAACACTCTCGCACCAAGCACATAGATATTCGCCATCACTTTCTTAGGGATCATGTGGCTAGGGAACACATAACACTAGTTGGAGTTAAGAGCGAAGATCAATTGGCGGATATCTTCACTAAACCACTCGATGAAGCAACCTTTTGTAGGTTGAGAAGCGAGTTGAATGTGCTTGATCTCTCTAACTTCACTAAAAGATGATCTTGTGTGAACCCATCTTGCATCATGTGTAATATAATCATGTTATTTTGGTAATGCACATAGGCTTGGCTAACGCGGTTGAGATAACCGCCCTCAAAGCGTGTGACAAAGCTTAACCGCGGTTTAAACTTGCAAGCAACCTAGATTCAAATTCCGTATTGCATAGCATATGCATGTGTGTTCTTTGCGGTTCCTTTTCGGTTAAGTTTGGGCATCCTCTGTGTTCGTCCACTTAGGGGAGCATTCCAAGCTCAAGACACTTCTATACCCCTCTTGTGGCCATATGATGACTCCTTGTTGTTTCCATTCGAATATTTTGAGCTAAAACTAAAATCTAAGCCTATGGCAAACTATTTGAAAATGAGAGTTTGAGAGATGGTTCTCATATCAAGTCCAATCAGGTGTTATTTGGATTTTATTGGAGTTGGAACTTGGTTGGGAGAAAGACGCAAAAACAAAATTTGAAAAATTCTATTTAAAAGGCATCGGACACTGCCGACGGACGCTCGGTGTCAATTGCCTCAGCGTCTGTCGCGATCATCCGGAGATTGAATGTTGCCCGCTTACAGGGCGACGGACGCTCCCCAGCGTCCATCGCGGAGCGTCCGACGCGGTCAATGCGCTCGGGCGTTTCAAAACCTGTTCTGGAAGCCCGACGGACGATGCTGTCAGACGCTCTCCGAGCGTCCATCGCAGTCCGACGGAGCGTCCGTCGCTCCACGTCGAAGCGTCCGTCGCGAACTTTAGGCGCAAATTTTTTTTAAAATCCCCGTCCCTTCCTCTGTTTCTCTCGGTCGTTCTCAGGCATCCGTACGCCGCTCCACCAAACCCTAACTGCCGCCACCGCTGCTTCTCCTTGCACCGCCGCCACCAAGCCCGCTTTGTGCCGCCCTTCTCCCACCTAGCGCCGCCGCGGCACCCGTTCTCGCTACCACTCTCTGCACCGCCGCCGGGCCAGCACCATTCTCCCAGCACCGCCGCTCCCTCGCGTGTTTCAAGCCATACAGAAGCTTCTCTGCCGTGGAGCTCTCCTCCAAGGCCCTGTTGAGGTTTGATCGATCTCGGTTGCGTGTCAAGGCTGCGGATTGCAGATAATTGACCGGGGGATCTTACCCTTTCTCTTGTTTTGGTCACCGGGTCTAAGGTATGGCAGTTGACAGTTTGATCCTTTTTCTAACCCCAATTTCATGCTTCTCACTAGACTTTGCTTACCCCTAGTTATATGCTTATATGTTATACTCCTATCTATCTAATGAGCAGGGTCAGTTGATCAGAGGGTCAGTGTGTCAGTGACAGAGAACTCGGGGCAAAGCCCGCGAGTACGGAACGAGCAAAGCCTCGAAAGGACAGTCCAGGGGCGGCGTGCCACTCTTGCAGTTTGTTGTTCTAGGGATTATCAGGGTTGGATTGTCAGTGGGCAGTGAGTTTGAGGGTGTGTCTTTTGAGGATCTTTTGTAAGAGGTTTGTTAGCAAAGTCTGATAAATGGCAAGAACGAAGAATGTCGGTCCCGTTCCCGGTAGTGGGGGTGACCCTCCACCTCCACCGCGTCCACCCACTGATCGGGGAAAGGGCAAGCAGAAGGTTGTGGCACGGAAGCGCAAGAGGCCACTTATGGATCCAGACTCAGCAGCAGCGCTTGCAGTGGCCGAGGCCACAGAGATCGTGGAGCGAGGTGGACGTCGCGCTGGTTTGAGGCTCTCGCCTCGCCGTGGAGCGCGTTGTGAGTCCCCTACGCGTCCAGAGACAGAGCCCGTCGAGGCTACTGAGGCAGAGGAGGCAGAGCCAGTCATAGAGACTGAGCAGACAGAGGCCGCGGGCCATTCTTCGATTGGTGAGCTGATGAGCTGCAGAGTTACCCAGTCCAGAGGCTCTGGTGCACCACCTAGTCCTCCAGGACCTCAGCTACCAGACCCAGTGAGGCATCAGGTCCGAGCTCTCACAGCGAAGCAAGTTCAGTTACTTCGCTTCGTGGACTTTCAGTCCTGGTTCCCAGCTCAGAGGGATCCCCGTGCCGGACGTGATTTCTATACCACGATTCACGAGGATTTTTACAGAGCATACGTCGACACTGACACTCCTCTTAGGGCTCACAGAGTGTGCCCATCTGCTCACATAGAGGGGGTCGGTGGTCCAGAGATTCTACAACACCTGCAGTACCTTCAGGGGTTATCAGATTTGATGGGACGATCAGGAGCTTATCAGAAGGACTGGGTGTATCAGTTCTATGCCTTGCTATGGATCTCCCCTGATCACGAGTTCCTTCACTTCGGATTTCAGGGACGTGACTTCAGGGTTTCAGCAGCTCAGTTCAGAGAGCTATTCCACTTAGAGTCCTCCCCTACGAGGATTCATAGCCTATGCTATGGGGATCAGGAGGCCCCGCGCCGACCTCACGATGGAATAGTGCCATCTACAGATTTCGTTAGGCCGTGCTTTCAGCTGCTGTTCTCGGAGGGCTCGAGCCGTACACCGCGAGACCTCACTCCACTTGCTCGGATTCTACACGAGGTACTCAGGCGTACCATCCTTCCTCGGATGAGTCAACTAGTCATGCATGGAAACCTGCCTCGCCCTAGCAGAGCTTACAGACCAGGCACCAGGCAGGCAGGTGTGCCACCTCAGTCGGCAGAGGTCACTGACGCCACAGTTGAGCAGATTGCTCAGGCAGAGCTTGCAGATCTCGATGCTGAGATTGACACAACTGCCGAGACTGTCTACAGAGAAGACCTGGATTCTAACAGTTCAGATGAGGACTATCAGCCAGTGCGCGAGTACGCACCGATGCCTCTTGACCATGAGGCAGGAGGGTCAGGTTCAGCTGCAGCTGCAGCTCCAGGTTCCAGCACCTCAGAGGCTACACTACTTACCATCCTTTCGAGGATGCAGGAGGAGCAGTCACGCCAGGCAGAGGAGCAGAGGCAACAGAATGCCGACTTACGGAGGCTCACAGAGCAGCAGTTGGCTGCTCAGCCATAGACTCAGGCCAGGCAGGATGAGTTTCAGCGCCAATTCTTGGCCTATCAGCTGCAGCAGGCAGAGATTCAGAAGTCCCAGACCTTGTTACTTGAGCGTCTTCTAGCCTCTAGCTCTGGGCAGACTTTCACTCCTCAGATTCAGTTGCCCGGAGTCTCGCAGCAGCAGCAGTTCACCTCACCTCCACAGCAGACTCCAGTTGTAGTGGTACCGACTCCAGCGTTGCCGTTCGGAGGACAACAGAGTCAGGCACCAGCTACTCCTCCGTTCCAGGTGTTGACACCGTTTTTTGACACGTGTCAAATGGGCTGAGGCTTGACTGGTCAGCGGCCGTTCTCCATCGGTATCAGGAGTTGATAATGCCGATAGGAGGGTGCTATGAGTTTTGCCGATGGAAGCTGATGAGCCTTGTCGACCAAATCGGTGAAGTCTTGCTGGAACTGATTGCCGATGAGAAGTCTTTGCCGATTGCCGATGAAGGCTTGTTGCCGATTGCCGATGGAAGATGGTTGTCGATTGCCGATGAAGAAGATGCTGCCGATTGCCGATCGGAAAAGTATTACCGATGCCGATGGGCGTGATTTAGCACTTGGTGGCAGCGGAAGACTACCGGTGACCAAAGAAGGAAGTTGCAGGGATCTGCCGATGGAAAGTTTCCATCGAAGAGTATAAGGAAACTGGTGTTCTGTGCCAGTATTAATATAGTGGTTTGCGTCCGACTCTTGCATGGGTCGCTTATTTTTCTTTAAAATAGGTGTGTTTGTTTAGGGAATAAATATTGTTATCCGGCTCCTGCACGAGTCAGTTTCCTTTAAAGTAGGAGTTTGTTTTTAGGAAAGATATGTGTCGTGTCTTGGTACAACTCTCCATGCGGGAGTATAAATATGAGCCCGAGGGCTATGGAATAGATATCAATCAACCAAAAACCAAACCAATTCTACTTTTTATCTTACTTTTATCGCAATTTATCTTCTTATGCATTAGTTGTAGTTATCAACGAGTTCTTCAAGCTTTCGACGGGCTGCATCACCTTGATCTCCGTCAAAGTCCTTGTTAGTTCCGTGTGGGAGTACCTCTAGGCTTTGGCAATCCGGGCGCATCGCTGTTTGCCTCGTCTAGCTCTGCTCTAAGTTATCTGTGATCAATCTGAGCCTTGACGTCCGGGCGCATCGCTGTCGTCTCGTTCAGTTTGTCATAGTTATCATCCTTGTCGATTGATTGGTCAAATCGACTGGCACGCCCTCGACATCGAGCTTTGGGTAATAGCCCGAGGTGTTCACGGATCTGACGGTTTTTGTGTCAACACCAGGCACCAGCTTCTCCCGAGTGCTAGTCTCCGAGGACTCAGGTGTCCTCTTGGCTAGTTTCGCCCGGTGAGCTTCAGACAGGATTTACTCCTATCCGGGGAACTACCATAGCAGAGGCCTCGCAAGACCTCTCAGCCTCCTACTTGGAGATCATGGGAGAAGACTCCCCAGGAGCAGCTCAGCTAGTCTCACCAGCTATAGAGGTTGAGGTGGATCCTCCAGCGATAGGCACTTACCTCTCTTCAGTTGCCTCGTCGGAGATCGCACCTGAGCAGTCCACACAGACAGTTACCACTCCTCCAGCTGCAGTTCAGACAGATTCTATTTCACTAGCAGTTGAGACAGCTGTCACAGAGGCTCAGGATGAGGCAGTTACAGTGGCAGTATCCTCTCCACCTCAGACTCACCCAGCAGAGTTCGTAGCAGCAGTATCACTAGTTGCACTAGCAGTGACATCTTCCCCCACGCCTCGAGTCTTTACTCATCGGGTTCCCAGGCCCGCTACTACAGAGGCAGGACCATCAGAGGCACCAGCTGAGCCTCAGGGGGAGTCAGTTGAGTCAGCAGCTCCAGAGCTTCCAGTATCAGCTCCAGAGGTCACCCCAGCTGCGCCTACACCTGCAGAGGCCGAGGTAGATGATGAGTCAGACGAGTCAGATCTTCAGGACTTTATCATGCTCGATCGCAAGGCTGCAGTTCCTTCACCTTCTTCTCCAGCCCCAGATGCTTAGTTGTTGGTGCTAGACGCCAAAGGGGGAGAGAGGGTCGAGTATAGAGATAGGGGGAGGGATTTGAATCTTTGTGTGCTTAAATTCCCCATACTCATTCATCATGTCTACTTTTATGCATTTGTATCTATGTGTGATGAATACTATGGTTGATGTTTGTGTGAAATATGGTTGGATGTGACAAACTCTTGATTATCACTAATATATCTTGTGAGTTGTCTCATGTTTCATGATATATCTCTATGCCTAAATGATAGTTGAGCTTCCGCGCTATACTCCGTTACATGTGTTGAGAATATCAAGAGGTACTCCTTTCTACATTCAAATCTATGAGTATCATGGTGGGTGATTTGGCTTTGGTGAGCAAGTATGTTTCATTACAAAATTCACTAACCCTTGCTCAACTATTCCAAGTCACCAAATTCTAATCTATCACTCTTATCCATACTCGAGGAATTATTGTCGTCAATCACCAAAAAGGGGGAGATTGAAGAATCATGGCCCTAGATGGTTTCGGTGATTAACGACAATTAGCGATTATTATGACTAACGTGTGTTTTGCAGAGGCTATGAGTAGCTTAGTCATAGTGATCAACACAAATGGGCATTAATGGTCATCACTCAGCCCCAAGATGGATATCGTTTCGGATGTCAAGGAGACATGATGAAGACCCTAGAATGATAGGCTAAGTGTCATAAGGTGATGAAGGGCACTTAGAAATAGATAGGGCTTCTCTTTTTATCTTTGACCGTACTATTAAGAGGGGTTGAGACTAGTAGCTTGACTTAGGAAAGCTTCATGAACTAGGTGTGGTGCACACTTGTCTTCCTTAGCTCTAAGCAAGCCTACGTTGACCCTAAGATAGCCTAGAACAACTTCCATATTCATCGCGACGAAAAACGAAGTTGAGAGGCATGTTTTCTGGGCGACGGACACTCCTGACAGAGGCGTCGGATGCTGTCCGTCGCATTGGACAAAGGCGTCAGACGCTGGGAGGTTAAGTCCACAGCGTCCGTCGACCTTCCAGTGGAGATGTTAGGCGTTGGACGCTTGGAGATCGTCCGTCGACCTTCCAGAGAGGGTGTTTTTTAGCCCGAGCCAGAGTGTAGCGTTGGACGCTAATATGAGCGTCCGTCGCCCCTGTGATGGAGCGTCCGTCGCCCCTGTGACGGAGCGTCCATCGCTGGGAAATCGTGTTAGAACTAGCCGTTGGGCAGGGCGTCGGAGCGTCCGTCGCCCAAACTATGTACAGAACTAGCCGTTGGGGCATGCGACGAAGCGTCCGTCGCCTAGTCGACGGAGCGTCCGTCACCAACTTAAGTTGCCAGCCCGAGGCAGTTTTCTGAGGGGCTATTTATAGCTTCTCACACTTCTCTCCCACCTTGCCTTTGCTCATTTGAGTTGCTGAGTTTGTTGAGAAGGTTGGGAAGAGAGCAAGAGCCCTAGAGTGAGAGAGTGATTCGCGAATCCATCCATCCTCTCCTCTAGTTCATCCAAGAGTTCAAGTGTGCATCCTCTAGTTGTGAAGCTTGAGTGAGTCAAGCGAAGATCGAAGCTTGTTACTCTTGGTGATCGACATCACCTAGACAGTTCGGTGGTGCTTGGAGGAAGGTGATCGCTGGAGGATTGTCGGCGGCCCTTCTCCATCGACGATTGTGATCGGTTGTGGGCGATTCACCGAGCCAGAGTGGCGAATAATCAGCCCGTAGAGAGCACTCATCCCTTGCGCGGGATTGAGGGGGAGCTATACCTTGTGAGGTGCTCCAACGAGGACTAGGGGTGAGGGTCGACTCCTCGATACCTCGGCAAAACATCGCCGTGTCAAGCATCTCTTTCCCTAGCTTCTTCTTACCGCATTACTTTCCGCACTTTTCTTTCAATTCATACTAGAATTGTGTAGGAAGTTTTCGCTCTCTATTGACTTGCTACTGCTTTCTAGCTAGGACACACAAGCGGTAGGCACTTGGGGGTTAATTGGCCCTTTATAGGTTTAATTCTTGTTTAGAAATTAAAAAGAGCCCAATTCACCCCCCTCTTGGGCATCTTGATCCTTTCAATGATATAAGCTTTCTACGTAAGCTACTAGCTTTGTGTTGAGTTTGGTCAAGTTTTGTGATCCTTGTTGAGAGATTTATCATGCTCCCAAGATCAAGATCACGTACACGCCACATATACATGCTACTTCTACACTGGAAGTACGCAGAAACATGCCTTACATTTCCACATAGTTCATACTCCATGCTCTAATAGAAAAAATCTCTCTAGTTTGTTGCTAGTTAATGAGACATAGACTATGCAAAATTATGAAAAATTCAGGGGCATTCTAAAGTCCCAAATTTTATGAGCACTCCAAAGCTCTCTCTTGAAAAAAAGTGATAGCTATGTCTCAAAATAATAAGTTAGGAAAGAGAGATCGTTCCAATATAGGAGTATTGATCATTTACCATGTTTCCACACACTTGCACATCTTGATCTAAGAGTATGACACTTCTCTCCTTGGATCCAGAATTTGACTTTACAATATATGCAAGGTAAGTTTGCTACATCTTTGATCCCTATCTATAGCTCCACATAAGCTTTAGAGATAGGATGAAAGAAGGCAAACTTTGATATATTCCTTGGTGAGGAATCATACACCTTATGAGCGACTCGAGAGTACTATTTGAGGAACACTAAGTTTTCATTTACAAAATCTTACAAAACCTCCGATATGAAACTTGTGAAAGAATCAGAAAACTAGTGCTCAAGTCAAGTTGTTCTATCTCTCAACCTCTCAAGACAAAGGATAAAGCTATAAGCCCCATGAAGGACTTAGGTAATATGGGTGAGTCTTTATTACTACTTTTTCCATTCAAAGGAGAAGTATGATTGTTGTAGATTTAGTACTCTTGAAATATAAAGCATAGTAGCAACTCCTGATCCATCGTGCTAAGTTTGATTGTTTGCTCGGGACGAGCAAAGGTTAAGCTTGGGGAATCTTGTTGGCACAAAATATGATGCACTTTTTCATAACCAAAATGATGCCACCAACCTCAGGATCAAGGACAAACAAACACATCATGAGCATAATTTATCAAATAACTAGTTCCACATGTCCATGAGTGTTTGAATGCAGGGATGAATAATTGGAGCAAAGGAGAGCCAGTGGGGCCTACATAGGGGGTCGGCCGACCACCGTATGGGTCCACCAACTCTCCCCTCTCGTCCATGATCCAAGAGAAGCACTCCAGAGTGATTTCCAACCCTTGGATCACTCTGTGCTTTCTCTCAACACCTCACATGCATAACAGATGGATCCATGGGCCCACACCAAGGAGATAAATGTGACAACCACCTCAGAACCAGCAATTAACATCAATGACAAGTGGGTCCAGCATCAGGATGACTGAGGTGGGCCAGAACCCCCAAGGGGGGGGGGTCGGTCAACCATCAAGTGGACCCACAAGGCCCCCACTTGGTCCCTGACCAGTGGGGCTACCCATAGAAGGCTAGAGGAGGGCTCACCTGCCATCGAGGTGGTCGGCCCACCACCCCCTTGGTCAGTTTGGGTGCTGCCAACCGCCTTACCTATTCCCACATGTTGAAGATCACCACCATCCATCCTTGGTCGGTTCTAAGGCGGATTGATCCAAGGGTGGAGGATGGAAGGCCCTAGATCGCCGACGTGGCGATGGAGTAGCCCCTACTCCATCCCCCACTATAAATAGAGGGTCACACCCCCCTCTCTACACATGGTGAAGAACCCTACATGCTCTATTCCTTATCTTGTTCTAGGAGTTAGTCTAGAGTGGGAGTTAGAGTTGAGTCGAGCTACGCTCGGGATTTCCGGAGTTGTCTTCTGGAAAGTCTGGTATAGCTCTTATATCTTTCCTTCTTTGTAAGACTTTATCTTATTCAATATATTATCTTTTCTCTCTACTTTACTTAGTATTTACTTTGAGCATTACTATACTAGATATAGTATTGTTATATGATTTTGCTCTTTAATAGCCTTTACATTCATAGTCTATGATCCTTGTGACCTTTCCTCTATGCGATCATTGCCTGTCATAGGGTGCTTTGATTATAGATCGTAGTCAAAGTAGTAAGTTGTGTGTAAGCGTGGTGCTAATACATCATCTTACTCTTGGTTACCGCTTGCTGCACGGATTGTTTGTGGTAGCTAGCAAGAGGTGACAACCTTGTCTAGTCGTTGTATTCCACCACATGTTTTTAGGCAAGTTCTTAAAAGGTAAGGCCCCGTAAAACGAGGGCGCGATCCGGTAGGAGATTTGTCCTCCTGCTGATCTATCCCCTTGCCTAGCATACTTGTATTGAGGAGGCAAACTATAGTGTTTAGACTAGTTAATTAGCTAATTATATTGAATTAGAGTAAATTACATGGGAGTCCCTTTACTCTCTCGGTGTCCTCCCACCTAGCTATTCTATCTAGTCTATTCTAAGTATCATTTACCTAGGCTTATTCATTCATCAACCCCTTCCTATCACATATATCGTTTACCCCTCTATACTAGTTCATACTAAGTTGAGGTACTCTCTAGGATCTCTCTCTAGTTATTATTTCTAGCCTAGCTTTCCCTTGGGAAAATATAAATTACGATACCTTGGAATACTCCTAGGTGAAGTGCTACAACGGTATAATATGTGCGCTTGCGGATTTATCCAATAGTCATAAGAAATACCAACACCCTACAGTGGTATCAAAGTCGTAGATGCCTCGTTATAGATTCGGGTATGTTGTTGACGGTAATTAAGAGCTATTTTGTCACCATGAAAATACCGTCAACATCCTCATATTCAAAAGAAAACAGGCATAACATGAACATATTGTGCCAAATAACTAGTTCCACATGTCCCATGACTATTTGATGCAGATAATGACAAATGGGGACATTTGGGAGCTAGTGGGCCCACATAGGGGGGTCGGCCGACCACCCTATGGGGCCACTAGGCCTCCCAAGCCTCCATGATCCAAGATCCACCCTTTAGAACACTCTTTACCCTTTGATCCAAGTGCATTTCTTCTCAATGGCTGAGATTTACATCACAAGCATCCATGGGCCCACAACAAGGAGGTTAACATGACAACTCAACTCAGAACCGACATCCAAGGCATATGACAGGTGGGACAAGTGGCCAGGAGGCAGAGGTGGGCCATGGACAACTATATGTGGTCGGCCGACCTAATGGTGGGGCACACAAGGCCACCACTTGGCCTCTTACCAGTGGGCCACCATCTAGAAGGTATAGGAGGGTCCACATGCCAGTATGGGTGGTCGGCCGACCACCCATATGGCGGTTACACCTCCCCAACCGCCTCACTTACTCCCCACATGATGGAAATCATCACCCTTGATCCTTAGGCGGTTCTGAAGTCGGTTAGATCCAACGGTGGTTGATGAAGGTGACGCGGATCGCTGACATGGCACCGGAGTAGCCCCTACTCTACCTCTAGCTATAGATAGACCCCTAGAGCTCCCTACTCATTCATGCCTCATTGGAGAAACACTACTCCTTAGTCTCTTAGCGGAGCTCTCTAGTAGTGCTATGCTGGTTGGAGGAGAGTGAAGGAAGTCTTCTGGAGAAAGCCCGGGGCCTGTCGAGAATCTTCTCTGGAGTTCTTCCTCAGCAGATGCAGGTCTCTTGTAAGTGACTTCTTCTGAGTTCTTTATAGTACTAAGTATTCTAAATCTAGTTTAGCTGTTATACACTTTTCCTGCTTGTTCATCGCTTTGCTCTAAGTAAAGTGCTTTAATCTTAGGCCAAGGTTAAAGTAGTAAGAATAATGTAGACGTGGTGTCTAGACTAGATCTTACCTTTGTAAATCGCTTATCGCATGGATTGTTTGTGGATGCTAGTAGAAAGTGATAGCTCTATCTAGCCTTTGTATTCCACCACGCGTGTCAGATAAGTTCTTAAAAGGTAGGGCTTCAATACAACTTGATGGCGGGGTCCTGTTAGAGTTTTATCCTCTTTCTGATCTATCCCGCGCCTCCTGCAAGAGAAGGGCTGATAAAGCCAGTATAACCAGCTATACCTTGTTAGATTACTCTTCTATATCGAACCTCTCTACCCAGTTATCATAGTCTCCCTTGATCCATCATAGGACATACCTGTATTCCTAGTTAGATCACTTCTCGTTCCCTGTGGAAAATACGATACTTGGAATACTCCCGGTGAAAGCTACCTTGACAACTATACGCTTGCGGTCTTTTTCCATTTGCCACCTTTGGTTTTAACAAGCTTTCTGGCGCCGTTGCCGGGGAACGGTAGCTGTTTTAACTAGTATCCTTTGGTCCTATTTTATCTTTGTTTGAATTCATCCTTCCACTCCACATATACATATGGATCAAACCCCACTTATCGAATATGGTGCTCTAATGGGCGTTAGCTTCGAGCCACCTAAATCATCTCAGGCCATTTTGGCCGTTCGTTATGAGCTTCGCCCAAGTCTCATAGCGATGGTTCAGGAAAAACCGTTTTCTGGGGATGAAGACAAAAATCCTATACTCATATACATGACTTTGAACAACTCTGTTCATGTGTTCACATACAAGGGATGAGGCCAGGTACCCTTTGGTGGAAGCTATTTCCGTTCTCTTTGACGAGAATAGCCAAACGATGGTATACTCTCCACGTAGATGATGCGAAAGGAGACTGGGAGAAATTGATGCCTAAATTCTGTTTAGCATTCTTCCCTATCCCCTGTGTCATTTGTCTTCGAAAAGAGATCATCAATTTCTCGCAAAGAGAGAAAGAATCTCTAGGTGACGCATGGGCCTATCTTTTAGATCTAGTATCTTTAGGCCCTGATCTCTCTATAACCGAGTCTACAATGTTACAACATTTTTATGGCGGTCTTAGCAGAGACTCTGTGCAACTCCTTGACATATCCTCCGGGGGAGCCTTCCTGAGTTTACCTGTTAGGGCAGGGAAGAGTCTTCTCACGAAGATTCTTGATAACACCCCCTATACTAACGTATATTATGAAGAACCCTCAGAAGAACAAAAACCAACCCCCAGAACAGAAACAACATCGATAGCCGAAACTCTTCCTTCTACATCTCAAGATCCCGCTATCGAACCTGAACCACCAAGGGAAGAAGAAATTCATCACTTGGAATTCCCCCTTGATATCGAGGCTGATTTGTTTTCCGATTTTGGAAATGCCTTGAGTCAATTTGTGCAAAAGAAGTCGTCTTCTCGAAAAGCTCCGAACCTTCACTTCTCTACTCTCATAGAGGAAGCCTATCACCAGGAGACGGTTCAAGAGCTAGCTTCGATCATGAGCAATGAGTGGTTAGAAGAGGCCGAATCTTCATTCGAGCCAATTCGAATTCTTTCTTCCTCTACAACTATTCCTTGTGAAATCAATAGAGCAAGGTTAGAATCTCTTTACGATCCTGCCATAGAAGTTAGCATTATGTCTAAGTCTTTAGCTAATGCTCTCCTCGGCAAGGTAAATCTAACTCCGACCAATAAGTTCTTGAAGCTTTCTTCAGGACAATTGATTAAGAGTTGTGGTATTGCACATACCATTCCTACGCTAATTAACAAAGTCAATATCCTCTTGAATTTCTTCATATTTGATATAGAGGAGTTTGACTTATTAATTGGACACCCACTCATGAGATTCCTTGATGGATCTCTTGATGGGAGTCTTAAGGGTCATCTTGGGAGTAGCATCAAGCTCTCGATTCCGCTAACCAACTCCACAAACACCATGACGGAATCACTCCTAGAATCTGACCCCATAGAGGAAGTCATGGTTGCATCTCTTCTAGAATCATCTCATCCTGATCTAGAAGAAGAAGCTGAATGTTTCATCCAGGAAGAAGACGACCTAGAAGAACCCATAGATCTAGAGAAAACTGAGCCCCATCTAAGCCCTCTATAGAACTTAAACCCATTCCAGCTAGTTTAAAGTATGCCTTTCTAACGATCGTGAGGCCCCTATGATCATCAATGACAAACTCTCTCCTGAAGAGTCCTTCAAACTCCTCACCATCTTAGAAAAGCATCAGTCAGTCTTAGGTTATTCTCTTCAAGATCTTAAGGGCATTAGTCCCACTCTTTGCACACATCGCATTCCCATAGAACCCGAGGCTCTTCCTTCTAGAGAGCCCCAGCGTAGATTGAACAATGCGATGAGAGAAGTAGTGAAGAAGGAGGTCTTGAAACTCTTGCACGCGGGGATCGTCTACCCTGTTCCTCACAGTGAATGGGTTAGCCCTGTGCAAGTTGTGCCTAAGAAGGGAGGTATGACGGTCGTTCGAAACGACAAGAACGAGTTGATTCCTCAATGAACCGTCACAGGTTGGAGAATGTGTATAGATTACCAAAAACTTAATAAGGCTACAAAGAAAGATCACTTCCCGCTACCCTTCATTGATGAGATGTTGGAGTGGCTTGCAAAGCATTCTTTCTTTTGTTTCCTTGATGGTTATTCGGGATATCATCAAATACCAATCCACCCCGATGATCAAAGTAAGACTATGTTCACATGCCCCTATGGAACACATGCATACAAGCGAATGTCATTCGGCCTATGCAATGCTCCTGCTTCTTTTCCAGAGGTGCATGATGTCAATTTTCTCCGATATAATCTAAGAAATCATGGAGGTTTTCATGGACGACTTCTCTGTCTATGGAAAGACTTTCGATGATTGCCTTGAGAATTTGGACACAGTCTTACAAAGATGTGGAGAAAAGCACTTAGTCTTGAACTGGGAGAAATGCCACTTCATGGTTCGCGAAGGCATAGTGCTAGGGCCTAGAGCGCCTGAACGTGGGATAGAAGTGGATAGAGCTAAGATAGAAGTCATAGAACAGCTTCCACCTCCCACGAATGTCAAGGGAATCCGTAGCTTCCTTGGCCACGTAGGCTTCTATAGGCAGTTTATTAAGGACTTCTCTCAAATTGCCCGTCCTTTAACAAACCTGCTAGCTAAGGATGCACCCTTTGACTTCACTGATGAGTGCCTAGATGCCTTCTATATTCTCAAGAAAGCACTCGTCTCAGCTCCAATCATTCAACCCCCTGATTGGATGCTTCCCTTTGAAATAATGTGTGATGCTGGTGAGTATGCTATCGGTGCGGTACTAGGACAAACTAAAGATAAGAAGCATCATGCTATTTCATATGCTAGCAAAACCTTAACAGGGCCACAACTAAACTATGCAACAACTGAAAAAGAGCTGTTGGTTGTGGTGTTTGCTATAGACACGTTTAGATCTTACTTAGTAGGAGCAAAAGTTATTGTGTACACAGATCATGCTGCTCTTAAATACTTGCTCACTAAGAAAGATGCTAAACCCGCTTAATAAGATGGATCCTGCTACTCAAAGAATTTGATATTGAAATAAAAGATAAAAAGGGAGTAGAAAATTCGGTTGCCGATCATTTGTCTAGAATGCAATTCAATGAAGCACAAAATTTTCCCATCGACGATTTCCTCAGAGATGACACACTCCTCAAGGTAACCGACTCCAACCCCTGGTATGCAAATATAGTCAACTTTATGGTTGCAGGACATGTCCCGCCAGGGGCAGATGTGAAGAAACTAGTGCAGGAGAGTCAGGTGCATCTCTGGGATGAGCCATACCTCTATAGAGTATGGAATGATGGATTGTTAAGAAGATGCGTACCTATGGAGGAGGCGATCAAGATCATGGAAAGATGCCATGGAGCAGAGTACGGAGGTCACTATGGAGCATTCAGGACTCATGCTAAGATTTGGCAAAGTGGGTTTTTCTGGCCAACCATGTACAAGGACACCCATGACTATGTCAGAAGATGTGCAAGGTGCCAGAAGCACGGGAACATCAATGCCCGAGATGCTATGCCACTCACTAACAATCTACAAGTCGAGCTCTTTGATGTATGGGGTATCGACTACATAGGTCCCTTTCCTTCATCAAAAGGGTATGAGTATATCTTAGTGGCGGTGGACTATGTGTCCAAATGGGTAGAAGCATTACCCTGTCGCAAAGCCGATGCAGCCAATTCAAAGAGAATGTTGCATGAAGTGATATTCCCCAGATTTGGAACCCCAAAGTAAGTCATAAGTGATGGGGGATCTCACTTCATTGACAAAGGCTTCCGCCAGTTCCTCACTAAATAAGGAATCCAGCACAATGTTGCAACTGCATACCATCCTCAAACAAGTGGTCAAGCAAAAACATCCAACAAACATATCAAGAACATTCTGCAGAAGACCGTGGATGAGATGGGTATGGCTTGATACCACAAGCTACCAGAGGCACTTTGCGCATATCGAACCGCATACAGGACTCCAATTGGTATGACACCATACTAACTTGTATACGGGAAGACATGCCATTTTCCTGTAGAATTGGAATTCAAGGCACATTAGGCAATCAAGAAATGGAACATGGATCTGCCAGTTGCTGGAAAGTTCAAGAAGATGCAAATCTCTGAACTAGAAGAATGGAGAGAGAAAGCATATCACAATGCCAGGATATACAAGGAAAGAACCATGAAATGGCATGACAAGAGAATCAAGGTCAAGGAATTCAAGCTAGGGGACAAGGTTCTGTTATTCAACTCAAGATTCAAGCTCTTCGGTCATGGGAAGCTTAGAAGCAAATGAGAAGGGTCGTACCTCATCGTCAACGCCGCGACTCATGGAGCAATCACACTCCAGGACGATGACAACAACATCTGTAAGGTAAATGGCCAACATCTCAAAATTTTCTATGAGCCTCAAATCCCTGAACAAGAAATTGATATGATAGATTTTGTTCTTAATCCAAATTAGAACTAAAATCTACATGTTTTAACTTTTTTGTTCAAATTTCAAGAATGACCCTAGAAATAGCCGAGACTTAGCCTTGACTCCCCCCTCATGAAATCTCGGCCCATTTGGCCTCTAAAGGTGGTCGGCCGACCGTCCTTTTGGGCCAAATAGCCCGAGGCTCCCCGACCTGGCTAACCTGACCCGAACAAGTTCAGAACCTGGCTCGGTCGGTCGATAGCTTTCAAAAAGCGATCGACCGATCGTGGTTCGAACTCATTCAAACGTCCCGTTGCACAGGAACGTTGAGCCAACGTTCTCCCTCAGTTTTCATCGCGATCCGAGCGAAAACGAAGGCCTTGAACATTGTTTCTCTTCTTCTTAACCCCCTCTCCTTCTTCTTCCTCCTTCCACCTTGCTTTCTTTCACAACCAGCAACACCATTATCACCCCTTGCAATCCTTCACACCTCCTTGATCACCACCATGGCTCCACCACGCAACAATGGCAAAGCATCGCTCGTTCCTTTCGATGGAAGCCCTTCCAAGGCCCAAGACACCATCAACGCCGACGCCATGGCCGTCGAGATCCTTGACATGACTCCCCTGACCATGGCACCGCCGCCAGCAGAGCCAACAATCCCTAGGGGGGGTCGGCCGACCGGCTCCTGGAAGTCGGAGCGAATGCGGAGCATCGCCTGATCGATGTCTCCGTGCCGCAACCTCAACAAGCCCGCGACGCGACCAGTGACGCCCAAAAGACCGACCACTAGTCAATTGGGGGTGTAAGAAGGCCCCCGTCTCCTCCACCGACGGTGACACGAGCACGGGCTACACCCACTCCTACTCGCCATCGACACCGCCATGGATGCGCCTCCAGAGGGCTCATGGTTGACCAGGCAGAGGCAAGGTGCTCATCCCTCCTCTCACCTCTGAGGAGTGGAGGGAGGGGGTGCGCAGATCCCTCGAGACGGAGGAGTCCCGCAAGTTTGTCCGGCGGACTAGCAACCTGTCGTCCATCTCTGTCCCTCCAGGACAGTTCGAGGATGAAGATGAAGAAAGTGACATGGAGAAACTACTTCGCATAGTCGCGCGACTTAGGGAGAACAATACCAAGTTAACAGAACGTGCAGCAGAGGAGAGGATGGCACGCCTAGATCTTGAGGATAGCTTTAATGCACTAATGCGAAGATCAAGCGTCTAGCCCAGGCAATCAAGAGAGAAGATCTATTTGCCCCTCCATCTCCATAGATCACTAGTTCACCAATAAGATAGGCACTTAGGTTATATTTTCCAATCACTTAGGTTTATTTCCTAATTATTTTGTTTATTTCCCTTTCATCAATGTAATGCGTGCCTACAAGAAGTTTGAATTGAATGAAAATGTTTGGTTCTACTGGTATTTTGCCTAGCAGAACCCCTACATTTGATGTTTCTCTATCACTGAATTCAGCATGCTCCGAAACAAGTATGGGGGAGGTCGGTCGACACTCCAACTTGTCAAAACACCAGAATACCCACTGAATCATGTTGTATACATCCATGACACGTTCCAGAAAAAAATTGGACCGAAATAGCCACTTTTGTGCATCGGCCAATGCACTTTGAAGGCTAACATTCAGAATGGACAGAGCAATGCAATATTCAGAGGTAAGGGATCTGAATGCAGAGTTCGAAGTGGCCAAACGGCCCCAAGGGGCGGTCGACCGACCACACTTGTAGGGCCTGGACCCACCAGCCAGCATCATTTCAACTTCAAACACCTATCCTGACTGGTTTGCAACGTCTCTCCCTTTTCCTCTATGTTTTTATATTTATTTACTCATTTTCTCTTTCAAAAATAAACATAAAAATAAAATAAAAATAATTTCTTTATGAAATTCATCACTTAGTTTAATTTTCTTTTAATATTGAATAATACAAGAGATTGCATCTAAAAATTAAAATTTTGAAAAGTGACATGATCTATGACATTTGAAGGGTAAAAGCGTCATAAAGACAAATTCTTGCTTTTTGCTTATGCTAGTGGGAAAATACTTTGATAGGAAGATCATATGGACAAAGTTGTTGTTTAATGTGATATAGTCTCGGCTCGTGATTCATACCCTTTCTATTTAAAGTGCTTGGAGATTTGTTTTTGAAAATGCCATAAAACCATAATGTCACTACTTCTCTATAGTGAGAAAAATCCTACCAAAGCCATAAACACTTATGCAAGTTCAAAACCTTCCTCATATGCTTCTTGTAATTACTTTGAGTTTTGTTAAACCTTGTGACCCTTGTTGAGAATTATGTCATAGTTCAAAGATCAAGATCACGTACACGCCACATACTTTTGGCTGCTTCTACACTGGAAGTACGCAAAAACATGCCTTTCATTCACATGATCCATGTTCATCCAATAAATACTCTTGACATAAATGTTATGATCTCTCCCTATATTCTTCAAAAAGAGATATGGCTATCATAAAAAAAATGATGATGAGCAAAGCTCTTCTTATCATGATAGCCATGTCTCAAGTAATCCTAAAGATAGAGAGATCATATACATAGTTAAGGAGTACATGTTAGTCATATACCATTTCTCCACACACATGCACATCTTGATCTAGGATGATGATATTCTTCTCCTTGGATCCTTGTTTTGACTTTACAATAAAGTGATACAAGTTTGCTATACTATTCATCCTACCTAAGCTTCAGATAAGCCATTTAGAAATAGAGAGATACAAAGAAGGCAACTTCTTTACGCCTTGGTGAGGAAATATACACTTTGAGTGACTTAGAGTACTATAAGAGGAGTAAGATGACTTATGAGATTTCTTTTGGAAAATTTATCAAAAACTCCAAGTACTAAAATATGAAGTGGGAAGATGACTTTGCCTTGAGAACTGTTCCATTTCTCAACTTCTCAAGGATATACATTAGCCAGTACCACATATCCCATTGGTATGACAAAATGTCTTGAGTGAATCTTTACCATAGACTTGTTATCTTTTAACCTTTACTCGAGGACGAGCAAAGAGGTAAGTATGGGGGATCTTGTTGACGGTAATTAAGAGGTATTTTGTCACCATCAAAATACCGTCAACATCCTCATATTCAATAGAAAACAAGCATAACCTAAACATATTGTGCCAAATAACTAGTTCCACATGTCCCATGACTATTTGATGCAGATAATGACAGATGGGGACATTTGGGAGCTAGTGGGCCAACATAGGGGGGTCGGCCGACCACCATGTGGGGCCACTAGGCCTCCCAAGCCTCCATGATCCAAGGTCCACCCTATAGAACACTCTTTACCCTTCGATCCAAGTGCATCTCTTCTCAATGGCTCAGATTTACATCACAAGGATCCATGGGCCCACAACAAGGAGGTTAACGTGACAACTCAACTTAGAACCGACATCCAAGGCATATGACAGGTGGGACCAGTGGCCAGGAGGTAGAGGTGGGCCATGGACCACTATATGTGGTCGGCCGACCTAATGGTGGGGCCCAAAGGACACCACTTGGCCTCTTACCAGTGGGCCACCATCTAGAAGGTGCAAGAGGGCCCACAGACCAGTATGAGTGGTCGACCGACCACCCATATGGCGGTTACACCTCCCCAACCGCCTCACTTAATCCCCACATGATGGAAATCATCACCCTTGATCCTTAGGCGGTTCTGAAGTCTGTTAGATCAACGGTGGTTGATGAAGGTGACGCGGATCGCTGACGTGGCACCGGAGTAGCCCCTACTCTACCTCTAGCTATAAATAGACCCCTAGAGCTCCGTTCTCATTCATGCCTCATTGGAGAAACACTACTCCTTAGTCTCTTAGCGGAGCTCTCTAGTAGTGCTATGCTGGTTGGAGGAGAGTGAAGGAAGTCTTTTGGAGAAAGCCCCGGGCCTGTCGGGAATCTTCTCCGGAGTTCTTCCTCAGCAGATGAAGGTATCTTGTAAGTTTAGCACTTGTATGTGACTTCTTCTGAGTTCTTTATAGTATTCAGTATTCTAAATCTGGTTTAGCTGTTATACACTTTTCCTGCTTGTTCATCGCTTTGCTCTAAGTAAAGTTCTTTAATCTTAGGGCAAGGTTAAAGTAGTAAGAATAGTGTAGACGTGGTGTCTAGACTAGATCTTACCTTTATAAACCACTTATCACGCGGATTGTTTGTGGATGCTAGTAGAAAGTGACAGCTCTATCTAGCCTTTGTATTCCACCACACGTGTCAGATAAGTTCTTAAAAGGTAGGGCTTCAATACAACTTGACGGCGCGGTCCGGTTAGAGTTTTGCCCTCTTTCTGATCTATCCCGTCGCCACTTGCAAGAGAAGGGCTGATAAAGCCAGTATAACTAGCTATACCTTGTTAGATTACTCTTCTATATCGAACCTCTCTATCCAGTTATCATAGTCTCCCTTGATCCATCATAGGACATACCCGTATTCCTAGTTAGATCACTTCTCGTTCCCTGTCGAAAATACGATACCTGGAATACTCCCGGTGAAAGCTACCTTGACAACCGTACGCTTGCGGTCTTTTTCTGTTTGCCACCTTTGGTGTCAACATATGTGCATATGGAGATATGCATTGTTGAAGATCAGTCTGATCATGGTTCGTGATCTTGCTACGTTGGTCTTGTAACGATCTACTCGTACCGGTCGAAATTCCGCCATCCGAGTTAAGTGATATGGGTAAATCCAATGACGGTGAGTTGGAGATCAATAAGATTGATCAAATTGAACCTAGGTCAAGTTCTAGGCGCATGCGATGCGCGGCGCGGCGGATTGGATCAACCGTCGGATGGGAAATTAGCAATAAAAATGTTGTTCGGTAAAACGGTCATAACTTTTGCATACGATTTCGGATTAAGACAAACTTTAAAGAAAATCATATGTATGTAATGCATGTATGTAATTAATTCATGGCTTGCACGTCATGATGATGACAATATGGCTGGAGCCACATGAAAGCCAAGTTTGGTTTTGGTTAATTGATGAAACCTATGGACTAACCCTATTGCTAAGTGTCTGATCAAGATAGGGCAATCCACCTCGACCTATGGAGTTAGATGGATGATCATGATGGATCAAGTGTTCCATGGACAAAGAAAAGAAGAGAAAAACAAAAATGGTCTCAAGGCAAAGGTATATCATAGGGCCATTGTTGGTTTAGTGATCAAGACATTATAGAGAGTGTGATCACATTTAGGATAGATAGTCGTACTATCAAGAAGGGAAAACTCGTGTCGATTGCAGTTATCATGTGCCACTAGGTTTGCATTGCATTCATCTAAAATGAACCTAAGTGACACTAAAATGTGAAACAAATCCAAGATAATTCTCTGCAAAGGCTAACATGTGAGCACAAGGTTTGGATCACATCATGTTAGCACTTGGAAGCTTGGAGAAGAAGAAGCAACTCGTTTGGAAAAAGAAAAGTGGTCCAGACGTAAGGTTCGAACGCTGGGGTAGCTTGGTCCGGACAAACGTAGATGCGTCGGTAGCGTACCCTAGCTCGGCTGGCAGCGCACAGGAAGACCGGTGGACGCAGATGTGTGTTCGGACGCTGGTCTCTAGATGCATCATCCGGAGGTTGGAGCTCTCTGTACTCCTCTGTTGAAGGCCTCTGGATGCTAGGTGTCGTCCGGACACAGGACTCCGGACAAGCGTCTGGGTAGATGGTGCTCTCTAGAATCTTTCTGCAGAGGGTCCAGACGCAAGGCGTGATGGTCCAGACCCCAATTGTTCGCTGCATCCGGAGACACGTGGACGACTCAGGCAAAGGCGCCAACTGTGACACCCTGTGTCAAGCTTGCATTAGGATCATCATTAGCCCTAAGCATAAGCATTGCATTGCATTCATGTTTTGCATATGGCATCATTTCATTTGTATGTTTTGTTATTTATGAAATTAGAACTGAATATGAGTTATATGCTCTTGCTTTAATTAATACTTGACTAATTAAGTTTAGTTCCTAATCAAAAATTAAAGTAATTCTTTTTCCCTAATTGGTTTAATTAACTTTAAATCCACAACCTTGAAAATAATAGTTTTCAGGAAATATGACCTACATGAAAAATGTAGAGAATATTGTTCTAAGCAACTTTGATTTACATTTCAAATCCTAGTTTTGAGTTTTTAAATCAGTTTTGAATCAAATTCGGTTTGAAATAAATAAAAGAAAATGAAAAAGTGAAAAAACTGGAATGGGCCGAGGCAACCCTTTCGGCCCGCTCGGCCTTACACCAGCCCACGCCCACATGCACGTGCAACGCACGCGCACACCGGCACCGGCGCCCGCGCCCGACCGGCGGCCGCGCCGTACGCCGGCGTTGCTGCCGCGTGGCCAACGATGCCTGCCTGCGGCCGCCAACAGCCGCGCTGCGCCACTCGCCTTGCGCCGCGCCCTGCCACCCTACGTCGACCAAGCCACTGGCCACTCACCCCACTGGCCGCGCCGCGGACCGCGCCACGCTATCACGTCGCAAGTGCCGCACACGCCAACGCCCCGACCAGACCTTGCCCCGTCCCGGTCAGCGCGTGGACCAAGAACCCCGCTGCCAGCGCTCCGCTCGCCGCTCACCTCGCGCCGCAGACTGGCAGCGCCGCTACACGCTGATGCCGCTGTGCCGCACAGCTCGCTGTCGCATCTAGGGCCCCACCGACCGCGCCGCTCGGCCACGACCAAGCCAAAGGGGACGCACATCCCCTCACACCCCCTCCCCCTCTAATTCGCACTGCCCCGCTCGCTCTCTCGCCCTCTTTGCTCTCGCTCTCGCCGCGCCGAGAGCACAGCGCACCCGAACACCCCTTCCTCACTGCGCCGCCATGTGAGCTTCTCTGCTCGATCCACCTCGCACACCGCCTCGCCTTCGCGTTGCACACGCCCTGCTCGCCTCAGATCCGCCAGCCGAGCTCCACTCTCGCCAGAATGACCCGCGCCGTTCCTCGGCTCGCAATCGCCACCGCAACCGCCACGCCGCGTTCACTCCTCTTTCGACCACCTCCGTTGCCTCCATCTTTGTTTTAGCATCACCAAAGGTATTCAAGGTGAGAACGCCATGCCACTCTTGCTTGTTCGCACTAGAACACCACAGCGCCGTTCGCCGTGCGCCATTGCCGCCGCCGCAGAGCTCGCACGTGGCCGGACCTCTTCGGAGCTCCTCCGGCCCAACCAACACTTGTGGTGCATTCACCGCATCACCGTGGTCACACCGCCGCATTGCGCCGCCACCGCACGCCGCCGACGAGCTCACCGCCAGCGAGAAACGCACCGGTCAGCGCCGTGCTCTGCTTCCCGCTCGCTGACAAGTGGACCCGGGTTGACCGCTGGGCCCCGCCTGTCAGCTGCTCACGCGCACTGGGCCACACCGTGGGCCGATTTCAGGAATGCATTTCTTTTTCCTATTTTTAGTAGTTGTATTCATACTTGTTTATTTAATATCTGGAGTTTGGTAAACCCTAAAATGGTGAAATAAATTGTGTTAGACTCTATAAATGAAGATATTTCTGTTAAAAATATAAAAGTAATTTTTGGAGAATGTCTTCAGTACTAATGTTTAAATAGTTCTTTTCTGCATTTATCCAAGTTAAATGTCTTCCTGCATGTTTTGACCAAATAAAAATATGAGGTTTTTATGCTAGCTTTGTCATCCTGTGTAGAATCTAGAAAAAATATGAGTTGCCCTGTTTCTATATAGAATTTATTTGTTATCTATTAAAATGTGTTTCTGTTGCTTTCTTAGATAAATTCCTGTGGTAAATATATGCTTAGATAAATCATGAAACTTTTTTAGTAGACTCTGTATGTGTTGCCCTGTCTAGGAAAAATATAAAATGTGGTATGTTATATGGAAGAAAAGATACTTGTAGTTCAAGTGTTCTTTTCTAAGGTTTTCTTTGGAAAATCTTATAGAAAATAATCTGGTAGTGTTGATCATGGAAATTTCTTGATAAATATGTTTCTAAGCAAAGAACCCGTTAAAAATAAGTTATAGCATGTTTCACCCTGTTAGACAGTAGGTCTAGTTCTAAGTGCTTTTTCTGCATTTAATTTCATCTTTTTGTATTTGCTGATTGGTAGCTTTGTGATTTGTGAATTTGCTGCAGTAGTATCCAGTAGGCTTGCTTTGTCCTCTATAATTTTGGTAGATTTTTCTGAGTAGTTTATAATAGGCTTGCTGTGTAAAACGAAGCTAGGTTAAATAATTAAGTTAGTTCTAAAAGCAATCTTTGAGTGATTAATTCTTGTTCAAGCATCATCCCTGCACCATAAAGTTTACTTATATGTATTGCAACCATTCAGGATCAGTAGAGGAACCCTAGGTGCCACTTCTAGAGGAAGGAGTCCAGGAGGTGCAGGTGCTGAACGAGGAGTACCACGAGCTCGACACTAACCTCCCTGAGTGCCCTGACCATCAACCCTCCACCTTTACTCAAGGCAAGCCCCGGAGCATCCTTAAGCCTCCCAGCATTTTATAATTAATCTACTTGAGTATTTTATATTGTGATGCATTAAGTGCTAGGAGTTGGATGAATCCCATTTGTTGCATTACCTTCCTTGATATTTCAATTACCTACCTTGTTAACCTGATCAATAAAAGTAAAAGCAACTGCTTAGCCTGCTTAGAAGAAATGGTTACTTTTATATTTATGTTAGTATTATCCCATGGGGGTATACCTATCACGATTGGCTATATTTTGCTATCGTGGGAAAGAACCAATGGTAGTAATGAAATGCGGTCAACTGGAAGGCAAGGGCACCAAGTGGTTTAGACTTGGGGATAGTCCGTCTGTTGGATCGTATAGGTTTGTATACGATGGTGTCCCTCTTACATATTTGAATGCGCCCTTTCATATAGGGGCCGTTGCGAGTATCGACCCCAAAGCCAAGTAAACACTGTCCGGGCCGACTCTCAGCCTACTTTTGGCACCCTAGTTTGGAGATACGACCTGCCCCGTGGTGGCCAACTGATTTCTGCAATTGGGTGGATTACACTGAGATCGCGGCGGTACTACCTGGACTTTGTTGAGCGGTGACCCAATGCATGGACCCGACGGGGAAATTGTGGGCGTGTGTTAAAGGTAATCTTGCCAACTGGTTGTATATCGATTTGAGTTGCCGCCTCCCACCGGATAGTGGGGGATTATGCTAAGCTTCACCACGGTACAACTCCATGTGACATCGTAATGGTTCTACTAAAATATTGATAAAGGAATTGGTATGGTTTTATTATCTTGTTTGCTTAGATCAAGTGAGTGCTCTAGTACGGTGCAAAACCTAGAGATAAATAATAGGATGGAAAATGGCTGCTCTCTAATATTTAATGTTATATCATCTGTCTCGTGTTTCCGCAAAAGCAAAGTTATCTAGATCCCCATAAATAGCCATGCATATCCTTGGAGTCTTTATTTTCAGTTACACGGGTAAGTCTAGCTGAGTACATTCCTGTACTCAGGGTTTATCCTGTTTGTTGCAGATGGCCAAGTATACTTTGGCTATTGTAAGCACTGTCTCTATCTTGTCGAAGGAGAAGAGGAGTAGGCTTTGGGCAAGTTCTTCTACGAGCTCATCTTTTGCTGTTATCGGACATGATCTTGTTGGCACCCCTATCTATTAATGGTAGTAGTGTGGAGTAAAACTTTGGGTTTGAGTTTCAAAACAATGTTTCATTTCGCCACGTGTGTTGTGGCGTGAGTACTACTTTATTTGGATCCAAGTGTTGTAATAACTTTATTTCGTACTTCAAGTACTCTCGTTTCATTTGTTGGTTTGTCCAAATGTGCATACCTGAGTTTGCGCGATCTTGGTCGGATATACGATTGTTAGAAATCCTTCGAGATTTCCGTACTACCGGGATTATATGGGCTCAAGTGCTCTAAGTGGCTGTTAAGTCGGCTACTTTAGTACTTGATCTCTTATAATTTGGACGGTTCTGCCACACCAACAGCAAAGTTCAAATGAGAATCTGTCCGGACGCATGAGCATTTTTCCTGACAGGTCTCTGCGAGTGTTCGGAGGACGCATCCGGACTTGAAGAACAGAAGCTCGGCTGCTCCATTTGTGAAAGGTCCGGACGCCACCAATGGTCCGGACCCCCTATCTGCGAGCGTCGGAGCTCCCCAGAAAGCTGTGATCAAGGAGCAAAATGGCTAGTTGCTTTGGGGTTGCTATTTATATGTTTTGGCAGGCTTCAAGAGGCATCTCTTGCACCTTGTTGACGGTAAGAATGACATACTTTAACATACTCAAAACCGTCAACAAAGGACCATTTCGGGAACCGAATAAGCAAAGAAGAAATGATTTGGTTCAAATAACTTGGTTCCACATGTATATGTCCTCTATTTGGATGTAGGAACAAAACGTCATGATTCAGGGCCCAACATGACATATTACCAAGTATGGAAAATGTGCAAATCCAATACACCATCATGATGGACATTACCTCTAGAAGCTACCTGCAAAAGATGAGCTTATTTGCCCACAAAAGATGATCGGCCGACCTCACTTTGGGCCAAATTTTGGACAGTAGAATCCACACCTATCAAGGAGGTCCCACGCCGAAGGGGAGGCCCAGAGCTCTCTAAAGGAGGTCTGCGACCTCCTAGGTGGGCCCAAAGGCCAACCACAGACTCCCTGACCAGTGGGTCAACTTCTAGAAGAAAGGGGTAGGCTCTACCTGCCATAGGCAGGTCAGCCGACCTCCTCCATGTGCCCAAATTCTTCCTTGAGCTCTCCACCGCCTTCCTACATGCCGCCATGCATCAACTCGATCTCCACCAATGGATTAAGACGGTTACAATGACAGTTTGATCCTACGGTGGCTGATGGAGGTGGCGCGGATCGCTGACGTGGCACTGGAGTAGCCCCTACTCCACCTCCTACTATAAATACCCCCTAGGCCTTCACTCTCAACTCATGCCTCATTGGAGAAACTACTTAGCTTAGCATAGCTCTACAGTAGTGCTATGCTAGTTAGAGGAGAGTGAGGAGAGTCTGGAGGAGAGCCGGGCCTGTCTGGTGTCTTCTTTGAGCTATGTCTCAGCGAATGCGATTCTCTTGTAAGTTCAGCACTTGTAAGTGATACATCCGAGTTCTTTATAGTATTTGATATTCTACTTCTGGCATAGCTATTATACATCTTTTCGCGCTTGATCATTGTTGGCACAAAATATGATGCACTTTTTTATAACCAAAATGATGCCACCAACCTTAGGATCAAGGATAACCAAACACATCATGAGCATATTTTATCAAATAACCAGTTCCACATGTCCATGAGTGTTTGAGTGTAGGAATGAAGAAATGGAGCAAAGGAGAGCCAGTGGGACCCACATAGGGGGTCGGCCGACCACCGTATGAGCCCACCTGCTCTCCCCTCTCGGCCATGATCCAAGAGAAGCACTCCAGAGTGATTTCCAACCATTGGATCACTCTGTGTTTCCTCTCAATGGCTCACAAGAATAGCACATGGATCCATGGGCCCACACCAAGGAGATAAACATCACAACCGCCTCAGAACAAGCAATTAACATCAATGACAAGTGGGGCCTGCATCAGGACGACTGAGGTGGGCCAGAACCCCCAGAGGGGGGGTCGGCCGACCATGATCTGGGCCCACCTGGTTCCCACCTGGTCCCCTAACTAGTGGGGCCACTTCCAGAGGCCAGAGGAGGGCCCACCTTCCATAGGGGTGGTCGGCCGACCGCCCCCTTAGGTCGGTTTGGCCCCTCCAACCGCCATACCACTCTACACATGTGGAAGATCACCACCATCCACCCTTGGTCGGTTCAAGGGTCGGTTGGATCCAAGGGTGGAGGATGGAAGGCCTTGGATAGCTCACATGGCGATGGAGTAGCCCCTACTCCACCCCCACTATAAATAGAGGGTCATACCCCCTCTCTACACATGGTGAAGAAGCCTACAAGCTATATTCCTTAGATTGTTCTAGTAGTTTAGCCTAGAGTGGGAGTTAGAGTTGAGTCGAGCTGCGCTCAGGATTTCCGGAGTTGTCTCCTGGAAAGTCTGGTGTAGCTCTTGTATCTTTCTTTCTTTGTAAGACTTTACCTTTATCAATATATTATCTTTTCTCTCTACTTTACTTAGTATTTACTTTGAGCATTACTATACTAGATATAGTATTGTTATATACTTTTGCTCTTTAATAGCCTTTACATTCATAGTCTGTGATCGTTGTGGCCTTTCCCCTATGCGATCATTGCCTTTCATAGGGTGCTTTGATTAAAGATCATAGTCAAAGTAATAAGTTGTGTGTAAGCATGGTGCTTATACATAATCTTATCCTTGGTTACCGCTTGTTGCATGGATTGTTTGTGGTAGCTAGCAAGAGGTGACAGCCTTGTCTAGTCTTTGTATTCCACCATGTGTTCTTAGGCAAGTTCTTAAAAGGTAAGGCCCCGTAAGAAGAGGGCGCGGTCCGGTAGGAGTTTTGTGCTCCTACTGATCTATCCCCTCGCCTAGCATACTTGTATTGAGGAGGCAAACTATAATGTTTAGACTAGTTAATTGGCTAAGTATATTGAAGTAGAGCAAATTACATAGGAGTCACTGCTTGTACTCTCTCGTTGTCCTCCCACCTAGCTATTCTATATAGTCCGTTCTAAGTATCATTTACCTAGGCTTATTCATTCATCAACCCCTTCCTATCACATATATCGTTTACCCCTCTATAATAGTTGATACTAAGTTGAGGTACTCTCTAGGATCTCTCTCTAATTATTATTTCTAGCCCAGCTTTCCCTTGGGAAAATATAAATTACGATACCTTGGAATACTCCTAGGTGAAGTGCTACAACAGTATAATCTGTGCGCTTGCAGATTTATCCAATAGTCATAAGAAATACCAATAAGCATTTTTGGCGTCGTTGCCGGGGAAAGCTTAGCCTTGAAATTTTAATTAGATTGAATCCATAGATTCTCGTTAACTTAGTTATCAATTAGTCATAGGGGCTTACCCCTGTCTGTGTCTTCCTTTCTTGTGAAGCCAGACAGTTTATGAGCGGTTTCCAACTGCCGGGAAACTACTTAGAAGATCTTGAGAAGCTGTTGAGGAGGACTAGATGTCGTCAAGTTCCCCCTCAAAGGTTCATCTCGACCCTGAATCCGTTCGAGGATGGAGGCTCTACACCACCCCTCAAGTAAGCTATGGCCCAGAACGCGATCTCTGACTTCTTGGCTCCGTCAGCTACCCACGTAGCTCAGGGTCCCAAAGTCAACATTGGGGATGCCACCTTCAAGCTGGAGCCCGCCTTGATCCACATGGTGCAGGCCAACCCATTTTGTAGGAAGCCCCATGAGGATGCCAATGCTCATCTCCATCACTTCATGGAGTTATGTGGCACTTTTACTATCAAGGGAGTGGCGTCTGACGCCATTCGCCTTCGTCTTTTCCCATTCTCGTTATTGGGGAAGGCGAAGCATTGGTTCTACGCCCACAAAGAAGAAGCCACTACATGGGAGAGGTGTGATAATGCATTCCTCAAGAAGTTCTTCCCGACGGGCAAAACCAATGCTCTTCGTGGAAATATCTCAAGCTTCCAACAACAATCTGACGAGACGATTCCCGAAGCATGGGAGCGTCTCCAGGAGTACATTCGTGCTTGTCTTCATCATGGGATAGACGATTGGTTCTTGATTCAAGGATTCTACCACGGGCTGACTAGCTTGGCCCGTAGTCACCTTGATGCTGCCGCTGGAGGGGCATTTCTCCAACACACACTGAGAAATGCCAAGGACCTCATCGAGAAGATGGTAATCAACCAAGGATGGGGTGAGGAACGTCTCCAGCCAAAGAGGAGAGGTATGCACACCGTCAATGAGGTGGACATGCTCTCTGCCAAGATGGACCTCCTGATGAAGAAGATAGAAGAAGGTTCCAAGAAGGAATGAGAGGCCATCTACCCCATCGCCGCCACACAAGCTATTGAAGCCGATCCATGGTGCGAGGTGTGTGGAGGAAATGATCACTCGGGCAACAATTTCCCTGAGACTCCGAAGGAGGACGTGAACTTCATCATCATCATCAACAACAACAACAACAACAGGTATTGACCCCAACAACAAGGAGGATGGAACTCACGCCCCTTCTACCAAGGTAATGGAGGTAATAGCAATTTCAATAATTATAATCCTTACAATAATCAGCCTTCATTAAAAGATCTTGTTCTTAGTGAATCTAAGATTAATGATGGTATAAATAAAAAGATGATTTCCAATGATAAAGTTCTTGAAACTCTTAGTGAAAAGATGCATGGTTTTGCAACTGCTATGAAAAATCAATTGAGCTTTAATAAAATGCTAGAAACACAATTAGCTCAATTAGCAGCAGCTATGCCATCTATAGAACAAGGTAAAATTACTGAGAAACCAGAGGATTCAATTGAGCATGTTAACATGGTAACAACAAAGTTTGGCAAGCCTCCACTTCGCTCCTACTGGGGCTATCTCCTCGATCCTCCCTTCATCATGAAGAAGGAAGATCCATGCCACCCGATGATCAAATGCTCAATCGGACAACAAACCTTCCACACCACCTTCTGCGATCTCGAATCGGGTGTCAACATCATGTCTAAGGTAACTTATAATAACGTGTTAGGAGGACCTTTGGTCCCTACATATATTCGCTTGCAGATGGGAGATCAAACCATACGGTTTCCGATGGACTTGCGAGGGATATCTTGGTGAACATCCAAGATGAATACATCTCCACCGACTTCATCATCCTGGACATGGGAGATAACATGGAAGTCCCCGTCATCTTGGGAAGGCCCTTCCTCAACACCACCAATGCAGTCATCTACGTAGGATCGGGCCAGATCCACTTCCAGTTCCCGAGTCACAAGGTAAAATGTGCTTTCAATGGTTATAAACTTAACAAACAGGATAAGGCACAACCACCGAGAAGAAGAGTTCGAGCCCCGCGTCAAAGGAAGCCGTACCCAGAGGCCAAGATCAACGAACTCAAGAAAGATGAACCTGCCAATCCAAGGCAGGTGTGGAAAGCAAGAGAGGTGCATACCACGCGGTCTCTGTCTCTAGAGCCATCAAGTGCACCCGAAGAATAAACCAGAAGGAGATTCCTACTCCAAGGACTTAAACATCAAGGAGCCTTTGCCGAAAGGTAAGTCGGTAGTTATCTTTTATTTCCCTTCTTACATTTAGTTCAATTCTTTAATTTTCATCATGCTTAAAATTTAGAACCATGAAGTTTAGATTAAATAAAACTTGAGAATTAGTTTAGCACTAAAAATTGACAAAAGGCAGAGCCATAGAGTGGTCGGCCGACCACCCTATGCACCTATCTTGGTTTAATTAAAAAGAGGAAGATAATGTCATCTTTATAAAAGAAAAGAAAAAAATGGAGGGCTACGGGGGTCGGCCGACCACCCTAGTTGTCCCTTGATCATCCCTCTTTCTTCCCCATCATCCTTTGTCCAAGAATCTCATGAATTGAGTAGTGAGACTTTCAAAAATCGGATTTATCTTTAGGGGACATCTCTTTTGTCTTGTCATGCTTTAAAGTACATCAATCACTTTTGGTTAAAGCATGACACATCCTTGTCTCCCACTACTCCTTGTCCAAAGTGGGGAATCATGACACCTTTCACTTTCACTTTGTCAAGCTTTGAAAAAGAAAACACATCAATCACTTTTGATCAAAGCATGACATACCTTTGTCCCCCACTACTCTTTGTTTAAAGAGGTGAATATTAAGCACTTTAGCTCAGATTTTGATCACATCACAAATTATGCTTCACCTTACACCAAGCACTAGAAAAAGCATGAGTGGAATCCCCACTTTAGGGGGTCGGCCGACCACCTTTGGTCACCTCCCTCTCTCTTTTTCTTTGTGTAAGGCATCTACTAAAGATAGTGATCATGGCACCCAAGGGCATGCCCAAGGGGTGGTCGGCCAACCACCTCATGGTGCCCCCTTGGTGCCATTCCCTTCCCCTATAAAACCCCATGCAAGGAGAGCTCAATCCCTCACACTTCAACCAGAATCTAGTTCTAGCTCAAGCTTCTCCTTGCCTTGTTCTCTCCTCTCTTCTTTCAAGAGAAGTTCTTAGCTCTCAAGAGAAGTAGTGTTACTCTCACTAGTCCACAAAAAGACCTCTTGCCTTCATCAAGCTTCTCTTAACTCAAGCCTATCCCCACAAGACAAAACTAGGAAACTCTCTCCACATACAACTGTGTCCTAGTCTTGCCTCTTCCTCTCTAAAGGTGAAGAACCCATTGACATCCAAATTCAAGAAGATGAAGCAAGCTATAAGTGGGAGCTCATCTAGGACACAGTTGTGCCCGATACGCTTGGGAGAACATCCAAAACCCGAAGAACACCCTTAGGAGGAGGAAGAAGTGCCAGAGGAGGTACCTCATATTGAGGCATTCATGGTGCCCCCAATGAGGACCTATGACCAACAAAGTGGTCTTTGGTTCGACCAACTAGAGTACCAAAGATATCTCTCTCTTCGGGATCGATCTTTCGACCACACAAGGATATTGGATCCGAGTCTTCTCTCTAACGCAGGTATGACCACCGAATTCAACACTATCTTTTCCACAATTGGTTGGTCTAACTTTTGGCAAGTAGATTAACTTGGAATTGAGTTGCTCACCATAGAATTCTTATGCTCTCTCCAAGTCTCTAATGTTGGGATTTCCTTTCACATGTTTAATCAAAGCCATAGTCTAACTTGGAGTCATCTAAATGTTGCTCTTGTCTTTGAAAATTCATGCTTGATAGATTTAGACCTTGCCATGCGTAGGTTTAACAAGAGGAAATTTTGGTTCTCTATCTCTGCTCTAAAAGATTGCTCAAATCCTAAACCTGAGGAAATTCATAATCCAACCCTTCGTTTCATCCATCTTTGGATGAAAATAACTTTGTTTCGTGGAAGTAATGCTAGCTTGATAAGTGACATGGAATTAAAATTGCTTTATGCCATGGTAAACAAAATTCAAATTTCTCCTATAAAATGCTTAGTGGAATTTTGGCAAAGTTCAATTGAGAGTAATGAATCTATTCAATTCACATCTTTAATTACTCGTCTTGCCGAATCCATGAACCTGCTAAATGGCACTCAACCCTTTGTCTACATCTCTGCTCCTATAGCTGTAATCTCAGAAGAATATCTTACAAGTGTCCAAATGTTAAAAATAGATGCCAATGGTGATCTTAAAATGAGCTACAGTGACCATACAATTGAGGTGCCTCTTCCAAATAGGCAGCTTCAGTTGTATAGGACCCGTAAGCTGACCCTTGATTTAGATCAAGGAATTGGACAAAGAGGTTTTGCAGGTTCAGATAGGAGAGCTCAGGAGGGGCTATACTTTGTTCATCTTGAGCAAGGTGGTCCTTCCCGAGAAGCTATTGACGAGGAGGAAGATGATGCCTCCTTGACCATCACGTCCGCAAAGAGTATGGGCATCCTTCTCGTCCACACGAGAAAGGGATCATCATGAATTGCGGAAACAATTTGATCATCTCACTAATACCTTTGGTGAGCTGCGTGTTGAGCACGGTGAGACAACACGCATAGTCCAGCAAACTGCCGAAACTATCCAAGCAATGCAAGAAGAACAATACCGGCAGTGGGACTTGTGGCGGCAACTACATCCACATCCGCCGCATTATTGAGCAAAGGACAAGCTTGGGGGAGGTTCCCTTCCCCCACTAAGGTAAGTTTTTAATTTCAGCATTTATATTTATGCACTTTCCTGCTTATCTTTTGCTTTGCATTTAAAAAAATCTGCATATGATAAAAATAAAAAGACTTTCTCTACTCCACTCTCACATATCCCATGAAAAATTAATATCTCCTATGGAAATGATGAATAGTTGCTCTGCTAAATGTTTCTCTAGTACTTAGTATACAACTTTATATTTCTCCAAGTATGGATTACTTGGCTTAAAAGAAACCATCATGAACCTGAAACTTTTGTGGGTTGCAAATGCTGTAACTAAGTCTAAGTTGTTGTGAGACATGATATGACAAGATAAGAGCTGCTATAATATTTTCTAAGCAAGAATGACTATCAAAGTTTTATTTATTAAAATGATAAAAACACTTCTTGTTCCTCAATGGTGAAAATTCCTACCAAAGCCATACAGCTCTTTCATGATATAAGCTTTCTACATAAGCTGCTTGCTTTGTGTTGAGTTTGGTCAAGTTTTGTGACCCTTGTTGAGAGATTTATCATGCTCCCAAGATCAAGATCACGTACATGCCACATATACATGCTACTTCTACACTAGAAGTACGCAGAAACATGCCTTACATTTCCACATAGTTCATACTCCATGCTCTAATAGAAAAACTCTCTCTAGTTGTTTGCTAGTTAATGAGACATAGACTATGCAAAATTATGAAAAATTCAGGGGTATTCTAAAGTCCCAAATTTTATGAGCACTCCAAAGCTCTCTCTTGAAAAAAAGAAGAAGATAACTATGTCTCAAAATAATAAGTTAGGAAAGAGAGATCATCCAAAGATAGGAGTATTGATCATTTACCATGTTTCCACACACTTGCCCATCTTGATCTAAGAGTATGGCACTTCTCTCCTTGGATCCGGAATTTGACTTTACAATATATGCAAGGTAAGTGTGTGGAGATAGGATGAAAGAAGGCAAACTTTGATATATGCCTTGGTGATCAATCATACACCTTCTGAGTGACTTGAGAGTACCATTTGAGGAACACTAAGTTTTGTTTTACAAATTCTTACAAAACCTCCGATATGAAATTTGTGAAAGAATGAGAAAACTAGTGCTCAAGTCAAGTTGTTTTATCTCTCAACCTCTCAAGACAATTGATAAAGCTATAAGCCCCATGAAGGACTAAGGTAATAAGGGTGAGTCTTTATTGCTAATTTTTCCATTCAAAAGAGAAGTATCATTGTTGTAGATTTAGTACTCTTGAAATATGAAGCATAGTAGCAACTCCTGATCCATCGAGCTAAGTTGGATTGTTTGCTCGGGACGAGCAAAGGTTAAGCTTGGGGGATCTTGTTGGCACAAAATATGATGCACTTTTTTATAACCAAAATGATGCCACCAACCTCAGGATCAAGGATAAACAAACACATCATGAAAATATTTTATGAAATAACATGTTCCACAAGTCCATGAGTGTTTGAGTGCAGGAATGAAGAAATGGAGCAAAGGAGAGCCAGTGGGACCCACATAGGGGGTCTACCGACCGCCCTATGGGCCCACCTGCTCTCCCCTCTTGGCCATGATCCAAGAGAAGCAATCCAGAGTGATTTCCAACCATTGGATCACTCTGTGTTTCCTCTCAACGGCTCACAAGAATAGCACATGGATCCATGGGCCCACACCAAGGAGATAAACATCACAACCACCTCAGAACAAGCAATTAACATCAATGACAAGTGGGGCCAGCATCAGGACGACTGAGGTGGGCCAGAAACCCTAGAGGGGGGTCTGCCGACCATGATCTGGGCCCACCTGGCTCTCACCTGATCCCCTGACCAGTGGGGCCACTTCCAGAGGCCAGAGGAGGGCCCACCTGCCATAGGGGTGGTCGGCCGACCGCCCCCTTAGGTCAGTTTGGCCCCTCCAACCGTCATACCACTCTACACATGTGGAAGATCACCACCATCCACCCTTGGTCGGTTCAAGGGTCGGTTGGATCCAAGGGTGGAGGATGGAAGGCCCTGGATCGCTGACGTGGCGATGGAGTAGCCCTACTCCACCCCCCACTATAAATAGAGGATCATACCCCCCTCTCTACACATGGTGAAGAAGCCTACAAGCTCTATTCCATAGATTGTTCTAGTAGTTTAGTCTAGAGTGGGAGTTAGAGTTGAGTCGAGCTGCGCTCGAGATTTTTGTAGTTGTCTCCTGGAAAGTCTGGTATAGCTCTTATATCTTTCTTTCTTTGTAAGACTTTACCTTTATCAATATATTATCTTTTCTCTCAACTTTACTTAGTATTTACTTTGAGCATTACTATACTAGATATAGTATTGTTATATGCTTTTGCTCTTTAATAGTCTTTACATTCATAGTCTGTGATCCTTGTGGCCTTTCCCGTATGCGATCATTGCCTGTCATAGGGTGCTCTGATTATAGATCATAGTCAAAGTAATAAGTTGTGTGTAAGCGTGGTGCTTATACATCATCTTATCCTTGGTTACCGCTTGTTGGACGGATTGTTTGTGGTAGCTAGCAAGAGGTGACAGCCTTGTCTAGTCTTTGTATTCCACGTGTTCTTAGACAAGTTCTTAAAAGGTAAGGCCCCCGTAAGAAGAGGGCGCTGTCTGGTAGGAGTTTTGTCCGCCTACTGATCTATCCCCTCGCCTAGCATACTTGTATTGAGGAGGCAAACTATAGTGTTTAGAATAGTTAATTGGCTAAGTATATTGAAGTAGAGTAAATTGCATAGGAGTCCCTTGTACTCTCTCGTTGTCCTCCAACCTTGCTATTCTATCTAGTCCGTTCTAAGTATCATTTACCTAGGCTTATTCATTCATCAAACCCTTCCTATCACATATATCGTTTAGCCCTCTATACTAGTTGATACTAAGTTGAGGTACTCTCTATGATCTCTTTCTAATTATTATTTCTAGCCTAGCTTTCCCTTGGGAAAATATAAATTACGATACCTTGGAATACTCCTAGGTGAAGTGCTACAACGGTATAATCTATGCGCTTGCGGATTTATCCAATAGTCATAAGAAATACCAACAATCATCGCTTTACTTTAAGTAGAGTGCTTTAATCTTATGCAAGGGTTAAAGTAGTAAGAATGGTGTAGATGTGGTGTCTAGACTAGATCTTGCCTTTGTAAACCGCTTATCGCACGGATTGTTTGTGGTAGCTAGTAGGAAGTGACAACCCTATCTAGTCCTCATATTCCACCACATGTGTAAGATAAGTTCTTAAAAGGTAGGGCCTCAATACAACATGATGGCGTGGTCCGGTTAGAGTTTTGCCCTCCTTCTGATCTATCCCATCGCCTCCTGCAAGAGAAGGGCTAATAAAGCCAGTATAACCAGCTATACCTTGTTAGATATCTTTGCTATATCGAACCTCCCAACCCAGTTATCATAGTCTCCCTTGATTCATCATAGGACATATGCATAATCCTAGTTAACTCACTTCTCGTTCCCTGTGGAATACTCTCGGTGAAAGCTACACTTGATAGCCGTACGCTTGCGGTCTTTTCCCGTTTGCCACTTCTGGTGTCAACAAGCTTTCTGGCGTCATTGCCAGGGAACGGTAGCTGTTTTAACTAGAATCCTTTGGTCCTATTATCATTGTTTTATCTTTTCATCTTATCCTTTTCACACCATGAACTAATCAGCCATTTCTCATTTTGTGTCTCCAAAGGGCCATAGTTTGGAGCCACCACCATCATCACAACCCATCCTTCCTCCTAGCTATGAGCTTTGCCCTAGCTTCATAGCCAAAGTACGGGAACAATCTTTTTCTGGGAATGAAGATGAAAATCCGTAAAAACCTACGTGACTTTGAAAAATTGTGTTCATGTGTCCACATCCAAGGGATGTGGTGAAGTACCCTTAAGTGGAAGCTATTTCCGTTTTCTTTGACAGGAATAGCCAAACGATGGTACTTTCGCAACGTAGATAGTGTAAACGGAGAATGAGAAAAGTTACAATCCAAATTTTGCCTTACTTTCTTCCCTATCTCTCGTGTTATTCGTCTTCGAATAGAGGTCCTAACCTTTAAACAAAAGGAGAAAGAGCCTCTAGGTGCGGCATGGGCCCGTCTTTTAGATCTATCATCATCTGGCCAACATTGTTACAACTATTTTATGGCAGTCTTAGCAAAGATTCCGCACAACTTCTTGATATAACTTCCAGGGGAGCCTTCCTGTGTTTACCCGTTAGTGCAGGGAAGAGTCTTCTCACGAAGATTCTTGAAAACACTCCCTATACTAACGTTTATGATGAAGGACCCGAGGAAGAACAAAAACTAGCCCTTAGAAAAGAAATCTCGATAGCCGAATCGTCATCACTCCTATCCAAAGATTCTGCCATCGATCCTGAACCACAAATACCACAAATCTCGAAGGAACAAGAAATCCAACACCTAAACCATACCTTCGAGTTCAAGGCCAACCTCTCATATGATATTGCTGGTTTTGGGAATACCCAAAAGTATCCTTTCCAAAAGAGACCTCACCTTTCTAAACCTCTCATGAAGGGATCTTTCCAAAAGCCTCCCAAATCAACATCATCTTGCGCCTCGACTTCCCACATGGCACATCAAGAAAAGCTTGGGATTCCTGATAAAGAAACATCGACTGAGCTTATAGAAGGAAAACCAAGATGCGTAGAAGCCAAATCTATCCTCTCCTTCTCTATGCCCACATCTGAGTTATCCTATGAACCCATTTCTAAACCCATCCTTGATCCTGATGATCCCCCATGTGTTCCTTCATTCAAGTCTTATGATGACTCACTTAATGACTTTGGGAATTCATTAATACACCTGAGGCATGGAAGCCATGAGGGCCATAAATCTGACCAAGAGGAGCATAATCAACGGTTAGAGCCTCTATCTACCGTTGTAAATCAAGACTGGTTGGAAGAGGCCAAATCCTCAAAGGAAGTCACTAAAATGCCCACACATGTGAGGAGAATATCCTGTCAAGTGTTGAGCATTGATGGTGAAATTTGCTATGATCCTAGCCTCGGGATCAACATCATTCCTCATTTCCATATTCCAACATCATCAAAGGATCATCTATCCCAATCACAAAAACACCTTAGACTCCCCAATGGTCAAATCCTTGATTGTTTAGGAGTCCTCCATGATGTTCTTGTGACAGTTGATGATCTCAAGATCTTCCTAGATTTCCATATCTTTGACCTTCCTGGACTTTCCTTTCATCTCACCTTTATCGGAAGGCCAATCATGAGAATCTTGGAGAACACTTTAGAAAATGAGAAGCTTGGTCATAGAATAGGTGAAGATTATCTACCCGTTTGGTCTTCCTAACCTCTCATCAAAGGGTTAGAATCCAAACCTGTTCTTGATCCAATGGGTGAGCTTATGTCAACCTCGCCAATAGCCATGACCTATTCAAGCCTTGAGGATGACTTGAAATGTCATGAGAAAGAAAGTGATCACCCACTCCTTGAAAGGAAGAATGATTTCAATGAGCATGGAAGCTATTCCCTGATCTTCCCATCAATTCCATGCTCACATGAGAAATCTCCCAAGTCAATCCTTCCCTCTACCATCACTACACACATGATCTACAACCCCTTCATGCTTGTTGTTTCAAAAATCTTTGCCAGGTTGGTTGTAGATGTGTTTGTCTACCATAAATTCTGCAAATTTCATAGTGGTTTTGGTCTTGAGGATAGGTTTGAAAATGTTGGAGTTGAAGGGGAAACCGCTTCACCAACATGAGATGCAACTTGAAGGTTTCCCAAAGACAAGGTTGTGTCTTAAAAATAAGCACTTTCGGGAGATATACCCGAGCCTTGTTCTTTTCTATTAAAGTTTGCTTATAAAAAATAATAAATAAATTAATTAAAATATATCAAAAATAAAATAAAATAAAATAAGATAAAAAAATAAAATAAAAATATTTTTAGTTTCCTAAAATTCTAAAATAAATAAAATGACTTTGTTAAATGAAATTAAGGGAATATTTGTGAAATTGTTCCTTCAGGTATTTTTGTCACTAACCATTTTAGGTTTGAACAAAAAGAATGATGGAACAAAAAACAAGGTATGTCCAACCAAACATCCTTTAATAATGAAGCACATTAAAAAGAAAAATTCCACATCCTAGTCTTGGATTTGTTCATTATCAAATGTTGCAAAATCCAAGTGTGGGGGAGTGGATTTCTCTAAGAAATTCATGTCATACTTCATTTTTAATTTTGTTTGGTTGTCTCTACCTTGCTTTCTCTTTATACCTTGCTCATCTTGCTAAGTCATAGAAATAATAAAAACCAAAAAAAATGCAAATGATCATCTAGTTCACCATCCATGCTCTTGTCTCTTCTTAAATGACTCTCTTTATTCTTTCATGCTTCCTTGTTCTATTATAAGTATGCTTTGGTTTGGGAGTAGAGATCATGCTTCCAAAATCTCTTTAAATTAAGCATGGTGCTTAGGTTAAATAGCTTTCCTTAATCAAATTAGACATGATGTCAATTTGATTAATGAACCAAAAGTAAACTTTTATGGAATTTGGTTGTACTTTTGGACTAACCCATGCATGTCAACTTCCAAAATTTTGGTGGGTAAATCATGAGATCATTCATAGAGACAAATCAAGGGTTGAGGTAGTAATGAAACAATCTTGCACATCTTTGCCTCAACCTTGCTTAAGTTTTAAAGAATTGGTGAACAATGAGGGAACATCTCTTTCTATGCTAAAATGCTGAAATCAACTTTTCTATAGCATAGAAGAGGTCCACTGTTTCTATAACAATAATGTCCCTGCTTCAAATTATTCGTGAATTCCTTCGGATATGTATTGTCCACTAATCCTTCACAAGAGAGAAGCAATGAATGGAGGAAAGGGTCTGAGAACAATGCGATGATTCACAGGAGAAAGACCATTCTTCATCATCAATGTCATGACGCATGGAATCATCACATTTCAAGATTATGGCTACAACACCTTTAAAGGTAAATGGTCAATGTCTTAAAAGTTTTCATGAACATGAATCACCTGAGAATGAAATTGACATGATAGATTTTGTCCTTAATCCAACTAAGAACTAAAATCTACATGTTTTAATTTATGTTCATTTTTCGTGTTTGACCCTAGAATTAGCATGTACCTAGCCTTGTCACCTCCCACACAAAATTTTGGCCCATTTGGCCCCAATAGGAGGTCGGCCGACCTCATCTTGAGGCTTCTCAGCCCGACGTTGCACGACCTGCTTAACCTGACCCGTGGGACCTTCAATCCAGGCTCGGTCGAGCCAAACCTTCCAAAAAGGGTCGGCCGACCGGGGTTTTGACCCTTCAGCCATGCCCGTTTCTCCTGAACATTGGACCAACAGTTCTCTCCTGTTTCCGGCATGATCCAAGTGAAAATAGAGGCGAAGGACATTGGTTTCTCTCTTCTTAACCTCTCCCTCTCCTTCTTCCCCCTTTTACCTTGTTCTTCTTCACCACCAGTAGAAATTCCATCTCCTCTTACTTCCCTTCTTGCCTTCCTTGACCTCACCATGGCTCCACCAAGAAGAAGATCAAAAGAGCGATATGGAAAAGCTCCTACATGTTGTTGCTTTTGCTTAGGGTAAAAGTGACATGATCTATGACGTTCTGAGGGTAAAAGAGTCATAAAGATAAATTCTTGCTTTTGCTTATGCTAGTGGGAAAATATCTTGATAGGAAACCATATTGACTAAGTTGTTGATCAATTAGATATACGTTCTCGGCTCATGATTCATACCTTGTCTATTTAAAGTACTTGGAGATTAATTTTTGAAAATGTTATAAAACCATAATGTCACTATTCCTCTATAGTGAGAAATTCCTACTAAAGCCATATATGTTTATACATGATGAAAAACCTTCCTCATATGCTTCTTGTATTTTCTTTGAGTTTGGTCAAACCTTATTGACCCTTGTCGAGAATTTTGTCATAGTTCAAAGATCAAGATCACGTACACACCACATATATACGCTGCTTCTACACTGGAAGTACGTAAAACATGCCTTTCATTTACTTGTTTCATGTTCATCCAATAAATACTCTAGAAATGTGTTATGATCTCTCTCAAATTCTTCAAAAGAGATATCATAAATGATGAAAAATGATGATGAGCAAAAGCTCAGCAAAAAAAGATAGCCATATCTCAAATAATCATAAAGTTAGAGAGATCATACATAGTAAAGGAGTACAATAAAGTCCACTACCATATTTCATACACATGCACATCTTGATCTAGGATTATGACATTTTTCTCCTTGGTCCTTGTTTTGACTTTACAATATAAGTAATGCAAGTATGCTACATTGTTTATCCCTACCTAAGCTCCACATAAGCCATTTAGAAGTAGGAAGATACAAAGAAGGCAATCTCATATTATGCCTTGGTAAGAAATCATACACCTTGTGAGTGATCTAGAGTGTTATATGAGGAGTAAGTTGACTTATGTGCTTTCTTTTGAAAAACTTATCAAAAACTCCAAGTAATAAAATATGATTTGGGGAGATGACTTTGCCTTGAGAACTATTCCGTTTATCAACCTCTCAAGGATATATGCTAGACAATACCACATATCCCACTTGTATAACAAAGTGTCTTGAGTAAATCTTTATGCTTGCTTTATACTTTGAGAATATCATAGTTATGTTTACTTTTATCCTTTACTCGAGGACGAGCAAAGAGGTAAGTATGGGGGATCTTGTTGATGGTAAGAATGACATACTTTTACATACTCAAAACCGTCAACAAAGGACCATTCCGGGAATCGAATAAGCAAAGAAAAAATGATTTGGTTCAAATAACTTGGTTCCACATGTATATGTCCTCTATTTGGATGTAGGCACAGAATGTCATGATTCGGGGCCTAACATGACATATTACCAAGTATGGAAAATGTGCAAATCCAGTACACCATCATGATGGACATTACCTCTAGAAGCTACCTGCAAAAGATGAGCTTATTTGGCCACAAAAGACGATCGACCGACCTCACTTTGGGCCCAATTTTGGACAGTAGAATCCACACCTATCAAGGAGCTCCCACGCTGAAGGGGAGGCCCAGAGCTCTCTAAAGGAGGTTGGCCGACCTCCTAGGTGGGCCTAAAGGCCAACAACAGACTCCCTGACCAGTGGGTCAGCTTCTAGAAGAAAGGGGTTGGCCCCACCTACCATAGGTAGGTCGGCCGACCTCCTCCATGTGCCCAAATTCTTCCCCGAGCTCTCCACCGCCTTCCTGCATGTCGCCATGCATCAAATCGATCTCCACCATTGGTTTAAGATGGTTACAATGACGGTTCGATCCTATGGTGGCTGATGGAGGTGGCGCGGATCGCTGACGTGGCACCAGAGTAGCCCCTACTCCACCTCCTGCTATAAATACCCCCTAGGCCTTCACTCTCAACTCATGCCTCATTGGAGAAACTACTTAGCTTAGCATAGCTCTGCAGTAGTGCTATGCTAGTTGGAGGAGAGTGAGGAGAGTCTAGAGGAGAGCCAGGATTGTGATTGATTCTTCATCTTGACATCCGTTAATCACAAGGCATCGGTATAACAATCACCTCTATCTTTGTATTTACATTCTTCCATATCTTGCTTAGCTAGCTTGAGTAGCTTGTAGGTTGTTTAGATAGCTCACTTGTTAGTTGTTCTTGTTAGCTTGTGTTAAGTGCCTTAGGTTCTTGCTATTGTTTGATAGACACTTAACTAACTAGAATTGCTTGGATAGGTGGCTTTGCACCCCTAGTAGAGCTAGAGCAAAAAGCTTCGCTTACGTGTTAATCTAAACTTTGCTCTAGTGATTTGTAGATTTTTTATTAGGCTATTCACCCCCTCTCTAGCGATCTAGGACCTTTCACCACAGATATTGTCCATTCATATGTAATGGTCTACGTGCCAATCTGTGATGATCCTATCCGCGACCATGCAATTCTATTTCACTGTCCTGTGATGGTGATAGATAGTCTTGGTGGACTGATCATGGAAGTATGACATACTTGAATCATGGAGATGGCGATCACCATGATGAACAAATTGATGGAGATGGGAAAACCCCAATGGAATAATGGGCTATACCAAGTCAAATATGTGTTTATGTCGTTCTTATTATGTTCTACTTTCACGTGCGATAATGTTTATGTCTACATATGCGATAGTGAAGTAGAACAATCCCTCAGTAATGTTTAAGTTATAATGCTCCTCCAAACATTACATTATCACGTGTCTTGTACGATCGATGGTGGGTCTATGAAATTAGGGTGCCACTGGTTTTCCTTGACTAGACAGGTTCGTATCGGATACTTGCCGTAGAAGGTTTGGTTACTTGAACAAGGTCATCCTAACAGTTAGGGACCTTGGAGCATTAGTTGTTGGCAACACTGTTGACACCAAAGGTGGCAAACGGGTAAAAGACCGCAAGCGTATGGCTGTCAAGCGTAGCTTTCACCGGGAGTATTCCAGGTATCATATTTTTCTCAGGGAACGAGAAGTGAATTAACTAGTGATAAGGTTATGTCCTATGATGAGACAAGGGAGACTATGGTATTTGGGTTGAGAGGTTCACTATAGCAACAATATCTAACTAGGCAAAGCTGGTTATACTGGCTTTATTAGCCCTTCTCTTATAGGAGGCGATGGGATAGATCAGTAGGAGGACAAAACTCCTACCAGACCGCGCTATCATGTTGTATTGAGGCCCTACCTTTTAAGAACTTATGTTACACATGTGTTGGAATACAAAGACCAGACAGGGCTGTCACCACCTGCTAGCTACCACAAACAATCCATGCTATAAGCGGTTTACAAAGGCAAGATCTAGTCTAGACACCACGTCTACACTATTCTTACTACTTTAACCCTACGTTAAGGCTAAAGCACTCTACTTAAAGTAAAGCGATCCGGTGCCATGTCAGCAATCTGCGCCATCTCCATCATACTCCGTAGGATCAAACCGACCTTTCCACCGCCTTAGATCAATGGTGGAGATGAAGTTGATGCATGGAGGCATACAGGAAGGCAGTGGGAGCCTCAAGGAGCCCTAGAAGGTACTTAGGGTATTGGCCGATACCGCTATGACCTGTGGTGAAACGACCTCGATTTCCACGAAGGGAAATCCACAGGTTCGAAGTGTAATACAACGGAAAGATTTACTCATTCCATAATATTACCCATATAACAGCTGATTACAATTCCATACTTCGAATAAAAGAGTACAATAAAGATACTTACATTTATCTATTACAACGCCGCAAGGCGGATAGCATAATATCATAGAACATCCGGAACAACAAAGTAGTAGAAGGAGCGGTAGCGTCATTCGTCTTCAGCCGACTCGAGTATAGGGCGAAACTCTAGCCTCCAAGTCATCATCTCCAACATCCGGGTCCGGTTCATCACTTGTTTAATGTCTATCAGTACGGATTGTACTGGTGCCACATCCCACCAATGCCATATTTGTGGAATTGGATTCAAAGGCTATCAAAGGAACCTATCTTTGGCTCTGGTTTCCTATGCATTAATAAGTGGTCATAATAATATAATTATCATGTTTCATTCATTCCATCCATCCATCCATCCATTCCCATCCCAACACACCACACACATCTCACCACACCTCACACTCAAGTCAATAGGCCCAACTCCCTCTCGGGCCTACCTCAACGGCACACTACTCCATCAGAGCACACTGTCGGATCATATGTCATCCAGGGGGAGAAAAGAAGGACTCATCTCACTAGCAGGTGAAGCAGGTCACAGGAAAAGGTCCAATAGCCGACAAGTCAGCTTATGTATCGATCGATCAACCAAAACTCTGCAGAGGTCTTACAAACTCACAAGGTCTGCCATCATCGACATCCGGGGTCGTCTAGGCCAGACGTCGGTTGCTTGCTAGCCTAGGTCGATGCCACCCTACCACTCAGCCCTAAGCAATCACCACGTACCGCACGAGGGCGCTGAGACTGTGAGGCATGGTACCGGGCCCCGGGGCTCACCATGCTGTCTCGAGAGGGTGTGGGTTACATCCTCCCATACCTCTCTACACTTTCCGCTTACATCCAATTAGTAGTGGCACCGCCCTACCAAGTAGTCCAGCCGTCTTCCTCCCATTAGGAAGCGAATGAGTCATAAGGGATTCCTATGAGTCTGAGTACCAGGAAGTTCCTAGGGCTGACCAAGCAGGACATCTTCACAGGGAAACATCAGCTTCCCGTGCCACAACAGCACCTCTGTCCCGGGGCTTCGCTCCACGAGGGCTCGTCATCCCGGGACCACCATAAGTCACCATTTACCCGCCATAGGTATCCAGAACATGGGAGTGCTCAGGTTGCACCCCCGGCGTAACTCGCACAAGGCTCGTCATATATTCCTGCTTGGTCGACTCGACCCTCACCACTCACCCAAGAGGCACGTAGAACTCTCCCCAAACAAGTCCATCCCAGATCCATTCTAGATCAAACCTCCAACCTCCAACCTCCAATCATCGAGGAGAGTAGAGTAGGGTATATCATGTCATAATAATAAGCATGCATCTAACTTAACAATGGTGAGCAAGTTTAATAGGTAATCAAGGAAAGGTAAATCAATTTACTACCATGCAACCTATCATTAGCAGAAATATAAAGTTTGCCATGCGTAATAGGATCTACGAGGGGGTGGGGTGTGACACCTTCGTTGTTGTCCTGTAGCTTTCTGCATCCTTACATACTCTGGATCAGCGTCGTTCGACAGACGCTCCTCCGATGTTGTCATACATGTAACCAGCATCACAATAAGCTACAGAATATCACAAAGAACCAATAAAACGAATAAGAACCAAATACACTCAGACATGGCTATGAACTCATAGTTCAGACCTTAGATTGGTATTTCAAGGTGGTAGGGTTGCGATATGCACAAGGCGGCCTTATGTTTAGCTCCAACATCATGGTGCGGTTTGGTTTAGCCCAGAACGTACACCCGGTTGGCTTAGCAATAAGGCAAGACTGACAAGTAGAGGATCACGTGTGTTATGGCTCCGCTTAGTTTGGTCCCGGTGTAGCTACACCCAGAGTGAGGGTATGCTATCAAGGTTATAAGTCAAAGACTTCACTTGACCACATCATGGTCGCGTGGTGGCAGTGCAATCGTAGGACAACCGTCAACTGGCATGTGCTCGATAAACGGGTCGGTCAAGTTAGCTGGGATCAGCGGTATTCCAGTGTCATGATGAGTTCGACAAAGGATTCATCTTAGCTTAGGTTATGCAAACCCTTGTGGTTGTACAACTCGTGTGATCCGATTGTATTGGTACGATCCTACTCAAGTAGAGAGGAACGTAGCCCCGATCAGCAAGGGAATCAGGTTTACCTCAGGTTGAGCGGACGTTCCACTTGGTCATTCTGGGTCATTAGACTCCTTTGATTGTTCGATAGAGGAAAGCAACATCTTTGCTTCACACAGGTACAAGGTCACGTTCAGTGTGGCTAGACGGGTTTCACGCCATAGCGAGGGATTCGAGACAGCCGTACTCGACTCCAGCTACAAGCGATGTAGAATGTCACAAACACTTGGTAATGTGAATGGTGTGATCAAGTTAGTAAGTGTTTGTGCTTGGCTCAGGTTAAGCTAGGTAAGCTCATCACGCCTCAGCTCCATCGGGTATTTTTACCAGAAGGTTGGTTTATACCAGTGCGCATCTCTTTGGGTCTGGTGTATTGTGCTAAAGAGAAGCCATGATTGTTCATCTAAGCTTCGAACATTATCAAAGCGATCGGGTCCAAAGGTTTGCTCGACTGAGGTGCTACTCGTGCCAAAGCAACGATAGCATCATGGCATTATGGATCAAGTCCGCTACGCAAGTGCGTATCACCGAGTTCACATGTTCATTGGGTGTTTACTGGATGGCCAGGGTTCAACGGCCAACCGTCTCAAACAGATATCCAAGTCATGCCGAGGAAGCTCGACATGCTGGGTATGGGTACGTGTGGCTCACGTGTCTGGTAACTCCAGATATGACACAGAGCGAGGATTCGTCAGTCGCAAGTGGTTATAGCAAGGTGTAGCTTGCTATAAAAGAGCATAGCTAGCCATAGCCAGTCAATGCCAAGGCATAGCCAGCCATACATGGGTCATGGCCAAGTGTAAATATGTCACGGCTAGCCGAAGGGATGCTGCGACTAGCCGGGAGTGGCCGAACATGGCTGGGCAAGGCTACGTGAGGCTACTAGGTGGCTAACATGTGTAGGAACTCAAGGTTTAGCATTAGGGTCATCATGGCCCGTTTGGGTTTCCTCTAGCCAACTGTAGTCAGCTATGGCCAACGGTAGCCAGCCGAAGTGTGTTGCAGCTAGCCGAGCGTGGCTACGGCGAGCCGAGTGTGGCTACAACCAATCACGAGTGGTTAAAAGCGGTCACAAGTGGTTATAGGCAGTCGTGAGTGGTTACGGCCAACCGGAAGTAACTACAACCAGTCGAACAGTGGCTACGGCTAGCCGGAGATGGCTACGGCTAGCCAAACCATGGCTATGGTTGGTCGAGGTAGGCTACTAGTTGTCAAGCAGTGGATATATGTCCAGTGCTGCTAGGTAGCACAGTCAAGGTCCCGTGTGATCGCGCTCAGTTAGAACAGTCATGGTTACACTTCGTCTCGCACAAACAAGGTCATGGGTATGTCTCGTCGGTCAAGCACGGTACCACATGGCATGTGCAGCGGTTCGATATAGGTCACAACATGTACTTCGTGTCTTTCAATTGGAAGGGCATAGGTCGGCTTGACAACGTCTTAGTGGAGTGGTGTAGGTATCACAGGTGGCCACCGGGGTCATACCATGACCATGGCTAGGTCGAGGCATTCCCAACACGCAGGGGTACATCACGGTCTCACAGCACAGGATCGGTCCTTCTATTTTGGGACAACAGTGATGGCTTCTGAGGGTTTTGACAATGTCAGGGCTAGGCCGTGTGGCTTCCACGATGCCCGGGTATTTATGGCGATCACAACTAACCAAAGGGCTGTTGGCGGTAGTGGGTGTAAGGCTCGTGCCGGTGTCAACAGTAACGTGAGCACCACAACAGGGATACATGTGCGAGGGTCCTGTGTACCGAGTGTCAAGTGTCAGTGGATTGGTCTCATGTGGTTGATGATGTCCCTGTAGAAAAACATGGCACGATGGCCGGACACAAGGGGTTCACTGGTCTCGGGTGGCAATAGTAGACAGGTCCACTACGGAGGGCTCATCGGTCTCGGACCGGCAGTAGGTTGGAAGGGTCATGTTGCGTTCGTTTCTCACCGTTGGGCTCGCATCGGCAGTTCGCTTGACGCGGGTAGGGGTCGATGCCGGTAGCGCAGCAACGTCGTCGTAGCCGCACGTCAGGTTTGGTTCAGGGCTCGACGTAGTGGAAGTACGGGCTGGTCGTGGCGGAGGCAACGTCGTGGCACGACGCGGTCTGCATGGCTACTGCGTCGTCGGGGTGGTGCGTCCGGCGAACAGCACAAAAAGGTGGCAGCTCCCCTGCAATAGTGGATTCCACGTCACGAAGGCCGGTCTCAGACAGAGGCAATGACAGGAGGAGGGAAGCGGAACCATAGGTGCTGGGAGGCTCACCGGTAGTGGCTACAGCATAGGCGAGGCGGTGCTGCACTCAGGAAGGTCGGAGTCTGGCGCGGCAGCAGGTGCCGTCGTGGTTGTGGCTTGGCTGCTGGGTTGCCAAGGCAGCGGCCAACAGAGCTCGGTCGAGGGGAGGCTCGGCGTGGACAACATCTCGACATGGACATGGCTTGGCGAAGCTTGTCGAGGTGCTGGGCGAGGTTAGCATCGTGGGCTCGCGGCATGGTTCGACAGGGAGCACGTCCGCAGCGGCTTCAGCTTTAGTCGGCGCGGCGTCGCAGCTCTAGCACGGGTCGTCGAAGCTCGGCGTCGAGCGTCTGGTGGCATGCACGTGCGGCTCAGGGCTCGACGTGATGGAGCTCGACAAAGGGCAGAGGGGTCAGCGACGCGAGGCAACAGTGGCTTGGTGTGGCGGTGCTTGCGGACGTCAATGAGGCTTCTTCTGGCGTCGGCTGCTATTGGGTAGACGTCGCTGCGACGTGATGCGGTCGGACGGTGACGGCGTGTGGGACGACAAGGCCTCGATGCAGCGTGGGCGTAGCTCCGGGGCAGAGCTCGTCAGGCGAGGCAGTGGCAGAGCTCGGCGGTCTGGGCAACGTCACGGGCGGCCGGACTGGGAGCAGGATAGCGCGACACGGACTCAGCGCCGAGGCAGCAGGCACAAATGGCGGCGCGGTCGGGAACAGGGAGCGGCTGCCAAGGGTCTTATACGTGGCTGCTAGGGTTTCGAGAGGGGCGTCCAGCCATCCTTGTCGTCCGTGCCCGCGAGGGACACGCGGCGCCAATCCAACGGCGGAGCGCGGAGGTCGAGGGGCGCGCGGTGCGGCGCATGCGCGGCAGAGCGGGAGCGCGTGTGCGCGGGCAGTGTCACGGGCGGGTGCGCGAGGCAGAGCGCGAGCGCGCATGCGTCCACGTGTGGCAGTGGTGACCTAGAGCTGGGAGCGCGGTGCTCCCGCTAGGGTTTCGGGTGGGGCATCCAGTGGGTCAGCGACAGCTGGGCTGGTCTGCGCAAGCGGGCCAGGCAGGGTGAAAGGCAGGGGCGCAAGCTAGGCCGCGGTTGGGCCTTGTGGCTGCGGGCCTGCAGGTGGAGAGGAAGGAGAGAGGGATGCACGAGTTGGGCCAGTTGTAGGCTTTAGGATCAAGGGTCATGAGAGGGGTTTTCTCATTTAGTTCATTTAATGAAATCAATAGATATTCCATATTTCTTTAGGGGTCCTTAAGTTCGAAAAGCAAACAATCGAACTCCAAGAAGATCCAACTCAAGCGCATTACATTATGCATCTAAGCTAGATGTTATGCATAGGTTTATTCGTAAAGTGTCCTTTGAATGAGATGAGAATGAGTTAGAGTTTTCATTATCATTAATTAGTTTTAAAATCAAAATCGGGGCCAAGAGATGGTTGGTTGAATTCGAGCGTGTCTCGAATTCAATTCAAGTTTTAATTTCTTTGGAAAACAATTTATTTTAAAATACCTCTTGTCACAATGTGGACTTGGTCAACTCGATGACAAGTGGTGCGTTGTGAATAACTTTTGAATTCATGATTTTGAAATTAGACGGAGAAGGGTAAAGTTGATTTAGGTTTGACCTAGCGACTACATGAGCAACACATTGCATGAAAATTTTTGAAGGTCGTATTTTTGGTTACTCAAAAACCTGGGTTGTTACACGTGGGCTCTACCCCTCCTTCTAGAAGGGGTCCCCACTGGTCAGTGACCAAGTTGGGAGGTCATAGCCCCCAAAGAACGATTGGCCAATACCCTTTTGGCCCCTTTGGAGCCAGGCTTTCTCGTGGGAGGTCCTGTACGTGTGAGGAGTCCAATGGTGCAAACGTTCTGGAGTTTGGCTTCAATCACATATCGGCCGATATGCAAAAGAAGCTTCCAGCACCCTTGATTGTCCTGAAATGTCATTCCCTGCAAACAAGGGCTATCCAAGTACATGTGGAACTTATTAGTGGTAAATATGCCTATGAAGTGTTATTCTATCCTTGAAACCGAGGCTGTTGACGGTATTTTGAGTATGTAAAAGTATGACATTCTTACCGTCAACAAGATCCCCCATACTTACATCTTTGTTCGTCCTCGAGTAAAGGATAAAAGTAAACATAACTATGATATTCTCAAAATATAAAGCAAGCATAAAGATTTACTCAAGACATTTTGTCATACAAGTGGGATATGTGGTATTGTCTAGCATATATCCTTAAGAGGTTGATAAATGGAATAGTTCTCAAGGCAAAGTCATCTCCCAAAAATCATATTTTAGTACTTGGAGTTTGTCGGATACCTGAGAATAGGGTACCCTAAACACCGCACTTCGCAAAAACAAAATCACCCTCGGGGGCTCTCCGCTCCGTCCAAGCCAGGGTGATGTCACTACCCTCGGGGGCTCCCCTGCCTCCAACCAACCAGATCAGTAGCGCTCCCTCGGAAGGACTTCCGCCTCGTCCGAGCTAGGGTGACGTCACCTGTGACGCCACCCACCCTCGGAGGCACTTCCGTCCCGTCTGAGCCAGGGTAATGTCATCCGTGATGCTTCCACCCTCGGGGGCTCCTCCGCCTCGTCCGACCTAGCGAGTTATCACCCGTGACACCATCTGCCCTCGGAGGCGCCACCGCCACAGCCGGCCCGTGGCGCCCCAGCCGATAGTCAAAAGGTCCATAGTACCCCTCGTCCTTAGGGATGGGGCTTCGAGGCATGCGCCGCCATGCTTGCCCTGTGCATTCCCTGTGGTACAGGTTCATGTGCTGCCTAATCATCGATTGACATTCGCCATGCTCGTGCCATGCCTCCGACAGACACTTGAACAAGGGTTAGGGCCCTCTTAGCCCTGTATGACGGAACGTGGGGGTGCCTGGCCCTGTGCAGCCAACCCCCGCCCATGCCCACATCGGGGAACAGCGGTGTTCGCGGTCACAAGACGTATGGCTAGTGCTCCATCAAGGACGAACAGGACCCAGGCGGCGCACCAACAGGCGCAATCTTCTCCGGCAAGGAAGGCGAACAGAAGCTAAAGCGCTCTCAAGTCAACCGCTTTGGCCGGGCCCATGTTTTCTTTCTCTCTCTCTCTGTTGTAATCCTCCATCTCACCCTACGTATAAACGGGGATAATGGACCCCCAACCACTCTCTGGACACTTCTCTGAATCCTCTCGACTCATTCAGACACACTTACGCTCGCATTCACGCGAGCTCTCACCAGAACCAAGAACCTATACGCACGAGGCCTAGGAACCAGCTTCCCTCTCTTACCATTGCTTGTAGCTCCCCTCTACGAGCTCTCCACGCTCAGTAACACGACTCTGCAGCAAAATGGACGTAGGGCGTTTGTGCCTGAACCAGTATAAACCATGTGTTCTCCGAGCATAACCATCCGATCTCCGACACGCTTAGAAATTTATTCATTGGCTGTCTAGACCCCGCCATTTTAGACATCGACAGTTGGCGCGCCAGGTAGGGGAACTTTGCGTGTCACTCGTATTTTCGAGTATCAGATGGCTTCTCGCCACATCGACTTCGCACCAAGCTCCATCGTTTGTTTTGGTAGCCTGGACTTCTAGTGCCATGGGCAGGGGGCCGATCTGGTCCTCCATCGTCCCACGACATCATCTGAGGTAGCCGTAGACGCCATCTCGGCATCCATGAACCACCTTGGCCTGCCTCCTTCCGGGGGGTGAACCGCTCTAGGGACAGCCGTCCCACGAGCCGACTACCCCGAGTTCGAGCGCCAGCTCGACACCCTGATGGGTCCCCAGCTGACCCAGGGGTCCCTGCACAACCTCTACTTCGCGTTCGCCAACGTGATGGCGCAGCTCGCCGGAGGACAGCCGCTCTCCCAGGATCATCAATGCGCCCGTCGCAAGGGTGTTACCGCACGGCATGCGGAATGCCGCCGCGTCTTACTTGGAGGCGGTGGCCGCGGGCTTCCGTGCCGACCCCGCGGAGGGGACATGCATTGGGATTGCGTCCCACCATCTCCAGTCCGTCTCCGACCTCCTCACAAGTTCGTAGGCCACCTCCTACGTTGGCTCTAGCCGCGGCAGTGTCGACCCCTAGGAGCCCCTGGACTTCGAAGGTCTGGGGGATAAGGAGGCCTTATATGGTTTCCTGCACGCCAGTGACTACTTTCTTGACTCCGGCTCGAGCAACCACAGTGCGGGCTGTGGCTGCGAGTGCTTCATGTGCGACACACCGCCACCCGGAGCCGCTGTCGACCCCACTCTCATTGAGGACGGGGATGACGACGGCGACGACGTCCACACTCCCGTCGACAGGGCAAGATCACCGACACCCACCCCGCGGAGCGACCCCCAATCCTCGGATGCTCAACGGCGCTACCTGGAAGAGCTCCACGACATAGAGCGGAAGCTCGCGGAAGGGTAGCGACGAGTAACGTTCGAGCGCGAAACTACTAGGGCCCCCGGAGAGCCCCGCGCTCGCAAGGAGGCCCGAGATTTGCACCAGTGCATTATCAATGACGAGCATGACCCGCCGCAGTTCACGTGGGCAAGTCAGAACGTCGCAGCAGCAGCGATGCTGCTCTGCAACCTCCCGGTCCCAGACACTCCCGAGGGAAAGCTCGCTCACGACGAGCTCAAATCCCTTCTGGGGCAACCCAGTGCAGAGGGAAAGCTTCGTGTAGTAGGTCGAGAGCTCCGTGTCACGTCGACGCGGGCTCAACCCTAGCCAACGGGCCGACCCGGTGCCTAACGACCGCGCGGGCTCGGTTCACCATGATCCCGCGCCACACGGACACAGACGTCCAACGATACATGCTCACGTAGGCGACAAGCGTGACGTGCGCGACACACTCGACGCATGCAAGCATGCCAAACAGGACGACACGAGCAAGGGCTACCACATCCGTCGTGGCGGTCGATACGACAGCGAGGAAGATCGGTCCCTCTTGCCAGAGCCACCGGGCCCACTGGCCTATATTCGCTGCATCCGCCACGCTCCGTTCCCGCAATGTTTCCGGCAGCCAGCCAACATCGTCCGGTACTCTGGGGAAATGAACCCCAGGATCTGGCTCGACGACTATCGCCTCGCCTGCTAGGCCGGCGGCGCGGACAACGACGAGTTCATCATCCGCAACTTGCCTCTCCACCTTTTGGACTCAACCCACACGTGGCTCGAGCTCTACCTCCCAACACCATCGATGGGTGGAGTTCCCTGTGATAGGCCTTCGTCGGGAATTTCCAAGGCACCTACACACGCCCAGGGAACCCCTGGGACCTCCGTAGCTGCAGGAAGAAGACAGACGAGTCCCTCCGGGACTACATCCATCGCTTCTCCCAGCAGTGCACAAAGCTCTCGACCGCGGCCGACGCAGACGTGGTCGGGGCGTTTCTCGCAGGCACCACCTGCAAGTAGCTGGTCCACAAGGTGGGCCGCAGCAACCCTCGCACAACCGAGCGACTCCTCGACATCGCCACGAGCTACGCTTCGGGCGAAAAGGCAGTCGGCGCAATCTTTCACCCCGACAAGGGGAAGGGCAAAGAAGTGGAGGACACCGGCGAAGGCGGCTCCAACCGCGCCCAGAATAGGAACAAGAAGAAGGGCAGGTCGCAACGTGGCGGTGGCGACAACGTGGTTGCGGCGGCGGATCACAAGACTTCCCGCCCCCAGGGCAGAAAGAAGGGGGGCAAGTTTGACGACATGCTCACCAAGTCATGCTCGTACCACAACGGACCCGTGAAGCACACCCTCCAGGAGTGTGAAATGATGGCCAGGTACTTCAAGGCCGTCCCCAACAAAGACGACCAGCCGAAGCAACTGGACAGTCAGGACGGGGACGGGGGTCGCAAAAACTCCTACCCCCACATCAACAAGTGCCTCATGATCTTCGGGGGCTCGGAGGCCTACGGTTGCAAGCGCTGGCAGAAGTAGGAGCGGCGTGAAGTCTTCGCAGCCGCCCTAGCAACACCGGCCTTCCTCGACTGGTCGGAGTCCGACATCACGTTCGGGCGAGATGATCACCCGAGCCACATTCCCCACCCAGGTCGTTACCCACTCGTCGTGGACCCGATCATAGGGAACGTGCGCTTCACCAAGGTACTGATGGACGGGGGCAGCAACCTCAACTTCATGTACTACAACGCCTTCGAGGCCCTCGGCCTACGAAGGGAAAAGTTCCGATCCTCGGGGGCTCCCTTTTAGGGAATCGTCCCCGGAAGACAAATGGTACCCCTAGGGTAGATTGACCTATCTGTCACATTTGGGGAGCCGGACAACTTCCGTACTGAGGGCCTCACCTTTGAGGTCATGGCTTACCACGGGACTTACCACGCGGTGCTAGGGAGGCCGTGCTACGCGAAGTTCATGGTCGTCCCCAAATACACTTATCTCAAGCTCAAGATGCCGGGGCCGTGCGGCATCATTACAGTCACCTCCGACCTCAAGGTGGCGTACCAGTGTGAGGTGGACTGTTGCGAGAGCGCCATGGCCGAGGTGTGTAGCGAGGAGCCAGTGGCGGCGATCGAGCCGCAGAAAGGATGGACATCGACCCTTAGAGCGCGAAGAGCTCGGATGCTCAGAGCACCCATAGCTATGTCATTTTTCTACTGTTATTTAGTGTACTTAGCATTGTACATACGCATGTAACTCTCCTTAAGCAAAAAGTTCGAGGAATGAAAACGCAGGAACTCTCGGACCAATCACTCAGCAAGGTGCGCTCCCGGCGTGTGCCAGAACACACCTTGCTCGGGGGCTGGAAAGGGGGGAACCCCCTATTTTTTTTTCTCCAAAAAGTTTTTTGCACGAAAACCTGCACTTTTTCCCGCTGAACGAAAACCTCGCTTTTCCCAGTCAAGAAAGAAAATATCATCGGGCAACGGGAACGGGCCGTGAAGTACTCCTCCCCCCCAGGGCAAGTAATTCCACCCGACTGCCCACCTGAGCAGACCAGACCTCTTACCCGGAAAAGTAGAGCAAGTAGATCAAAACAGAAAAAATGCAGAAACATAAAACAAGCTTACTAAGGAGCAACCAAACTTGTCCAAAGCCCTCCAGGGCAGATCGTACCAAAAGACAAGTTAAGTATTCTTACAAGGGCCCTTGGCCCTAATTACTGACAACGCAGGTTCACTCCTTTAGTGGCGGTAAAACTTCCTCCTCGAGTTTGGCGGCCAGGACTGTAGCAGGTTCCTCCGTGGCAGCTTCGATCCGGTCGAGCAGATCCTCCGGGGCGTCCTGGGAGTACCCTTCGCTAACGAGTGCAGGAGTCACCGCGTCGTAAAGGCAGGCGGCGATGGCCATCGTGTGATGGACCCCGATACGCAGCGCCTCCCAGATTCGAGCTTGGCCCCGCTCGCAGAGCAGACCAGCACGGTTTCGGGCTGAATCGAGCCCATCCCCCACGACCGACACGCCGAAGAGGTTGCACACTCCGTGCACAGCCTCGCGCAACGCTTGCGACTCCTGTGCGCCAGCCTGCAGCTCTGAAGCAACAAAAAGAGGGTCTCAACCTCCAAAACCGACCACAAAAATGCCAGGGCAAAAGAGTGAAGAGAGGCAACGCACCTCCGTTCTCCCTCGACAAGCCATCGGCCATCACGCGGAGCTGCGAGACAACCCCGGTCAGTTCGCTGACCTGGGTGGAAAACGCTAAGATCCTTCGATCAGCGTCGGGGCCACGTTCGCGCACATGGGCCGAAAGGTCCTCGAGGCGAGCCATGACGTCGTCACGCTCTCGCCGGTTGGTGTCACGCTGGCTCCGCATGGTGTTGCGCTCCTCCTCCATGGAGTCCAGCGCCGAGACGGCCTGACGTTGCGCTTCCGCCTCTGCATTGCGCTCGGCCATCAGGCGATCGGCTTCAGCCAGGCGCGCTGTGCGCTCATCCGCCAGCATCTTGCAGATGGCCTCGGCATTGGCACGAGCCTCGTCCCACTCTCGCCCGATCCACTCAAGGTGAGTGGCGCCAACGCCCCACTCCTGCCCTTGTTTCCGTGGCCCTCAGCTGCTCCTCCAACTCCTCCACGCGATGGCAGGTGGCCACGAGCTCCTCGGCCACGTCGGTTCCCTGGGGGATGTCCACGACCTGGGGTCCCACCGACCGAGCTCGCGACGGAGGAACTCGGACTTCTCAACACTCATCGCCATCAGGATCTGCATGAAGGGCGACGTCAAGGATTCGACAAGTAAGAGCAAACAACACTTACGGTCAAAACGACTTCTCACATTGACGTGGCGGGAGAGGTCGTCGGAGAGCGACGCCACCGCCCTCTAAAGCAGCTCCACCACGCACGCCATGATATGCTCATGCTCCCGGTGGTAGGCAGACACACGGCTCCAATGCCGGAGCTCGCGTTGGTCATCCAGCACGAACACCGGCGCCCCCTGGTTCGTTCGGTTGACCCAGGCAATCGGATCACCGTCCCCGAAGGTACGACGGTCAGGACCGAGCCGACGTAGGGCCCCAGGGGCAACATTCCCCCTAGCTCTAGCCGCCTCACTCGGTGAGGTCGCGCTGGACTGGAAAAGCACGACCTTCGACGCACGAGCGGCCGCCACCTCCTCCTCGGTGAACGACCGGGGGCCCGCCGTGTCCTGGGCCAGCACGTTGGAAGGAAGGGGGCTGCCCGTGAGGCCCTCCTCATTGGCGCTGGTAGCCGCTACCTCGGCCTCGGGCATCACGACTGCGATGCCCATGGTCCCATCCGTGGTATCGGGGCCGTCCTCACCAGCACCACCCACCACGGTTACCGTCGCTGCGTCCTCTGGCGTCGCGGCTGTTTGGACCTCCTCGGCGTCCACAGCCATGGGTCCACCCAGGCCACCCTCCTCCCCAGAGTTGTCGACGATTACCACCTCCGGGGGGGAGGATGGTGCGGTTGCCCCAAGGCCGGCGTCAGCAGGGCTCGACGGTGCTACAACGGCAGCATCGCTCGGGTTCGGGTCACCCCTGGCCTCGGTGGCGTCTGTCAAACCAGGAGCCAGAGCCGCTACACCCTGCCCCGGGCCGACCAATGGCGCTCCCCGGCACAACTTCTTCCATCTCGCGTGCCCGGAGCCGCCGGTGGTCCTGCATCGTTCATCACGCGTGTTCAAGCCACGATCCATCGCTTTTCATTGGTAAAGTGAAAAAAGACTTCGAACAACGCAAGTTTACCATGGGGAAAAGATGCGGTGACGTTTCCGCGACAGCTCCACCGCGTCGTGGCCCACGGTCCCTGAACCGCTGCTTCGTCCACCGCCCTCACTCCCCCCGGACGTGGCGGGGAGAGGGGTGGCCGGGGAGTCACCGGCAACACCACCCCCGGAGCCACCAGGGGCCAGGTGTGCGCCGAGTGTCCTCACCGGGGGCGCCTCCATCATCTGCGCGTTTTCGGCGGGGTGACGCAGGACCCCTGGCATCTGCAGGGCCGGCACCTCCACTGTCGGCGCGACCCTAGCCGGCCGACGCAGTGTCCCCACCGTTTGAAGCGCGGGGACCACCTCGGACAGAGGACGTCTGTCCTCGTCGTCATCATCATCGCCGCCATCATCACCGAGGCCCTCCCAGTCTATGTCCGCCTGCTGCTGCGGGTCCCAGTCCGTGTTCGCCGCACTTTGTTCCGGCAGATCCGGAAGGGGGGCGGCCACGTGGCGAGCCTTCGAGTGGGCCCTCTACAGAGGAAGAACAGGGGGCGTGCGGGTCAGCACCACCAAACAAGGGGAACACAAGTGAGGAACAAAACAACATAGTCTGGACTCACCAGCTCGACAAAGTTGAGGTCCGGGCGCATCGGCGGGCAGCGATAGACGTAGTCTTCGTCCAGGGCATTCCCCAGCAGCCTTCGAGCGACGGCGATCGCGTCGTCGAGGCTCAGGTCCACCTCTGCCATAGCGGACCACTCGTGCGACGCCCTGGGCACCATCTCGTGCAACCAGCGCTCCCTATCCATGAGCAGGAGCACCCAGCGCTGCAGGAACTGCATGATGACCCCCGAGAAATTCAGCTCCTGGTCCTGGAGCCATGTCAAGCTCCAGAGATAGGGTTGTATCCCCGCGAGCTCCTAGGGGGTCGGGCCATAGTGCCAGCTTGGGAGCTCCTCGGCGAAGCGGCGACCCGTGAAGGTCGGGAGCGGCGCCTCGGGGTGGTTCCGGATGTAGAACCGCTGCGAGTGCCATCCCCGGTTGGAGGAGATCGCCCGCGCCGGCATGTAGAGACCTAGGTTGGCGGAGTGTAGGCTGAGCGCGCACCCTCTGCATGACACAACGTACCTCGCACCATGGCTGTTGACGAGGAACACCATCGCCTTGAACAAGAATTTCCACAGGGCGAAGTTCGCCTCCGTCGCTAGCATCCCCTCTGGCATGGCCGCGAAGGCCGCGAGGTGGAGGACGGAGTTGGGGTTCAGATTGTGGAGCTAAATCCCGTAGTGGTTGAGGATCCTGTGGAAGAAGCGAGATGGTGGCGTGTTGAACCCACGCTCGTGGAACAGAAGGAAAGAGACCACATACCCCTCAGGCGGGTCCGGCACGTCGGCGCCTGTGGGGACTATCCACTCTAGGTGTCCGTCGGCAGAGACCTCGGGACACAGCAGCCCTGCATCCACCATCTCGAGCGCCCGCTCATGGTCGAGCATGCACTGGGCCCAGCTCCTCACCGGATGTTCTCCGGCCACGAGGGACGCGCCTGGGGAACGGCTCGCGGCGCGGCAGAAAGCGTGGTTGAGATGGAGACGTGGCGGCGCAAACCCTAGATGCGAAGGGAGGCAATGCGAGCGAGGTTGGGAGGCGAAGAAGACAAACAATGCAGATATTTATAGGGACCCAGAAGACGAAGCGGCACCTCCTCGTCTCTCCGCGCCACGACCCCACGACCCGAGTCACATTAAATGCGGTCGCTCGGTTACGTCCTCTCCACTGTCCCCAGGAATATCGGGAGCTGCGCGCACGATGGCAGGTAACTAACACCACCCGCCTTTTCCCTCGCTCTGATACACGCGCCCCGTATCTGTCATCATTACAGGATCCATCTCGGGCCCACCACACCACATGTGCGAGCGCAAGCGCACTTCGGGAGAACCTCCCACATGGCACAACTAGCGGCGACGGCCCATGGGCCCAGGTAAGTCAAAGGGATAAGGGCTATAGACGCCCCGATGGCCCATTACGGTCCAGAGATACGGAGGCCGATCCAACGGGGTTCGAAACGGCCGACTCAGGACAATAGAGCCAGGGGCGAATAGGGAATGGACACACTAGCGGTCATCAGCCTGGCAATCGGATGCTAACGTCATCCCCAGATTTCGTATTTGAGTGCGTCTTAACGGATGATTGGTTCATGGTATTCCTCCGAAGGAAGGCAACAGGCCCCCGGGACCCATCGAACGGACCCAGTACTAGATGAAACCAATTTGGGGTGATCCACGACATGGGCCACTAGCCGGAACCCTATCGAACGAGAACTAGCACCCCACTCAGATTGGCCCGTTAGTAACTCGACGAGCATCCATGGTTCGTCCGCCTCGAGGATAGCATGGATCAGCTCACATTCCTCCTTCTCGCGGAGAGATGCGCGGGGAACGCACAAGAAAGACGGTACAGACCCAAGACGGTTCCTTGCATCGAGTAAGGACTCGGGGGCTGCCACCGCATCCCCTCCGCTGGTTCAACCAACTGGATAACTGGGGGGGAGAAACGCACCGAGCCTCAGTTGTCAGAGGTCCGCCTAGGTAAACACGAAGCAAACACATTTCAATTTCTCATATATATATATATATATATACATCCTTGCAGGGGTTACAGGCTTACATGCTTTCTAAGAGCCACGGGGGCTAGGCCCAATCATCAGACACCAAAAACATGAAAACATTTTACAATGTGGACTGAAGGGAAATCCCTGGCCGAAGGGCCAAAAGCTAGAAATACTACGCGGATGCCCATGATAAGGGCACCTCCACCCGACACCTGTATTAACCAGGTCAGGAAACCCAGCCGCGGGGCCCAGGGAGTGCCTGCCTGGTCACCGGGACCGCGTCGGACGGTGGTGTCACGACCCACCGGTCGCCTTGACCCGACATGCTGCAGCTGTGTGAGAACAGTGGCGCCTCATCTTCAGGAAACCCCGGGCCATGACGACACTACACCCTCCCCTAGAGTTGGTTGGGTGCCTTTCAGTTGCTCCATGATCAAGGGCACCGCCGGCGAAGGACCCGGAGCCCGCCATGCACTGGCAGCCCCGAGTCCACCAATCTCGCCGACGGCGACATCGCCATCAACCGACAACCAAGGATGAGCTAACCCCTAGGGCCGTGCAGGCAAACTGCCATGGTTTTCCCAGTGGACACATCCTCGGCTATCCTCCGGGAAGGGATAGCACGCCACCGCCCCCCAAAAGCGGAGAGTAGGATCCATCCGGTGAAAGGATGGACTCCACACCTTCCGCCGCTAGGGGCGATGCGTGCAGGGGGTGGTGACAACCTCTTGACCAGCCGGCGGCCAGAATAAGAGAGAGCTCTGCGCACCTCGCAGAGCTTCCTCTGACCTTCGCCACTGGCCGAGATGGGACACCTGTACCCCTAACGTAGAAGTTCCTCTAATCTCGGTGCGCTCTCAAAAAGGCTGCTCGCCAGGGCGGCTCGAGGGTGTCTCCGACGAGGTCTCGGGGAAAGAAGACGGGGCGTGCCATGATGCAGGATTGTGCGTCTTACCCCGCAGATGGCCGTCCCTGTTTATAGCCACCGGGGCACCCACGTGGCAACCAGCCCCCCAAGGCTACACCACTCGCCTCCCCCAATTAAACCGCACTGCGCGCCAGCGCCAGTTTCTAAGGGGACACGGCGGGTCCATAAATGGCCAAACAGTCCCGAGGTTCAGGGCTCGCCATTCGGAGTTTGACCAATAGGGAGCGGTGCCCCACGCCGTACCCTGACGGAAAAACATGGCGCACACGTATTGGACCGACAGGGGTATCATCAGGTTCTTTGGGTGATCGCACGACATCGACCCGTCCACTCGACTGCACAATCGAGTGGCAGCACAACACAGTACTGATTCGTCATTTCAAAGCACGTCAGCCCAAGTCCAATAGTGCACCCCGTGGCAGGGCAGGCGTGCAAGCAAAGCTCTGGCTCCGACATACGGAGCAGTCCTCTCCCTTCCCCACTACCTCATGGGGAGAGCGAAGGGCCAAGCACTATACAAGTCTATCGGATAAGCTCTTAGGAGGAAAAATCATCCTCTTAAGGCCTCGGGGGCTACACCCGGCGGGTGCGCTCGCGCGCACCCACCAGAATCCAGAAACTTAGCCGAACACCATAAGCACTCTCAGAAGCCTCCGGTGTAGTCCATCACCACATCGTAGGCTCGGGGGCTACTGTCGGATACCTGAGAATAGGGTACCCTAAACACCGCACTTCGCAAAAACAAAATCACCCTTGAGGGCTCTCCTCCCCGTCTGAGCCAGGGTGACGTCACTACCCTCAGGCGCTCCCCGCCTCCAACCAACGAGATCAGTAGCGCTCCCTCGGAAGGACTTCCGCCTCGTCCGAGCTAGGGTGACATCACCTGTGACGCCACCCACCCTCAGAGGCACATCCGTCCCGTCTGAGCCAGGGTAATGTCATCTGTGACACTTCAACCCTCGGGGGCTCCTCCGCCTTGTCCGAGCTAGCGAGATATCACCCGTGACACCATCTTCCCTCGGAGGCGCCACCGCCATAGCCACCCCGTGGCGCCCCAGCCAATAGTCAAAAGTTCCACAATACCCCTCGTCCTTAGGGATGGGGCTTCGAGGCGTGCGCCGCCATGCTTGCCCTTGTGCATTCCCTGTGGTATAGGTTCATGTGCTGCCTAACCATCGATCGACACTCGCCATGCTCGCGCCATGCCTCTGATGGACACTTGAATAGGGGTTAGGGCGCTCGTAGCCCTGTATGACGGAACGCGGGGGTGCTTGGCCCTATGCAGCCAACCCCCACCCATGCCCACATCGGGGAACAGCGGTGTTCCCGGTCATGAGATGCATGTCTACAGCTCCATCAAGGACGAACAGGACCCGGGTGGCGCGCCAACAGGCGCAATCTTCTCCGGCAAGGAAGGCGAACAGAAGCTAAAGCGCTCTCAAGACAACCGCTTCGGCCAGGCCCACGTTTTCTCTCTCTCTCTCTGTGTTGTAATACTCCATCTCACCCTACGTATAAAGGGGGAGAATGGACCCCCAACCTCTCTCTGGACACTTCTCTGAATCCTCTCGACTCATTCACACACACTTACGCTCGCATTCACGCGAGCTCTCACCAGAACCAAGAACCTATATGCACAAGACCTGGGAACCAGCTTCCCTCTCTCACCATTGCTTGTAGCTCGCCTCTACGAGCTCTCCACGCTTGGTAACATGACTCCGCAGCAAACTGGACGTAGGGCGTTCGTGCCTGAACCAGTATAAACCCTGTGTTCTCTGAGCGTAACCATCCGATCTTCGGCCCGCTTAGAAATTTACTCGTTGGTTGTCTAGACCCCGCCATTTTAGACACTGACAGAGTTTTTGATAAGTTTTTCAAATGAAAGCACATAAGTCAACTTACTCTTCATATAACACTCTAGATCACTCACAAGGTGTATGATTCCTTACCAAGGCATATCATGGGATAGCCTTCTTTTGTATCTTGCTACTTCTAAATGTCTTATGTGGAGCTTAGGTAGGGATAAAGAATGTAGCATACTTGCATTACTTATATTGTAAAGTCAAAACAAGGATCCAAGGAGAAAAATATCATAATCCTAGATCAAGATGTGCATGTGTATGGAATATGGTAGTGGACTTTATTGTACTCTTTAACTATGTATGATCTCTCTAGCTTTATGTTTATTTGAGATATGACTATCTTTTTTAGAGCTTCACTTGCTCATCATCATTTTTTTCATCATCTATGATAGCCATATCTCTTTTGAAGAATTTTGAGATAGATCATAACATTTTTCTAGAGTACTTATTGGATGAAAATGGAACATGTAAATGAAAGGCATGTTTTGCGTACTTCTAGTGTAGAAGCAGCGTATATATATGTGGTGTGTGCGTGATCTTGATCTTTGAATTATGACAAAATTCTCAACAAGGGTCAACAAGGTTTGACCAAACTCAAAGAAAAAATAAGAAGCATATGAGGAAGGTTTTTTATCATGTATAAACATATATGACTTTGGTAGGAATTTTCTCACTATAGAGTAGTGACATTATGGTTTTATGCCATTTTCAAAAATTAATCTCCAAGTACTTTAAATAGACAGGGTATGAATCATGAGCCAAGAACTTATATCACATTGATCAACAACTTAGTCAATATGATTCACTATCAAGATATTTTTCCCACTAGCATAAGCAAAAGCAAGAGTTCATCTTTATGACGCTTTTACCCTTCGAACGCCATAGATCATGTCACTTTTCAAATTTTAAGTTCAGATGCAATCTTCTTGTTTTTATTCAATATTAAAAGGGAAATAACTAAGAAATTAATTTCATGAAGAAATAATATTTTATTTTTATTTTTATTTTATTTTTATAAGGGAAATGAGTTAAGCAAATAAGAACATAAAAGAAAAAGGGAAGAGACGTGGCAAACCAGATAGGAAGAATGTTGAGGTTGAGTAGATGCTGGCTGGTGGACTCGAAGGTCCTTGGTGGGGTTGGTCGACCCCACTTTGGAGCCTTTGGCCACGTCGGTTCCTGAAAAGAGATCCCTTACCTCTGAATGGCCCTCTACACTGTCAGTTCTGAATTATAGCTCCTAATGAGTAATGACCGGTACTAAAAAGTGGCCATTGGTGTCCAAATTTTTCATGAAATGTGCCATGGCCATTTACATCATGATGCAGTGGTCATTATTGTTAAATGGCCTGTTGGGATGTCGACCGACATCCCCCATACTTGTTTCCCTGCATATCGGAGCACAGAACAGGAAGATCGATGCAGGGGTTCTACTGGGGTAACATACCAGCAGAACCAAGAGTTTCATTTGTCATTGATAGCTTAGGCACATGTTCATTGATGTTAACACCGTATTTTGGAACGACTAGGTGCGCGCTTATGGGCCCCCAGCAGGCATTCAGAGGAAATATCCAGGATGGACCCAAAAGATTGACTAAGGAGATAAGAGATCGTGGAGAGATCTTTGGCCAATTCCAACATCACGATCTCAGCGATGGAGTGAATTGAAGCTCAAGTCATGTTTTGTTCCCTTATTATTAGGGCTTGCGTGACGGCCAGTTAGGGTATATGCTACACGGACATCCAATCAATCAAATACACAACTAGTTCTTAGTTTCCGGCCTCCGACCACCCATAGGAGTAGGAGTAGAGTAGATTTCGGTGAACCTTCAACGGATTGGGCTGCATCGACTAGATCAACCTCCGGTTTGCTTGTAAGTCTAGCCTTGGTTCATGTCTCGTTTGTACGACTGTATTGTGTAACTCGTGCAAACACGGTATGAGGTAGTTATCAATTTGAATCTATTGTTCATGGGGCTGCATTGCTTCAATCTCACATGAATCATGACTTCAAGCTAGTTATCGGCTCTATTAGATTAGCGATCTAATAGATTCATTAAGTTATCGATATTTTCTGTTATGCTTTGTTTAATTTATTGCCACAATATCATGCCCAATCTCAACTGATGGATTGGCCTGTGCTTTATTTTCTATCTAGATCTATTTTCTCCGATGCATCTACTATTACACTTAGAGAAGCGATAGATCTAAGATCATATCGGATAATCCATTGGGTGCGGTTGTCACATGTTGCGGGTTTGAGACATGCATCCGGTTATTAGATTGGTTTGAGTGTGGTTGGATCTGGCTCAACATACGTGGTACGGCTGCATCTTCCGACCCACTGCCATGTGTGTTGAGCTATGTCTGTCCAGACTTAGATCCGTCCGAGGCTAGATGCATGGATCTTGTTCAAGCTTCATGGATCCCATAGCGGCTAACGTAGCCGATCTGGTTATGCTTCAATCATACGATGCATGTACTTTGTCGCCGCAATCTATCAGATCTATTAAGTGTACCGGACATGGCTTGGCTTGTTTACTCTTATGGTTGCATGGAAACACCCCAATGCTAGTAAATCGGTCAGGTTATCGGGTTAATTGTCATCATGGTTGCATGTGAACACACCTCTGTTGATGGTTAATCTTTATCTGGTATGCTTGGTAGATTTGGTAGTTTGATGTCGATAATGTTACAGTGTCGTATCTTTACCTAATTCTCGTTATATAATCGGCTAATCATGTACTTTACATTTGACATCTTGCGACAGCCTTTTGTATCCCACTATTACGTTTCATATTGTTTGGAGTTGACTCTTTAGTCAATATCCTACATTCATCGGCTATATGAGAGCCGCAAACTCATGAAACTGTCTGGCAACCACCGGCAAGCTCCATAATTTGACGTTTCATCTCCTTGTCAATTGTAGGTCAAATTGACTGGCATGCCTAGAATCGATTATCAAAGTGGCCTAAGCCGCTTTAGAGGTTTAGGAGATCAATCTCTGCTGCTGCATGGTCTCCGCAGGCCTTACGCAGTGCTGACGCCAGAAGCCCTATTTTTGGCGTTAACACATTTTGGCACACCCAATGGGACCACAATCGCCAAACATGGGCAAAGACAAAGCTAGAATCTCGCACCCAACCAAAGATGAGAGGCTAAGGACCCTCGGTTCAGACTCTTGAGTGACCAAGGAAGAATTTCAGGAAATCCTACGAAGGATGGAGAGACAAAGGGCCTTGCTCGTATTGGGTGGGGTAATCGATCCACCTGGCGCCGAGTATCCACCTGCTGCTCAGGCCAGGTGGAGACGTTAGAGCGAAGAAGTAAAAAAGAAGGAACCACTAACAGAGCATTCCAGAGCTATGGAGCCGATAGACGTGCATGAGAATTGCCCGTTCTTCACGTACTGCCTCGTCAAGAATATGGAGTTGCCTACCAGGGATAATTGTCCTGGGTGCAACGAACGGTTTGAAGAATACATGTGGCTCCAAGCTGATGGCCGATTCGCTCAGGGACAAGTGGAATATAAAGAGAGGAATCGGCATGTCATCAAAGATGGTGTTCATGGTTGGCCCAGTACCAAGGTTGTCAGCATAGACCGTGCTCGATCTCGACAAGGCCAGCCTAACGAGCACCAAACATCTCAGAGTCCTAGAAGGCTGACTAAGACCCAGAAGAAGAGAGTTCGACGTCAGAGGGATGACAAGCGGTGGCGCGAAGAAGCAGGTCATGCTGCTAGCTTCTTCCTACCTGTGGAGTTCGGGGCACCGGTGGATACCAAAGTCTATTCCAACTTCGATGAGTCAGATGTTGGAAAGCAGGCTAGTGCACTCACACGGGAATTCCAGGCGGTCTTTGGCAAGCATACGAGGCATAGACACCTGAAGGCACTATACATTCAAGGATACATCAACGAGAGGTTTGTTGGAAGGATACTAATCGATGGTGGTGCCTTGATCAACCTGATGCCATCTCACATCATTCCTAAACTCGGGCTGGAGTCCAAGAAGCTCTTCAATACAGATCTGGCAGTTGGTGATTTCAGAGGGAGGAAATCCGAGGCCAAGGGGGTTCTGCAGGTGGAGTTGACAGTTGGCAGCAAGACTCTGTTGACTACCTTCTTTGTCATTGATGGAGACGGTTCATACAATCTGCTCTTAGGGAGGGATTGGATTCATGCCAACTGTTGCATCCCGTCTACAATGCATCAATTTGCAGTACAATGGCTGGATAATGACGAACTTGAGGTCATTCCGGTCGACGATTCAGTTTCCATAGCAACCATCGATCCTGCTCATTGGGATTTGGAAGACTATGCCTGTGATTGCTTTTCATGCCGAAGGTTGCAAGGAGACCTCACTTTTAATACGGTGTGTCAACAGCCGATCCGAGCGGTCGGCTTAATAAAGGATGAAGTAGCGCATACCCCGATCGATGACGATGAGGGTAAGCTGGGCAAGGGATTTATGTCGGCTGATGAATTAGAAGCGGTTGATATTGGAAGTGGTGATAAGCTGAGGCCGACTTATATCAACACTAAATTAGACCCCAAGTTTAGAGAGGATTTGATCGCTCTGTTAAAGGAGTACAAGGATTGTTTTGCTTGGGAGTACTATGAAATGCCCGGTCTTGATCGAGAATTAGTCAAACATTGTCTGCCGATTAAGGAAGGATCTTGACCGGTCAAGTAGTAGCCTAGGAGAATCAGAGCCGACATTATGGCCGATGTAAAGACTAAAATTACTCGGCTATATGAGGCAAAGTTCATTCGACAAAGTAGATACGCCGAATGGATCGCCAACGTGGTCCCTGTGTATAAGAAGGATGGAAAAATGAGAGTTTGCATCGACTTCAGGGACCTCGACAAGGCTACTCTGATGGACAGATACCCAATGTCGGTGGCCGATATGTTGGTTGACGCAGCAGCTGGCCATAAGGTGACTAGTTTCATGGATGGCAATGCCGGGTACAATCAGATCTTCATGACAGAAGAAGACGTACACAAAACCGCATTCAGATGCCCGAGTGCGTTGGGATTGTACGAGTGGGTAGTTATGACCTTCGGGTTGAAGAATACCGGCGCAACTTATCAGAGAGCTATGAATTATATCTTTCATAAGTTGATCGGCACAACAGTAGAGGTCTACATCGATGACATGGTGGTGAAGTCTAAGGAATACTGAAAGCACCTTAAAGGTCTCAGAGCCAGCTTAGAGTGTGCAAAGAAAGATGGTTTGAGGATGAATCCTCACAAGTGCGCTTTGATAGTAACGGCTGGACAGTTTTTGGGCTTTATGGTAAATGAAAAGGGGATTGAAATTGGACATAAGAGTTTCGACGCAATCGAAAAAGTCATGCCACCAACTACGAAGACCGAGTTGCAGTATTTGATTAGCAAGATCAACATATTAGATGGTTCATATCAAATCTATTGACCAAGATCCTGCCGTTTTTAGTTCTGCTGAAGTTAAAGAACCAACGAGAGTTCAGATGGGGCAGCGAACAACATAAATCTTTCGAGGAGATCAAGGAGTATTTAAAATCTCCACCGGTGTTGATCCCTCCTCAGAATGGAAAGCCTTTCAGGCTGTACGTAATAGCCGACGACTGCATGATTGGATCGGCTCTGATACAAGAATTCGAAGGAAAGGAGAGAGTGGTGTTCTATCTGAGCCGAAGGCTGCTCGATCCTAAAACAAGGTATTCTCCCATAGAGAAGTTGTGCCAATTTTTATACTTTTCCTGCACCAAGCTACGCCACTACCTGCTGTCGTCAGAATGCACGGTGGTTTCGAAGTTTGACATCATCAAGCACATGCTGTCTATGCCTATTTTGAATGGAAGGATTGGCAAATGGATCCTTGTGCTATCGGAATTCGACCTAAGATATGAGTCGGCCAAAGCGGTTAAGGGTCAGGTGATGGCTGACTTCGTCACTCACCATCACAATAAGGGAGTCAGGCTGGTAGACATAGCCCCATGGGCATTGTTCTTCGACGGATCTACCTACAAACAAGGAGGGGCATCGATGTCGTCCTGGTATTGCCTCAGGGGGCAAGACTAGATTATGCTTTCCTGTTTAGGTCGACAGCTACCAACAATCAGGCTGAATATGAAGCCCTTCTTAAGGGGTTGCAGCTGCTACAAGAGGTAGGGGCCAAAGCTATTGAGGTTTTTGGAGATTCCCAATTGGTGATTAATCAACTGCTCGGCCTGTACGAGTGCAAGGATGAGATACTGAAATGGTATCACAAAGATTGCCATGAATTGCTTGAGTTGTTCCCCTCAGTCAGCATCAAGCATATCCCCATAGGTCAGAATCAGGAAGCCAACAGATTGGCTCAAAGTGCTTCTGGGTATCAGCAGATCATGGAGATTTTGGCTGATGAGCTAGAAGATGATCATGATTGGAGGACCAACATCATTGAGTACCTGAAGAATCCTTCACAGCAAGTCTCCAGAAAGCTGAGGTACCAGGCTACCAAGTTTGTCATTCTTGATGATCAGTTATATCACAGGACGGTCGAGGGTGTGCTACTCAAGTGTCTTAACAAAGAAGAAGCCAAGCTGTTAATGGGGGAGATCCACGAAGGCATCTGTGGTGCACATCAATCTGCTCAGAAAATGAAATGGATGATCAAGAGGGTGGGGTATTTCTAGCCAACCATAATGGAAGATTGCTTTAGATATTATAAGGGTTGCCAGGAGTACCAGAAATTTGGTAAGATTTAGAAATCCCCGGCATCAGCTATGAATCCCATCGTTAAGCCATGGTCATTCAGGGAATGGGGGATAGACTTGATTAGTCAAGTTTTCCCATCGTCCAGCAAGGGGCGTAAGTTTGTATTGGTGGCGATAGATTATTTCACCATGTGGGTTGAAGCCATTCCCCTAAAAGAAGCGTCATAAGCCAATATAGTTGAGTTCGTGAGTGAACACATCATTTACAGGTTTGGTGTCCCTCAAACCATCACCACCGATCAAGGGACGATGTTCACGTCCAAAGAGTTTGGCGATTTTGTGGCCGAGACGGGTTTCAAGGTGATCAACTCTTCCCCATATTATGCTCAGGCCAACGGGCAAGCAGAAGCATCCAACCAGATATTGATCAAGATAATCCAGAAGAAGATCCTAGAGTATCCTAAACAATGGCATCTGATACTTGTGGAAACTCTATGGTCTTACAGAATGGCTTATCATGGGTCAACTAAGTGTTCGCCTTATGAACTGGTCTACGGGCAGGAGGCTGTACTGCCATGGAAGATGACAGTTGGGTCTCGGAGGATCGTGCAACAGGTTAATCTGGAGGCCAACGATTATAAGAACCTTATGATGGACAACCTTAACGATATGAGCTTGCATCGATTAAGGGCCCTAGAGAATATTGAGGCTAATAAACTCAGGGTTGCCAAATATTATGATCAGAGGGTCAGAGAGAAAAGGTTCAGTTAGGGAGACTTGGTTTGGAAGGTCATTTTGCCCATCGGAACCAAAGATATCAAATACGGCAAATCGTCGCCAAACTGAGAAGGACCTTACCGGATTACAAGAGGCGCTCTAGGTAACTCTTACTTATACGAAACTCTGGAAGAAGTACTACCCCAGCGTGTGAGTCGATACACTATAATCGATTGAATCGGATAGCCGATGTAATACATATCGCCTTCAGCACAAAAATGATTGGCCTAGCTGAGTTTGGGGCCGTTGATAGCCGATACGGTGTGTATCGCCTCTAGCCAAAAAGAAAATTAACAAAAGAGGTGCCAGCGGAACAAAAGCTCTGACGAAGTAGAGGTACATGCTGAGGAACAGAGATGAGATTCGAAGGTCCATTTATTATTGACAAGCCTATTACAAGCTAATCACCGAGGACCACTTTGCTAATGATGTCCTCGGCTTGGGTAAGACCGACTATTGCATCGCCATGCTCTCGGAAAGCTTCCTGAAGGTCTTCATAATCTTCAAGACCGTCATTCCCTGAGAACCCAGGCTCTATGTCCTGGAGGTTGATATCGGTTATGCTCTCGGCGGCATCATGGCGGACGCCGTGGAGAGCCACCTCCTGGGCTCGGTGTCGTATGTCCTGGAGACGATGTCCTAAGGCTTCACCTCTGGCGTTGATGGCGTCAACGGCGGTTGTGGCAATCTGGCGCAGGTCTTCCAACTGCGTTGTCAATGGTATGAAGCCAGAGGAGATGAGGATGATGCAAAGAGGCGGAAAGGATCTAGAATGGATGGCTAGGGAAGAGATCTCTTACTTGCTACCATATTATTGGCTGCAGATAGCCAATTTCTCGCTTCGACGAGTTTGTCCCCAGCGGCGTTCAAGGCCACCTACTACGCCTCGACCACCACTCTGAGATGGTTCTCCTCTTTGGTGGCTTCTGAAAGAAGTCCACGAGTCTTTTGTATGCAGCGACGTTCCTCCTCCATGGTAGAAACACTAGAGTCAGAGCCAGTCGGGGATGGCGGAGCTTCGGAAGGACCAACCACCACAGGGCCAGGAAGAGGAATGGGGTTGAAGGACTGAGAACGGCGACCAGAGGGGGGGGTGAATGGGAGCCAAATAAAAATTCCTTTCGGAAGATCTTGACCCTTGTCCAAAGCACGACCCAAAACACGAACAAGGCTCACGACCCAAAAATGGGTGTGAAGGACTGAGAACAGCGAATAGAGGGGGGGGGGGGTGAATGGGAGCCTCAAATTTCTTTCGAAATATTCGGGCCACTCTTCCCAAACCAAACCCAGTTTTCTCTCCACCAAATCCTTCCAAATCACAACCAAATATTCACCAATAGCAACCAAATTTTGTAGGCATGATCCTAGTGCTATGGAGGAGCTATCCCGAAGAAATCATCGCTCAATTTGGTGTGAGTAAATAGGAAGAAGAGATTTGGGGGAAAAAGAGAGAAAACAAAGAACGCTCCAAAGAAATTGCCCGATCTACGTACTCGTGAGGTTTGAGGAGAAACCATTCGGTGCTAAGAAGCTCCTCACGAATACGAACGATTTGATTCAAATGGATTTTGCAAAGCTACTCCCTCCAAAGAGAAATCATCTCGGGAAAAAGAGAGAGCAAAAGCAAAACGCGAAGAACACAAGCTAAATGGGGACATAATCACGAAATTGAATCCACCATGGCTTACAGAGGGTATGGCCTCCGATTCCTCGCAACAAACTCAAGTTCTTACAAAGGTTGGTGGAAACAACCTAGGGATCTCATGACCTAGAGAGAGGGTAGAGAGAGAGAGTTGGGGAAAATGATTAGGGTTCAAGAGATGGGATGAGGATACCCCTTCATCCCTTATTTAACAGGGCTTTGGCTATTTCCCAAAGACCCCCTAGATACATGAGTGAACTACCTAGCCTAAGCATTGCAGTCCAAGCTCCGGAAAATATCTTCCTCGATTTGAATGGGAGTTGCCGTCGCCTTGACGCAACCTCCAGGATTCCGCCACGTACCATCCCCGCTTCCTCGGAAGCTCCGCCTAGGTTTTGAGGCCCAAACCCAGGAAACCCGCCACCGGTAGCTTTGGGATCAACTACCGAACCCCGAGTTTTGAGGCCCAAACTCGGAAACCGTCCTCGAATGGTTTTGAGGCCCAAACCACCAAACCGCTCGACTCGAGCCACCTTGTCTTCGCCCGGTCGGACTCTGAGTCCCATGAGCCTCCACTCGACCCGCTCGTCCACCGTATTGACTCGGTTGACTCGGTCTACCTCCATGTCTTCTCGCACTCGCCGGTGCCAAGTACTAGCCACCACAGCTAGTCCGCCGGCGCCCATGGTCCCTCAGTCCGAGCCCTGCTTCTGCCCTTCACCGCTCTCAGTCCATCGGCACGGCAACCCTCTACTCGACCTTCTCCACGCCATTGACCACTGTCACTAGGCATAGCACCTGCACACCACAAGCCGATAGATAGACACACATTTTCTTTCGGAAAGGTTAGAAGTAAACGCTCAAACTGAAACACTCATGTGTTGGTCAATCACTCATCATCAAAACTGAACATTCATGGGTACTTATCTACCATGTGTTCGCAATCTCGCCCTTGATGAGTGCATTGTCAACACAAGTGCATTTCAGATTTGAGCCAGAAGGTAAAGTTCTCCAAATAACCAAAAAGCTAAGAAAGCCAAAACGGGGTCACTTGAGAGAAGCAAAGTAATTCCAAAACTTGGTTCCCAAAGACATGGGCAACAGCTTGACGCAACCAAGCAAAACAAAGCTAGCCCTCAATAAGAGGCAGAAAATGGGCTCAACACCGCTAGCAAACCAGGATACCAATCAAAACCTATCAAAGCTTAAGAAGACAACAGAGATACCAAACTACCTTAAGCCAAAAGACTTCTCAAGAAACCAATTGGAAGACTTAAAAGGCTCACAACGCACAAATTCTCCTCCTTGATCAAAAACTCCCCCTTGGATGGATATGAGGATGAAATGCACACCTTTCTCCCCCTTGTTGATACATGCAGCTCATCAAAGCTCAAAACTCAAAGAGATAGCCACAAATGCCATGAAATGCAAAATGAGTGCAAAAGCTTTATACTTAGAGCTAAGACAATAAATAGATGCTCTAAGTGATGTGATCCTGTGAGAATAGGAAAAGCTCTACGTGCCCAACAAAGACTCAAGTTGAGCTTAAGATCATTTTAGAAGCTATTTTAGAGAGCATTACATGTGAGAGTAGAGAAAGGGTATCACCTCCTATAGACAACTAGACATGGCAAACAAGATAGGATCTCTCAAAGCAATCTCATGTATAGCAAGTAGAACTATCCCTAGCAAAGTTCATACAACAAGCCAATGACCCAACTGAATGAATTTTTCAAGTTTTAGAGTTTTGCAGTCAAATTTCAGTTTTAGGCACATTTCGAGTTGTATGCGAGTGGTTGTAAGCAAGGTGATGCCACTTACCAACCAAGCAAAGTCAAAGGACTTGACACACCGGTTTCGGTCATACACGACACCGCTTAAGTTCCACCCATATGGGAAGCAGTCTCGAACACACGGTGAAGTGCTCACAATGCAGACCCAACTCGATCTTTCCAATTCACAATTCAGAGAGCAATTTATTTTTAGATCAATTTAATCATGGTGCTCAATGGAAGTGAATGAAGCAATGAAGAGCCATAGTTACAAGCTATATACAAGGCAGCCAAGACGGATCTTCAAAAACCTACACATGCTAGTGCCATTCAGAGGTGACATGGGGAATTTAAATTCAGTTTTAAAGCTTTTCTAACTTAGCTCTATTGCATATCAAGAGATCAAAGAGAGTCTAAGTTAGGCAACACCATAGACACATAAAGCACCTCAAACAGAGCATAGATTCATTATATCAGCTATAGGTATGAAGCTTAGAATGAACTATGTCACAAATGCAATGAGATGCAAAAAGCAATGACACCAATTAAAAGCTAAAAGACACCAAAAGAAAGAAAGTAAAAGAAAAGACAAATAAGAACCAAAAGACTATGATACACAAAGAGCGTGAAAACGCAGCTTGATCCAACGGTTTTGTGAGAATGTCCGTAAGCTGGTTGTGGGTATCGACATGCCGGAGGTCAATGTTGCCCTTCTCATAGTGATCTCTCAAGAAGTGAAAACGAACATCAATGTGCTTGGTCTTAGAGTGAAGCACAGGGTTTTTGGCCACACTAATGGCACTCGTGCTATCACAAAGCAGAGGCACTTTAGTAAGCTCAAGACCAAAATCCTTCAAAGTCGCAATCATCCAAATCAACTGCGAGCAACAGCTAGCGGCAACCACATACTCAGCCTCCGTGGTAGACTGAGCAACACTAGACTATTTGCGAGAAAACCAAGACACAAGAGAAGATCCGAGAAACTGACAAGTCCCCGACGTGGACTTCTGATCAAGACGACAACTGGCAAAATCAGCATCAGAATAGCCGCAAAGACCAAGAGAGGAGGAGGTGGAAAACCACAAGCCAAACTCAGGAGTGAAGCGCAAGTACCTCATGATGCGTTTCACCGCCTACTTGTGCGAAGTGCGCGGTGACGCCTGAAAGCGCGCACACAAGCAGACGGCGAACTAAATGTCCGGCCGGGTCGCTGTCAAGTACAAGAGCGACCCGATCATGCTTCGGTACTCTGTCTGATCCACTGCTTCTCCTTCCTCGTCCGCATCCAAAGAAGTCGTAGTCGACATGGGCGTCAAAAGAGGCTTTGCCTCACCCATGTCAAACTTCTTTAGAATGTCCTTCGTGTACTTGCCTTGGTGCACAAACGTCCGTTCCCGGGTTTGCTTGATTTGCAACCCGAGAAAGAAGGTCAACTCTCCCATCATACTCATCTCAAATTCCCTGCTCATAAGATCTACAAACTTGGCAACAAGAGCATGAGAAGAACCACCAAAGATGATATCATCCACGTAAATCTGGAGTAGGAGTGTCTTTGCCTTGCTTGAGGAGAAAAAGCGTCTTATCTACCGATCCCATTTTAAAACCCTTAGCAAGCAAAAACGTTTTCAACCTGTCATACCATGCTCTAGGTGCTTGTTTCAAACCATACAAAGCTTTGTGAAGTTTAAAAACATGGTTTAGAAACTTGGGATTTTCGAAACCGGTAGGTTGTCTCACATAGACTTCCTCCTCTATGTAGCCATTTAATAAAGCACTTTTAACGTCCATTTGAAAAAGCTTAAAACCCTTAGACACCGCAAAAGCTAGAAGGATCCTAATGGCTTCTAAACGAGCTACGGGAGCAAAGGTTTCCTCATAGTCTATTCCCTCCTTTTGACAAAAGCCTTGAGCTACCAACCTAGCCTTGTTGCGCACTACCACCCCATCCTCACTTTGTTTATTTTTGAAAACCCATTTGGTACCTATGGGGTGGCAACTAGGTGGTAGAGGAACTAAGACCCAAACATGGTTTCGCTCAAAGTTTTCTAACTCCTCATGCATGGCATTAACCCAATCTGGATCCATCAAAGCGTGTGCAACATCCCGGGGCTCAAAAGAAGCGACAAAAGCCGAATGAGCAAAGTGAGAGAGATAGAACCTGGGCCGCGTGACTCGACGGTCAATGTCGCCGATGATGTTCTCCAGCGAGTGCTGCCACTGGATGTGGCGGGGAGCCTGCCTGGAAGAAGTGGCCTCCCCCTCAACAGCAGCTGGAGCTCCCTCAGGTGCAACGGGCACCGACTGAGGAAGCTGTTCGAACGGCCCCCATGTAGAGGAAGTAGTCAGATCGGGACCGTGAGCCGAAGTGGACGTCGCAGGGTCGACGGGGGTAGCCAGTGGAGTTGGCTTGGGATCACCCCAATCGGTGTCGTCCTGCTCCTCCTCCACAAAGATGCTAGTGTTCACCTCATCATCACCTGCAAGCTCAAAAGCAGTGGAAACACAAGGCATAGTCTCATCGAAGGTAATCTCACAAGTCTCCATCACTCGGTTAGTCTCAAGGTTAACTGCATGATAAGCACGAGAGTGAGTAGAATAACCAAGAAAGATACTGTCAGAAGACCGTGACTCAAATTTGTCCAACTTACTGCCCTTTTTGAGGATGAAGCACCGACATCCAAACACCCGTAGGTGACTTACCTTGGGTGGTCTCCCAAATCGCAACTCATAAGAGGTCTTCTTCTTGAAAGCTCGGAGAAAAATGCGATTGGAAACATAGCAAGCAGAATTGATCGCCTCGGCCCAATACCGCCTAGGAGTCCTATGCTCATCGAGCATCATCCTGGCCATATCAACAAGGGTCCAATTCTTGCTCTCAACAACACCATTCTGCTGGGGAGTGTAAGGAGAGGAAAACTGGTGATTGAGACCCAAAGAAGAACAAAGAGATGCAAATTGAGCATTTTTTAATTCTGTGTCATTGTCACTGTGTATCACTCTCATGGCATGCTTGGGTAGCTCATTTTGCAATCTCAAAATCAGATCTCGAACATGCGAAAAAGCCTCATCCTTACTCTCCAAAAAGAACACCCAAGAGTATCTCGAGTAGTCATCAACGACTACAACCACATACCACTTCCCTCCCTCCGACCTAACCCGAGCTAGACCAACTGTGTCCACGTGTAATAGCTCGCCGGGTTGTTTGGTCATGATCTCAGTCACAGGAGGATGGGAAGCGGCAACCATCTTGCCATGCCTGAAAGAATGGCAAACCAAATCCTTCTCGAACTTTAGCTTTGGCAATCCTTGGATAAGGTCCATTGAGCTAAGCCTTGCAAGCAAGTCAAAACTCAAATGTCCCAATCTCCTATGCCACTTCCAAAGCTCAGAGGAAGAACCGGCAAGAAGACAACGAGAAGGTCTGGAAGAGATAGTAAAATCCGCATGAAAAACCTTCCTGAAGGGTAAAATCTGGCAAACAAGCTCACCACGAGAATCCAAAATCTGAGAGAGATTAGGCTTGAAACTCACTTCAAAACTGTCATCAAGGAGTTGCAAAACCGAAAGAAAGTTAAAATGCAAATTCGCAACCAAAGCAACATCCTTGAGGACAAAAGAAGAGTTCACTCGGATCGACCCTCGGGACACAACCTTACCTTTACTCTTGTCCCCGAATGGGATATACTCGGTGTGGCGCACGGCGTCGAAGCTGGAGAACCACTTGGCACTTCCGGTCATATGGCATGAACATCCGGAATCCACAAGCCAAGTCTCCTCCAGTCCTCCTTCCTACATCAATAAAAAGACATAAGGTGAGCAAACGGCGCAACACTAGGGTTAGTAAACTATGAAGGACACCAGTGTTGTCCTATTTGCCCAAAGAAAGGGTCAGGAGGCATACAAAACATCTCCCTTCTCGTAAGGGGATAGCGATCACCACCATAGGAAAAAGGTGGTCCGCTAAAGGTGTGGGGAGTGAAGCCACCGCCACGAGGCCCGTAGTCGTATGGGTCACGACCGGTACCTCGCCGGGCACGACCACCACGTGGTCTCACCTCCTGAGGCCTAGCACCTTGAGGCATTGCACCTCTAGGCCTAGTAGTGCGCCTCCGAACTTCTAGTTCACGCACCCCAACAGGTGGGTGGTACATGTCCCGGTTGTTCAACTCAAACTGCCATCGATCATCTCTCTTCCTCCTAAAGCAAAACTCAGCCAAGTGCCCATCCCGCTCACAATACTCACAATGGTACCTCACCGCACTCTTGGTAGGCACTCTCTTTTTGGGTTGGGTGGCTCTAGCTTTCTTAGGAAGGGGATCACTAGAGATGTCTGGCAGTGTGTCAAGTGGGTTGCAGAGATGATTCGGTTTGGCAATGCACACTTGCTTCTGTGGAGTGGTTTTGGGTGGCTCTTCAAACACACCATCTCTCATAGGAAACTCAGAGGGGTTAGTAGGCTTAGGTGGGGTGATCTTGGTAAACTTGGGAGGTGTGGTGGGTTTCTCACTCATGCTCAAACCACTGCACTCACCAATCTTACCGAACATTCTATCATCCTTCCCACCTATAGCAAAGCCTACTCCCGTGCTGCCAGCCCTTTTGCATTAGCTAAACATCATCCCCAACTGCGGCTCTCGGCAAGACACCCAGCTCAAGATGGACTGAAGGTATGTGTTTTCCTCCTCGATACGCATCTTGTCGTGTCTGCACGATGCGATCTCAAGCTCCAAAGCCTCAAAGCGATCTGACTCTCTAGTGCTATCTGAGCTGACCTTCTCTAGCATAGCAATCCTACTCTCCTTCTGTGCCAGCTCAGAACGCAAGCCTTCACAAGACTTGCACGCACCAAGTAAGCTAGGCCTAGCCTTCAGCTCACTGATCTCCTCAAGTAGAGTGCCATACTTGTCCTGGAGTGTGACAAGATCAGACATGTGGATGGCACAAGCATCGCACTCTACCTCCTCGGTAACCACCACTTGTGCCTTAGCAAACTCTAGCTCATGAAGCGTGCTAAGGTACTTTGCCTTGAAATCGTTCCTCTCACAAGCGGCACGCTTGAGCAAAGCATCCTGACTAAGCAAGGTGTCGTTCAGAGACTCAAGCTCGAGAGAGAGAGATTCGATGGTGGGTGATACCTCGGGTGTGTCGGAGTCGTAGCCGGAGCCATCCTTGCGCTTGTCGACCTTGCCTTCTTCAATCGCCATGGTGCAAAAGACAACGTGCTTGGCGTCGGCGTAGATGTAGAGGACGTTGAGCTTGTCCTCAACCTTTCCCTTTGACTCATCGTCGCTTGAGGAAGAACCCCCGTCGGAGGAGGCATCGATGTCGCTGAGGGAAGCGAGGAAGGCTCAGTGCTTGGCCTTCACCTTGTTAATCACCTTCTTCAAGGATCTCCTCTTGTAGCCGCCCTTGGCCTTGTGCTTGTCCTCGAAGCGGTGCTCGCGCTTGTCCTTACGCTTGGTGAAGTCACCCGCAACATTCTTGAGGCAGTTTGCGATGAAGTGATCCTCATCACCGCAATGGTAGCACCCCTTGGCCGTGCCACCAAGTCGTCGATTCAAACGGTTGTTGTGAAACCGTGAGAACTGAGTGATGACCAAGGCCAGCTCGTCATCTCCAAGCGCCTCCACTTGTTCCTCTGTCATAGACATCAAAGACAAAGCAAACAAAGAGTGTGAAGGGTTAGAGGAAGAAGAAGACACACTGCCGGGGCTGGAAACCAACGCTGTGGATGGGTTCAACGGGTTCTCAAGCTTGGCCCAGGTCTGGTGGTCAATCTCCGAGGACTTGAGCTTGCTAAATAGCTCGTCCACGGTCAGGGCGTCATAGCCCGGTGACTCCTGGATGGCAGCCACCTTCATCTCCCACACCTTTTGATCAAGAGCATGCAAAATCTTGATAGCCATCTCATGATCATCATAAGGAAAGTTGGCTCAATTAGCACACATCTTGTTGACGATAGATAGGAAGCGAGTGAACATCCCGTCAACAGATTCACCGGCCAACTGAACGAAGTTCTCGTACTCCCTACGGTACATGTCGAAGAGTCTGGACTTGATTTGAGGGTTTCCCTCATGATATCGCACAAGTGTTTGCCAGATCTCTCGTGGCATAGTGAGACTCGAAACCCGCTCAAACTTAGGAAGAGACAAACTCGAGAAGAGGATGCTTTGGGCTCTTGCATTTGATGCATGTTGCGTAACTTGGAGTTTGGTGATCCGAGCGCCAAGAACCACGTAGTCCTCATTCTCACAAATCTCCCAAATTTTTGAATCAAGCCCTTGAAGGTAAGCGGACATGCGCACCTTCCAATAGGCAAAATTCGTTCCATCGAAGAATGGAGGTTTGCCAGCACCTCGCTCCATGTTGCCTTCGCGGATCAAGAACCGTTTAAGGTGTAATGATCCTTAACCAGCTTTGATACCAATTGAAAGACCGAGAACGGCGACTAGATGGGGGGGGTAAATGGGAGCCAAATAAAAATTCCTTTCGGAAGATCTTGACCCTTGTCCCAAGCATGACCCAAAACACGAACAAGGCTCACGACCCACAAATGGGTGTGAAGGACCGAGAACAGCGACCAGAGGGTGGGGGGGTGAATGGGAGCCTCAAATTTCTTTCGAAATATTCGGGCCACTCTTCCCAAAAACCAAACCCAGTTGTCAACCCTAGATTCAGACGAAATCGGAGAAATGAAAGCTCACCGACAGAGGAGGAAAACTCACCAGAAACCCCAAAAACCAAGTTCTCAACCCCTATGGAAAAGAG